>UFQX01000285.1:385050-448362 GCA_900497675.1 Arapaima gigas
TTTAAAAAAAAAAAAAAAAAAGCTATGAGCACCTGCCTCCTTGGCTGAGGGAGTAAAGGTGAGAACCAGGCTGCAGTTTATCTGTACAATGATTTACAGACCTGTGGGGGTGATTTCAGTGATAACACCACTTTTTGCTGGCACACTCTTGAAACACCAGCACACACTCTTAGGGCAGTTGGAACACACGACCAGCTGGGTACCACGTGAATCAATACAGATCTAAAGAAAGATCAAACTACACCATGCACACCAAGTTCATAACTGCACACGAATTGCAGCTAATGCACAGAACAAAAGAACTTGATTAACTGCCACACTTATTAGCTACTAGATGGTGAACCCAGGCAGAAATGTCAACCGAGGAGTTGTCAAATGTCAAAAAGCACTTACATGTTGGTTTCATAAATGTGCTGACCTTCAGTGTATTATCCACTACTGTAGTCCCCTTGACCAAGGTATCTAGCCTAAATTTGGAAGTAGTTAATTAGACAACAGCAGGTAGCATAGTGGTTAGGGCTGTCACCTTACCAAGGCCCTTTGTTCCAATTTCCAGTTCTGCTATAGTATCTTCGAGCAAAGTTCTTACTCTAAACAGAATAAGAACAGTTAGCTGTTTAAATGGGTAGATCACTGGCAGACATTATAAGTCACATTGAACATTTGTATCAGCTAATTACAGATTATTATTATTATTATTATTATTATTTACAGTTTTACATTGTTCATATTATTTAGCCTAAAGCTGAAATGACAAATGTTACAGAGAATTCCATCACATTAGACTTGTTCTCAAAGTGCAGACGATGAAATCAACAATGGAATGTAATCTTATTACAGCAAGTTCACTGAGGGGGAAAGGAGGAAAAAAAATCAGATTGTTTTTAAACCATTTACTGTGTCTGAAAAGACCCTATGAGAAATGTCTGACATTCTGTGGCATAATTAGACAAATTTCAGCAGGGCATTTGTGGTTGGTCAAGATATTAATATTCTGCTTGAAAATTCACAGCATGAAAGGGCTGCATATCATTTAAATCCACTATGCCATATTTCTTCAGTAAAATACTGAGGTAACTGAACACAGATGGAGAAACAAGTAATTCAACATAAAACTAGATGAGCTGAGCAAGTGAAAGCCTGTTAGCATCGGCATGTTTAGTCGAGTCCTTAAAATACAGCACTAGTAGCCATTTACATTTACACCTATTTATTCAGCTGAAGCTTTTCTCCAAATAAATGTTTAGTATTAAAGTTAGAATGATTTACCCATTTACACAATTGTGTAATTTTTACTAGAGCAATTCAGAGTAACCTCCTTTGTCAAGGGTACAACAGCAAGAGATGTTTGAACCATGCTCATTCAAGTGCAAAGTAGCAGCTCCAGTCACTAAACCACCTGCTACCTCTAGCAACAGGAGATCTTCAGCCTCACAAGTCCCTAAGGCTGTAGTAACCTGACTTTAGGATGAATGACTATAGTAACATCACACTGTTCCTACAGTATCTGAATGGTTGCACACTCCGATTTCTCCTGGACAGAAAAGCTGAAAACATCACTTTGGTCCCAAAAATATCTACACCCAAAAGCATTTCAAAATAAAAAAAAAAGGAAACTTTTAAAGGCAGAAGAGGAACTCCACATTAACATTTAGTGTAATGATATAATTTATTTTGATAATTAAATGTAAACAAGGTCATGAAATTGAATGTAGCAATGGAGGAACAATATGTTTGGGACCAGGATGGACTGATATCAGACATGACCCAAAGACTTTAATAAACAGGATGGCCATCACAAAACACTTTGACTCTAACTGCTACAGGCAGCCATGGTAGAAAAAGGGCAAACAGCTTTCTCAACATAAATAGGCTAGCTCAATTACATAGCCAGGGTTTAAATGTAGATGACACAATGATGCCTCATGACCTGACCACACTGCATACACCACCATGGTGGCCCAGTCAAGTAATGTACTAGGGAGGAATGTGGTGGACTGATTTTTGCAGGTGAGGAGTTGGGCACTTAATGACAGGAGACAGGCTGCTGGGTCACAGCAAAAGATAGCACCCAAGAGTGTAGAGGAGCAATTTCAACAGGAAGCGCTAGGGGTACAGGGTTTCAGATTTTGGCAAGGTGATGACCTTCGAGCCTACAGCAATGTCTCACATGGGAGAAGCTGTTGAGAACAAGCATTAAAACATTAGCTCCTACAGGGAACTGACATTTTCAACCAAGTTAAGCAGTTTTGGAATCAGTAAAATAGAACAGTGACTACTCACATTGTTACCACAGGAACCATTCGAAGGGTGCTTCCCGGAGTGCCCCACCCTCTGACTCAAATTACACAAATAAACATGTGAAACAAACATTTAGCACACAATCTTCTTCCAATTACCCCTAAAATATACTTTAACAGTAAAGCTGTTTAAGAGACTATTTAAATGATTTTAAAAATCTTTCCACAAGTAACGGCAGCCGGTGTCATGTCAAACCTGTTTGTTTTGACACCCACAAGAGTAGCCAGCAAGTTGAAATAAGCATACCAGATCCAAAAGTAGTACTAGACAGAACTTGGGTCCCACAGAGCTGTAGAGAGGGGCTCCAGGTGCAAGAGCACTGGACTACAACATACTAGTAAAGAGTCATGGTTCCAGGTTGTGGAGACTATAGTCTGACTAGAAACCCACAAATGGGTAGCGCATAATCAGTTAAGAATATGGTTGGTTTACTTCTGCTGCGGGGTGGCTTCGCAGGCCTATAAATACTACAGGAGAAGTGTGTACTAAAATAACCAGGTATCCAGTAGGCCACCGACCCTGGCCAAAGGTCTGCATCCACGGGACAACTGCATGTAAGAAGGTAGTGACAATACCAGAGCGATAGACCAGGAGAATGACCACTGTCTGACCAAACATTCAACAAAAGTAGCTGTGAACCCATCTCTAGGTCATGCCTATTCTACCACCACACCCCCTTTTGATCCTAATGCTTGACCTGCATCAGCAAAATGACACCAAGGAGTGGCAGGCTGGACAACATCAAGAGTACCAACACCGAGTATAGACAGATACTGTAAAACAACTCACCGAATCAATAAAGCAGAAGATATGATCAATTATTTACAAAACAAACAGAACATCTGACCCCCCCAGGCTAACCTTGAAGTTCTCACCAGTGAAGGCTGCCAACTCTCTAGGAAGTTACTCCCCTATTAACAGCACTGAGGAAACAAAATCATTCGCATTTCATTAGTGTTGCACTTGCATCGTGAAAATTAAAAGAAGATAAGGACCTCCATGAAGCAGTTAAAACAAATCTGGAGACTATGACTCTTGCAGGACATAGAACCTTGTAGGGAAAGGTAGTCCCAGTCCACAACATGGCCACCATACACAGGACTGCTCTTTGCTTAAGTCCAAGTGGTATCATTGGCCACCTGCAGGCAGTGTTCCCAAGCAGATGAATATCCAAAACAGTCCACAGTAACCTCAGTCAGGGGCACTAGGCTGAAAGTAGATTCACTCAGTCTTATCATTGATTCACCTAGCTGTTCTCACACCACTCTGCCCACCACCAGCAGCTGTCGGCTGCATTAACGACAGGGAGGAGGAGTAATCCTCTACAAGTGGAGCCCCAGGTTTTTAGTGATACCTGCCCCCAACACATTACGGGGGTAATCATACAGTTAGCTGCTTTCTGAAGGATCGCAGATGTGTGGCAAGTGGCTCTGGCAGCAACATAAAACAAACCCTATGCATCAGGCATCCTTCAAACCTGAAGTACAGCAGGGTCTCACAATAAGCAAAAATAAATGAATAAATAATCACAGAACCAGGGCAGCTTCCATCAGGCCACTCAGGTCATCTACTGCACTGTACCACTTTATATGCCATACTGTCTGGTCAAAACGTCCAAATACAAGGGCTAAAGCTAGAAAAAAAAATTAAGCTTACAAACACATAATAATACAGTTCTTCTGGAAATGACTGATCTAATGGGGAGAATCTGGCTATTCCATTGACCATTCATTCTAATGTATCATATGTTTTCTTAAAATCTTTTTCACATAACAGCCATCTTTATTATTGAAAGATTAATGAAATTAAATCATGCCAAACAAAGTTTTTTTCCAAATTTTTTGTTACACTTTGCTGACTTTTTAAATTTTTGGATAAAACATTACAAAACAATACTGTAAAGCATTGGACTGTCTGGTCATTGAAATAGCATGTCATCCAAGTCCTGGTTATGCAATGTTAATCTGTAGTAGTAGTAGTAGTAATAGTAGTAGTAGTTCTTGTTGTTGTTCTTGTTAATAATTATAATAATATTATTACATGAAAGGCTGACATGACTGCCACAACACCACCAAGTCTGCTTCAACTCGCTAACCTGCCAATCAGCATTTAAGGATCAGACCATGAGAGTGATTTAAACTGTGGGCAGAGAACAGAACACTCCATGCTGCACATGCAGGGGTGGGGCCCTTCTCAGACACAGGGCTCCACCCCCAGCAGGCCATTGACTGAGCTCCCAAGCCCATCACCCACCCACTGATGCATGGGAGTTACCCCTCTTCCCCCTCCCACTCAATGAGCTCACTGCTCAACCCTGCAAGCCCATAAAAGGACAGGTTTCCCATTGGGTTGCTTCCAAAAAGTTTTGGTTAAAAGGTACCGCCACTACTAGATGCCAAGTTAACACACAGCTCCTATTGTACTTTATTTAGACTGCCATCTAAGATTGTAACAATACCATTCTTAACGGTTTTTCAATTCATTCGCACATTTCCATCTGGACTGTTCATGATTCCTGCTCCATTCCAGTTTCAGTTTTGGCAGCCAGTTGCAATGTTTTATTTTCTCGAACACACTCAGTTTGTCCTGCATCAGCAGCATTCAATCAACAAGTCAATTGTGATTTCAAAAAAGAGGAGTTTAGCAGCAAACAGATGATTAAATGTTAATAACCTTAAGATCATGTTGTAACATGAAACACAAAAGAACTTTGATTTGGTCTGTGACTGAACGGAGATGAAACAGAGGACCATCTAGGCAAAGTGGCAAGATGAGCTGCTACTACTTCTGCATCTTTGCAGCCAAGCAATGGGCCTCCTGTCCCAGCAAACTGCAACTGTTCACAAACACAAATAAGCCAGTCTAGCTCACAGGCCCTAACTAGGACAGGTTCTAAGGTTAAAATGACATGTACAACTACGAACAAAAGAAAAAGAAATGAAGGACAAGTAACTCCATAGCAAATGACAAGTTTTAGTCTATTAGGAAGCTAAGGCATATAAATCCCAAAAGGTGAAGATATTAATAGTACCACCATGCAAGACAGAACCCTCTACTGCTGCAAAGCATGAAGTCTAGAGTGTCACTGAAACCTTTCTCGATTTGGATACACTGCCATAATTCCAACCTGCTCTGCTTTCACAGCATCAAGGTTCATCATAGCTCAAGCCAGGAGAGCTCAGGGAAAGGGGAAGAGGTCATGAAAAGTGTGATCATTGTACCATTTTCCATGCAAATATAGTAATTTCCAGCTGTTAGATACCTGTCCAACCATGCCCATTTCTTCTCACTAGGAAAACTCAAATTCCAGTGAACTGTTTTTGCAAATATATCAAAGGGCACAATTCAGAATGTCCCATGAATACCAGTGTAAGAGAACATTAACCCAAATGCAGTACCAGCAGGCCTCATACTTCCCTGAAGGGTAGGACTTGGCCTTTCCTTAGGTACTCTGCACAGCAATTCAGCTATAGAACAGCTCTCCAGTCTCCAGAGAAACCAGCTGGCTGCCACAGCTTCACCAAACACCAGCTGTGATTCCAGGCTGAAGGGGCTGGCCTTGTAGGAGTGGCTCCAGTTTGTTTTGAAAAACACAACCAGGACATGTTCATTGTATGCCAGACGTAGGCAGGAAGGAAAGAGCAACACCCCCACCCAACTAACATCACCTATGACTCTACAGTTACCAGAAAGGGTGCCTGACACGTACAATCCGCCACTCAAGCAATCGCTTGTGTCCAAGCCGCAGTTCAAGAAGTGTGTGCGCAAAACTGGAGACAAAAAAGCAAAGCATTTGAGATACCAGATTTCATTTTGGGAAAACCACCAATCTTTCTTAATGCTAAAAAAAGACAAGGCAGTAGGCTGTGTCACATTTGAGGTTTCCTGGTTTGAATCCCACTACAGCACCCTTGGTCCATGCTTTGAACTTACACAGTAAGAAAACCCAGCTGTGCAAATGGGTAAATCATTACAAAGTTGCTCATCTATTGTTGTATATCACTTTGGACAAAGGTGTGAGATAAATATTAACTGTAATAACATTAACTACCTAAAGATTCCTCAAACTAGGGGAAGCTATTGGAAGTCCGTTTGAAAGGAGCAAGCATCTCTAAAAAAAAAAAAACCATAAGCTACCTGCAAAAACACAGATCTGTACATT
Organism: Arapaima gigas; assembly: GCA_900497675.1. Lineage (NCBI taxonomy): Eukaryota > Metazoa > Chordata > Actinopteri > Osteoglossiformes > Osteoglossidae > Arapaima > Arapaima gigas. Next base: position 391,514 of record UFQX01000285.1, read on the forward strand.
AAACATGAACCACAAGTGACAAAAACCTCAAGAAACAACAGGCTGGTCTTGCAACACTTAAATGTGTCAATAATAAAAGTATAAAGAAATAAATAAGTGGAAGGCTTACCACTGTTGTGCTCATCTGAACTACATCACATTTGTAACCAAATACTGTTTTAGTAAACTCCATCTTGATGAAAAAGGCAACAACACAGGGAGCCTGGCACTGTCTTAAAAGGACTTGGTCCAGTGTGTTCTGACAGTGATCCAGACTGTATGGTAAAGGTGAGAGTATTAGGGTAATCAGAAAGGAATGCACTGCACAAACACAGTGCTGGGATATTACTATAAATGAGTATCTGCCTGAGCTGCAGAGACAGCTATAAGCAGTGCAAGCCTTTGCACATTACAGCTTCTTGAGAAACAATTGGGAAGAAAATTAAATCCTACAGTACACTACATTCGGTAAGAACTACCACTGGCATCAAACAGACAGCAAACAAAGAGTGACAATAGCAAAGCAAGCTCAACAAGCATCCAGTGCACATGACTTGTAACCAAAAAGCTAAAGGTTCAAACCCCAAGAAAGTTTCTTTTTCCAACTCACTTTTAACAAAAATTCCCACCTGCCCTGACACAACAAGCTAGATGCCGTGCAGGTTAAGTAAATTAATCTAAACTGTGAAATACAGCAAAATAAATGGGAACAGAAAAGGGACAGCAAATAGGGCTTCTCTGTTGCAGGGTCTGGTTAAAATCCATGTCCCACTGTAGTAACCTTGAGCAAGGTAATAACCCTCAATTAAAACACACAGTACCTTCTTGTACAAACAGATTACTGTCAAGTGCTTACAGTGATCAGTAAGTTATTAGCGATTTGTGATTGATCACCGTCTCAGGCAATTTAAAATGCTACACATACATCACTAAATTATAAGTGTGTGCCCATCCACACAACAATGCAGTGTAACTGTCTCACACACACACACACACACACACACACACACTATAGGAAAATTAGTAAACTGTAGTAGGAAACCAGGGAGCTCGGAGGAAAACCACACAAACACAGGCCAAGCACACAAACTCGACAAGGGGACTGAATTTACAACCAAATGATGCAGCCCAGGAGCAGTGAGGTGGAGGTGGATTTTGTAACATTGTCACTTTAGGCAATTGCATCATAAAGCATCATGTTTGTGTGCAGACAGCAAAATATACTTATTCTCCCCTCACACTCTCAAGATCACAAACTGCGTTCATTAGCAGAATGGTCATGTGACCTTCAAGACATCACTTTCAAATTTAAAAAACAATGAAAGGGGCCTTTAAAAGATAAAAGTTGACAACCATCCTTAAACTCCTCACTTTCCCACGATAAAATACCATGAAAAAAAGTAGTTTTCTCTGACAGCAAGAAAACAGTATTCTTCTATCTATATTTTATTTGATCCTGGCCATGGAAATGGCACTACAAGTATACAGGAGTTCACAGGTTTAAGCATAGCTATTTGTAAACGGTTTCTTTTCTCCTGTTAACCATTTTTCCTCTTCACAGATTCGTATAACTGCATATTTTAGTTTCATAAGGTCAGAATTTTTATTATAATATACATATTTTTAGCACAATTTAGGTGTTTCCACCAGCAAGATGAAGGTCAGCAAGTCTGAATCCTAAATCTGATGTATTACAGTTTAAGGTACTTACCCTGTACTGATACTGCAGACATACTCTGCTGTATATATGCATGTCACTGCAAAGGTGATCATCTAATAATGTAAGCAGACTTGAAGAAAACTGTCAGATAAACATGACATGTGCCTTGGGCTGAAGGAATATCTTCACTTTTCTAGAAAACCTGGCCTTCCACAACCCAATAAACTTCACTTAGAATGAATCTGAATAGAATGTGAACCTGCATTCAGGGAAAAAATCTTAACATCCAGTAATTAAGATCAACTCTGAAAAATGAGGAACAGAAATAAGTCAATAAAACAAAATGTTAAGGATAGAAACAGAATGTAGGTTCCCTTTAAATCATGTTAACATTTCAGGAGAATACAGTGAAGGCTGAATTTGAATATGAGGTTGTGTTTGGTCTTCAGGGCACCTGCCTGCACTGGGACCAAGTGCTGGAATCTTTACCCTTCCTCTCCACTCATCTGTCTCTCGTACATAATATTGCACCGTGTGCGGTTGTCACACTGGGCTACTGCTAACAAAGTGGTAGAACACCAGTTCTGACATGGCTACACGTCTGATGTACAGCCAGCAGGTGGCACAGCAGTTAGAGCCACCACTGAACTTAAAACTACCTCTAGACATAGTACCTCTGATCATGGTATGTTCCATCAATTAATTCAGAAAAAATATATATTTTTTTTTTATTTGTAACTGTGTATTTCTACGTAAGGGGATAAATCACTGCCTCCTGATATTGTAAACTGCACGAAGTGGGAGATAAATCGGCGTGCAGGGCCTACACACCTTTAAGGACTACTTTCCTGCTACGACAACCGTGTTCCACTGTCTGCCTGTGCACCAACCCTCCAACGAGATGAGCCGCTCACCTGAACTGTGCCAGTATCAGCAGAACGCATAGCAAATTGGGCGCACTGACAGGGCTGCCCAGCACTCACTCACCCGAAGATGCCCTCCGAGTAATTTCTCGCTTTCCACGGGGTGCCCGTGAAGCCGCCGGACTCGGCCGCGCTGGGGCCCGTTCGCAAGGCGCTGCTGTTGAACCCGAACGTACTCGCTTTGTTCTCCCGTCTCCGTTTTCCCCGCTGCGCGACGCTGTCCACGGTCTTCCACAGAGAGCCGAGCCCGAGGCCGAGGCCGAGGCCGAGGCCGCCGCCGACTCCACGGCCAACCCTCCCCACCGCCCGGTTCCTGCAGTTGTTGTCCGCTTCCAGGGGTACAAATTCTGGCTGCTCGGCGAAGTGGCTCTCGGGCCTGCAAACGGACATGCCACGCTTTCTGGACTCTCCGCTCTCGGCGCTCCCAGTTGCGGCCCCGGCTGGACCCCCGCTGCCCGTCCCCGTGGCGCCGTTCAGTGCACCAGTCCGGCTGGACGCTGAGCTGTAATTGTCGTTGAAGTAAAGGCTGCCCAGACCCTGCGTCGTCTCCCAGATCTGCATCCACAGGCTGTTGGCGGGTCCGAGCTGTTCTGGCTGGAACCAGGCGATCCTCGGATCCATCAAACGGCTAGAGGCTCGCTCTGCGCGCACAACCGGCTCAGCAGGGCGCCGCTCGACTCACACACCACCACTGCCAAGAGAACCGAGAGTCGTATAGCAGAGCACCGATGTCCGCAGCCTAGGAGCACGCAGAAATAAACTGACCGAAGTCGAGAACGTAGAACGCGTGCCCCAGGACTATGGCCGCTCCTGGGTCTCTCAGTTGCGGAGCGTTCGGCCACACTGCGCACACTCACCGAAAACGAACCTGGGTGGAGCTGAAGGCGTACCCGAGTGGATCGGGGACGGACATGGAGACAGGGCGGATCGCGCTCGAGAAAGCTCCGTGTGTTACGTAACGACACACGGTCCTTGTTACGTAACAGCGTGCGAGTGATAAATCACAATTGTCTGCCGACCGTACCCCTTTCCGAAGACCCTCCCCTTCACTGTTTTCAATATTGAACGTTACAAAGTCTGAATGTAGTTATATTACACAGTTGCTCATAATATGAACTACTGTGAACGGTGCGTAAGGTTGCAGCAGTAACAACCTCAACTGGTTTGCTAGAACACTCACAAATTCCCCAGTGACAAAAAAGTTACCTTTAAGCAAGGTGGCCATGGAGAAAACAGTAAAATGTGCCAACGGCTGCCGTTCTCATTTAATTCCTCTTTCAGTAATTGATAGTGGATAATACATACTTACTAAGGTTAACTGCTTGTGAAAATTAAGGCCAAGGTGGTCTGAAGCCTATCCTCTTTGCAGGATAGTGAGGCACAAGCAGTATCTGCTGCGCCACATCCCAGCCAACTAAGAATGCCACCTATGAACCCATCCATTATCCGTAACCACTCCTGATCACAGTCATGAGCTGGAGCCTATCTCAGAATCAATGTGCACTGGACTATAAAACTACACCCTGGATAGAATGCAATTCCATTGCAGGCTGGCCACATACACAAGGTCTCTCACACACACATGCAACACTATGGACAATTTATAATTTACCAATGAAGATGAAAAGCTAAGCATGTCTTTGAATTGTCGTAGGAAATCCATGCATGCTGAGCCAAATTCAATCCCACACCAAAACAGCCCAGCTGCTGTGAAGCAGCAGTATTATTTGCTATGCCACCAAAATTAAACACACCATAAAAAATTGTAAATCATTTTAAGGAGGCTTAGTACACAAACTCAGCATTACAAGTTAGACAAAACTATCAGTGACACAAAATGCAGTTATAGTCCTGTTATAACACAAGATGATGGAGCACTTTTACGACCATGCCATTTCTGGGTCATGTTCACTAGCATTTACTTTAGCCACTGTGCTCATAACTACTCTTTCATTTGTACCTGCATGACCCTTTCAAAGTATGTTGCCTCTGTGTAGGTGGTACAGCTTGTGTCATTTACAGAAGTGTTGTATTTAAAACACAAAATAAATGCTGCAACACAAGTAAGAAAACACAAGTGCTTTCTGCAGCAACACCAGTCAGAGCAATGTCAACACTCCTGTCCTTTATTAGTCCCTGAAAGGAGAAAGTTTATCAAATTTCCTTTCAAAATGTTACCGTTTTTAATTTTCATCTTATGTCTATTTCAGCAACCCATTATGAAACATTAGTTTGACTTTTATTCAAGTCAGAATGAAAGTTTCAAGAGAGCTGGAGGAGATTCTGTTGTGGAGAACAACATGGTAAAGTTTTATGGTATCATTTATTGCTGTCTATGACCAGGTGGTTACTGATGAGACTTCTGAAAGCCCTTCTGGCAATATAAGTCTCCAATTGAAGTTGGTCATAAATACTGATAAGTGCCCCCCGAATATGTTTCACACGGTGGAAGTAACATCTAGTTGCCATGGAGGCTTACAATCTCCAGAAGGAAGGTGTGGGGAGAGTTAACTCCTCCGAATAGCAGTTTTCACTTAATATTTTGATTTTGTGCATTTTAAATGTGTCAAAAGTGACAAAACATATTTAGTCCATTGAATCATGTTGTGGCCTAAAATACAAGCAAACGGTAAAATAAAAAGGCATTTTTATACATAATGATAGTGCTACCATATTCAATAACATTTGCAAGAAAGTTATTTCTAATTAGTATTTTACCTTTACATTTAAATATATTCATTATCAATAACCACTTGTCCAGTTGTGGTTGTCAATTTCAGCAAGTGCTTCACAAGTGAATGTTCTCTCTTCCTTTACTGAATTAAAACACATTTTTCCTAAAAGGCATCTTTCTGCAGCAAGTTTACAGCATCACATATATTTTATCTGGATTTAAACCCAGATTTTAAAAAAATTTGTCAATTTTAAGACTCATTATTACAACAGCCATCTTAGGTAAAAACACTATAAGGGAACTCATACTCGTACTTCATCTCAGAAACACAGCTAGGAGGGACCCGAAGTCTGTTCAGAGCTAAGGATCCAGGTAGCTGCAGCAATGCTATTTTGCCCTTTCAAATATAGTTGTTATAAACTCAAAAACAAAGTAGTAGTAGTAATAATAATAATTGTTATTATTATTATAAATGATTAGTTAATAATGTAATAAAGTATTAATATCAAGAAATTGCTCCATGGGTTTAAGCAATTTAGAATGTCAGTGATTTAAATTAAATAACTTCTGTTCGTAATTTAACAAACATCTAATGTGGATATTTATATCCATACATAACATTATACATATTTAACATACATACATATTTATATCTATACGTAACATACATAACACTACCCATTGTTATAGTGCTAACATTCAGCTGACACAATGCTCCAAGTGCTCCAGAGATCAACATAAGTTTGTCTCCCATACACTGTGCTGTTGGTACCTCCTCCACATTACCACTTAAGTTGTAATTCAGCCTGGATAATAACTAAAGCAGAGTAAAATAGATAATATAATCAAGAGAAAGCATACAAATGGTGACACATGGCAAATATTTGAACTTTAGTATGTTATGTTGTGGAAATGCTCAGCCAGGAGGAATGACTTGAAACAGTAGTACGAAAGGGTCTGCAAATGAAGAGGGAAGGAATATGTCTGGTTAAATATCCAACAGCAATTAATGTGGCATAATTCTTTGAATAAAAAAAAAACTTTATATTTAGCAACAAAACTCTCATTATTCACAGTGAATTTGCCCCTTCTTCACACAGACAGAAGTCAGTTTGATGTGGGGTGTTTCCAGAATTATCCATCTGCTCTGTAAGTCTTAATGCTCAAGATTAGAGGTCTTCAGTTTGTCCTCACAAAATTGATACTCTGCCTTGACCTTGACTAACCAGCACCATACTGCAGAGACACACCAAGAAACTAGGAGATGGAGACCACCTGCCGAACATTCAAATTTTGCAAAACTAGTTAGCTGAAATTAAAAGTGGATGATCCCGCGCCGCTTAAGTCTTGAAAGGATCATATAAAACATGCATAGTTGTTACTATGTCAAAAGGGTTATATATTCTGAAGCAACTTCACCATATAAAACCAGTCAAAACAGTATATCTTAGCAATAATTACATGGGATGAACTGTGTAGAGTAAAAAGAAAAGCCCCTTACAAGTGCCCGACGCCTTTGGAACATGCGGCAAAAGAGCTGGTATGACATAACAGCTGGTTTCATACTCATACTAAATGCCTTAAGGGAAAAAAGCAGTGATACCTAACTTTTGACTGGGACTGTATACTAACTATACTTAAATACTGTGTTGGCAGTTTCATTTATGATGAGAAAAGTTGTAAAATGTGTGTCTAAGTAAAGCAACAAAAGGGTCACTCATTCACTGAAAAGGTGGACAGTATTAAATTAAATGATAAAAACTTTATTGCAAAAACAAAGACTTTTTCTTTAAGGTTATATGACAACCATGCCGATATTTTTTCTTTTTCACAATGAGTGGGCAATTAATTTTCAGCTTCTGATTTCTGAAATAATAGTGAAAGTAAGACGAAACACAAAAAACTGACAATCAGCCCTGCTTAAATCTTCTTTCAAAGAGAAATCTTTGCCATGCCATCTTTTTTGCAAAAGGGATGTTTATGCCCTCTGCTCCCTGTAGGTGAACTGGAGCTACAGCATTATGCCATTAGGTACAACAGCTCTTCTCCAAAGACTCCAGGTACCCAATGAACCGCCTCAGGTTGATCCTGATGTTATCCAACACGCACAGCTGGTCTTGACTGTACCTTCCTTTGCCTTCTTTGCGCAGCTGCAGATGAAAGGGATTCGAAGAAATTATATTTTCATTTTGAATCTAAGTTCAGGCTTATAGTTCATTGTACAGGGTTTCTACAGTATGTGAAATATTTATGTCTGTCAGTTATAACAACCATTTGCTGTTTTTAATTTTGTCAGCAGGATGCACATGAAAAAATTATTTCCAGCACATTGATTAAAATACACACAGTGCCCATATGGATGTGTGTGATGTAATGAAAGGTGTTTGTGTATGTTTGTGTGGGCCCATCCCACACCTTGGCTTTGAACATAGGCTGCAGGGTCTTGAGTGCTGGCAGTAAATGAATGCTTTGTGCAGCTTTCTCGGCCTCTTTCCCATCACCAAAGACATCAAAGAGGGCATCAAGAGCTTCCCCACACACCACCATGTTGCTGTCTCTCGCTGCTACCTCCAACAGGGCATTGCCAATAAGCTGTGGGACAGAAAAAAGTTATTAGTCAGTGGTTGTAGCATAAAAAAGGTGGTGCATTGATAAATTTTCTGCACACAAAATCTGATACTGCTACTTTTACTCTGTTTTTGGCCAAATATAATGTACATAATTTGTTTCTGTGACATGGACATGAACACAGATGCAAAACACAGACGGACACTGATGCCAACAAGGTACCTGCAGACTGTCTGCTGTGTTGCACTCCCTGGCTAATGTGCTGCCGGTGATCCCCAGGATGGCAAGCACATTGACTCGCACACTGACAGTGTCACAGCGTGTTGTCACCTTGCTCAAACTCATCAAATGCTGAGGGCTGATGCACTGACACATACATACACAGACAGGGTTACTCTAAACCAGTCTCAGTATTTGGCATACATTGTCACTATTGCCCCTGACACCTAAGCCATTTGAACTAAGGTATTCACCCCTTGTAAGTAAGGGCTTATTATAAAGGAGAGATATTAAGAGTTTTGTTCAGTTCACTTTTAACTGTAATGCATGCAAGTTGCCCATGGGGAAAAGAAATGTGCTTCCCAAAGTAATGTTAAGCAATAAAAACTCTAATTTTGTGTGTAATTATGGGCTGTCCCCTTACCTGGGGTATGTTTTTCGAGGCCATTATATGCAGTAGTGACCTCAGGGCACTGGTAGCCGCATCCAAGAACTCCTCCTGCTTGGGGATCTCTAAGGAAGTGAACAGAGAAGCACTGAGGACACATCCCACAGAGCTTCCCTGGATGTGAGTGTGTGCACCGCTGGGCTCACCTGGTGTGCTGAACATCAGCTTAGACAGGTGCCCTGCCAATGCCTGGAGGGCTGTGGCTCCACCCAGTGCCTCCACGTCCATTGTAGAAAGGATGTTGTGGAGACAGGTGAGTGCCCGACACTGCACCCGATGCATTCTGGGACAAACATGCAGATCATCATGGCGTCTGGGTAACCAGTGTGACCAACACTACAATAACTTGAAGGCAACTGATCTTCATACCAATAACTTTAAAACTTGTTCCCATTCAGACAATAACAATAATATTAAACAAAGTAGCACATATCACTAATTGTTTGCAAAAGCACAACATTGCACACATTCCAAACAGCACAATGGAATATACTGACAACAGTTAAAAAGATTACTTTTTGATGAGGCACTTCCAAGCTGAGCTCTTGTTACAGACCTCCAAGGTTGCACTACTGGGAAACTCAGTCTTCTGGAGAACCTTTAGCATCACAAATCATAGTATTCGTCTCAGTCTAAAGGGAGGTTCCAAAATTACAGCAAAATGTTTAAATAGTGAGGGGAAATACCTTCTCTGGGAGGTTGTGATTCAAAAGTGCACCATGGACTTCAGCAGATAGGCACAGGGGTGACAGCAGGCAGGAGCTGCCTTCTGATATATTGTCAGGACCCATTTCGCTCTCATCACTGCTGGACATCTCTTCCCATTCATCATCAGAGGGATCTTCAAGTGCACACAAAGAGAGGAAGATAACATTAATGCAAATGAAGCCACCAAAAGTGTGCACCAAAGGTTCACACTGTCTGTTTTTCAGTATCTGTGTCATAAATGATGACATAACCACAGCACAGGACATGCAGGGATTGCTTGTGTTCTGTCTGACAACCCAGATTTTATTAAAGGGACATACTTCTGCCACCTCCCGTGCCCTGAGCCTCACCGTCTGAGCAGCATATGTTGACAATGATTTCCAGGGAAGTTTGCTGTGCTGTCAGCAGAGCATTGGCCTCGCGTAGCTCCACATCCATCACCTGTGACAAAGACATCCTGCACAGTTGGTTCTCATGGAACACGATCGTCTCTCCATTACATACGGTACTGTGCAAAAGTCTTAGGCTTGCGATTTCAATGTCTGTTGAGAAGTACAGGTAGATTCTTATCTACCATCAGGGAGGTTTCTGATTGGTCTCAAATTCACTCTGCAGCCTGAGAATGAGATCAAACACCCAGTCTCAGTTATACAGAACTATCTTCAGCAAAAAAGAAGGAATCCTGCAACAGATGGTATGGTCCCCACAGAGCCCTGATCTCAACATAATCAAGTCAGTCTGGGAGGACATGCAGAGACAGTCAAAGTCTGCAGAAGAACTGTGGCCAGTTCTTCAAAATGTTTGGAAGAACCTACCAACCTCTACCTTAAACTGCATGCAGGTTTGCATAAGAGAATTGATGCTAATTTAAAAAAGGGTGGTCCCACCAAATATTGATTTGATTGAGGTTTTTTTTGTCTACTGCACTTTTTAGAAGGTTTATTGATTAATAAGTATTCGTGGCATTATTTTTGGAACCATCCTCGCTTTATAGCATTTTTCCCACAGGTGCCTAAGACTTTTGCACAGTACTGTANATTGATTAATAAGTATTCGTGGCATTATTTTTGGAACCATCCTCGCTTTATAGCATTTTTCCCACAGATGCCTAAGACTTTTGCACGGTACTGTACAATATCTGAACTTCTCCATCTGTGCATTAGTGCAAATCATTCAAATAAAACAAGAGAGTTGAAAATGAAAAGTCACTGTAAATGTCAGGCTTTCTATAGTTTAAAAAAAAAACACACTTATTGAGAAAAGTTTGGACCTTTTGTTTGTTTGTAAAACTGCTCCCTAAATATTGCTGAGACCTTCAAGAAGCTCAAGGAATGTTAAAACCCGCTGAGGTCATAGCAACAGGGCATAGGTCTAACTGTCCCTCATTCTGAACTCAGTGGGTTCTGCAGCATCATCCATAAAGAGACTGTTCTAATAGCCAATGTTGACTGGAAGGACAGTAGACAGCTGTTTCACCTAGAATGCCCTGCTCCTCCTTAAAGGCATCTGTCTGTCTTTGGTCCCTGACACCATAGAGTTTATACAGGCTGTCTGCCTGCATTTTTTAAACACATGAGAACTTTGTTCTACACACAAAAATTTTCATTAGTAACAGCCTCACATGTTTGAGACAAAGAGTACAGTGTGTATGCTTATGAATGTACACTTTCACAGATTTGAATGTAATTTTTAACCCCAAAACAGTAAACACAACTGACTAGTTTGCAAAAATTATGAGCTAGCCAACAAATTATCGAGGATGAGCATAAATCCTAGGAATATAGCAGTATGACATACAGTGGCCTCTCCTGTGACTTCTGGCAGAGGGCACTGTCTGCATCAAGCAGAACAGGCCATTGTCCCTTTTTGATGTCACCCTGATGACTGAAGACATCTACACAAGAATGTTGGAGGCATGCAGGGTGAGCACACTTCAAAGCTCACACATTCAATGCTGCTCCCTGATTAAATTGAACCATTGTGATGAACTGACAAACATGTGGTGACTGTGCACGTCTTTGACCCCTTTATGTTGGCGGACATCGTGGGAGTCTTCCTGGGGAAGTTTGTCGATGTGTTTCTGGGACATGATGAAGACAGGGACATTCTGGGCATCTGGAATGGATGCCAACACTTCCTCATTCATCTGCCTCCTGACCCCAAGGGATTCGAAGGGTTTTGCCCCCCCCCCCAACACTTTAATTTAGGTAGGGCAAAAGGCTACCTATTTTATCAAGATCGGTTGGCTGAGGTAAGGGACGGTTTGCTTGTGGGCAAGACAGAAGGGCCACCACTGGCTGACACTTCTGCTGGGTCCCTGGCTTAACAGGAGTCCAAATCGCTTGGTGACATGGACAATGGACAGGATTTTGCTTTGGTCACCAGGAGGAAGAAAAGGTACAGGAGAGAGGCTGGGATCTTCTTGGTGCTGCACTGGAGGTGCCTATTGCAGCTGGAAACCCTCTTCCACCATTTTACCCGAACATTCTAGTATGTTGTTAATTCATATGTCTCAAGTGGGGTCTCCCCAGGGTCACTGTTCCTCAGAGCACAGTGGGGAGCTCTGCCTGGGGATAGGGGAGGAATTTTCTAGAAAAATTTGCAGAAAATTGTTAATTTTATTGAGTTTTATTGTATTTTAGTGTTTTTTGGTGGTAGTTTTAATGAATTGTTTCTTTGGTTATTTGTTGACAGGCCTGTGTAGTAATGAAACTTTTGGTCCCAAAGTGAATGGTTTTATATGCACATTTTCATGTTCTGTTTTAGAGATTCTTCTTAAATGTGCTGGGTTGCCATTATTTTATTCTTTGATGAGATATATGATGGAAAGTTAAATGTGAACTGAGGTATTATTGTTTATTTTAATTGGTATATTTTATACACACACACACACACACACACACACACAGTACTGTGCAAAAGTCTTAGGCACCTATGGAAAAATGCTATAAAGCAAGGATGGTTCCAAAAATAATGCCATGAACACTTATTAATCAATAAACCTTCTAAAAAGTGCAGTAGACAAAAAAAACCTCAATCAAATCAATATTTGGTGGGACCACCCTTTGCCTTTAAAACAGCATCAATTCTCTTACGCAAACTTGCATGCAGTTTAAGGTAGAGGTCGGTAGGTTCTTCCAAACATTTTGAGGAACTGGCCACAGTTCTTCTGCAGACTTTGACTGTCTCTGCATGTCCTCCCAGACTGACTTGATTATGTTGAGATCAGGGCTCTGTGGGGACCATACCATCTGTTGCAGGATTCCTTCTTTTTGCTGAAGATAGCTGATGTGCCCCTGTGGGTTCAGAGGTTATCCACCAGAGACACAATGACCACCCTCTGGCTAAAGCTTCTGGCACCTGCATTCACAACTGAGGTCTTAAATAAGGTCCATCTAGACTCAACATTTCCTACCTTAGTTAAATCAGTCATGCACTGAGTCGCCCACCAGTTATTCCCAGGAAACCCTGGCAAAATGTCTGGGTCTTTATTTTTGTCTGGGTGAGGCCCATTATGCCTAATCCAACTCACCACTAAGTGGTGATCAGTTGACAGCTCTGCCCCATGTTTCACACAAGTGTCCATGCACACATACGGCCTCAAGTGAGAAGATACAATCACAAAGTCTCATTGAGTTTAGCCTCTCTGGTACCAAGTACACTTATGAACTTCCTTGGTTCAACTATGATGTTTGTTATGGCCAATCTGTGAGTAGCACAGAGGTACAAAAACAATTCACCACTTGAGTTCAGCTGTGGCCAGCCATTCGTAACCCTCCTTACAGGTGTCCAACATGAGCGCTGAAGATCCCCAGCAGGACTACAGTCAGTAGTCAGCACCTTCTCACCTAACTTCTCCAGGAAGGCTGAATACTCAGAGCTGCTATTCGGTGCATATGGACAAACAACAGTCAGAGATTCCGTCTCTGTGACCCACAGGTGCATTAAGAAAAATAGTAAATGCAAATGATTTATCACTGAACTGCATTCATCTTAGATGGCTGCATTCAGCACATAAGTAAAGTTAGCGCTGTTGAACACTTGTAAAACTGCTTATCATGTAAGTAGAAGTGCTTATCCCTCCGTGTCACCAATTTGGGCCTTCTCGAAGCTCCCTCACCCCTTCCTTGTGCATGTGTGTGTATGTTTGACTATGCAAAAACCTCATTTCTTGCAAGAAATACTTTTGTGCCAAATATTAAGTCTATGGCTTGAAAAACAAAGCTGTGTATAATAGAAAAAAGACAGACAGACCTTTTGACCTTTACAGATATAGAGATGTAGTACTCACAGGGAGAAGGTCTGATATGTCATCCGCCCTCTTAGGCACACTCCCATTCCTCTTCTCCTCCTCTGGCTCCTCCTGCTCCATCACTTCCGCCACTCCCTCAGGCATCCTATCCTCTACAGAGCCCCCATCAGCCACAGCTTGGAGCCGGGCTGCCTCAGTTTCATGAAGCTGAAGGATCACCAGGCCTGAGTCCAGCTCCACAGCCTGGGCCAAGGTGGCCACCACTGCCCTGAGGATCTGAGCCTGACGGTCTGCTGGCAGACCTCCTTTCACATTCCACATAGCCCCTGTGAACAGAAAAAAAAGTTCAAAAAATTTAATTTAGAATACAGTACACAGGGAGATATATTTAACATTTAATTCATCTCATCAATTCATCAGGCTCTGTTCTAATCTGTATGTTTGTAAAGTACCTTAAATGAGGAAGATCACTTCCTGTTTCCAATGACCTGCACTCATCCCCTATCAATCACATTTTAAAGAATTTTTACCCCATTTATCTGATACACTGAACAGGATGAGGTGTACCTGCAATGAGGGTGCGCAGCAGCAGGCTTGCCATTCCTGACTGATGGTCTGACAGCACCGACTCGAGCAGCTGCAGGGTGGAAGGCCCCAGGGTCCCCATGAGCTCCAAGTTCTCTTCAGTAACTGTATGCAGGCACTGAGCTACACAGGAATACACATCACCTAAGTCACTGTATATCCTTGTCTGAGTAATTGAAAGACAAACTGCCCAATAGTGTAAGCTCTATGTTGTGTGTGTGAGGCACTAACCAGCAGATATGGCCAGTTCTACACTGTGAAACCGTTGCTCCAAACATCGCAGGAGCACATCCAGAAGCCCAGCTTTATTAAAGATGCTCACTGCCTGGCTGCTGCTTTCACTGGCAGGACACACACAGCAAGCATTCAGCATGGAACACAAACACAACCATTGCTTGACACATGCACTCATCACTAGGACTTGACACAAATTGTGTATCCTTCATCAGTACTAACATCACTCCCACATTTAAGAAACTGGCTCCGCTAATTTGGAACCAAAAAGAAAAAATTTGAAATCTTCAAAAATGTAAGTGCAGGTAACATAGAATTTTGATTATTGCAAAAATGATCAGGCGTAAAGTTGTTTGTATTATACACAAACTTACTGAAGTTGAAGCAGTCTTTCTAGCTGTGGTGATCTTAATTCTGGGTATGAGTGAAATGTATAAAGCTACAGCAACCAACATGAGACAAAAGAATTGTTTTTTTTTAAATTCCTATTTGGCTTTCTTTCTGCCTAAATAGGATGCTGTGACAAGTCACTTTGACAAATTGAATTAGTTGCTCAATGAATTAAAAAAATCACTAATTAATAAAAAACAAAATGTTACAGTATTGTACAGGGGTGGTCATGTGGAGGGATCATTTCAGGTTCAGGGTGATGGGCTTAGCAGCGGTCACACCTTACCAGAGGTTCCACAGCAAATTGACAGCTTCGTTGGCTGTATCCTCTACTGTGTGCTGCTGCTCTGTCTGTGACTTCAGAGGCAGAGTCAAGTCGAAGCCTGCACTGCACTGTCATAGAACACAATGTCAAAGGTACTCTTTTCACTTACACAGCGCACAAGTTACGTTTCTAGCTTGGGGGGGGGATCTCTGCTGGTTCCCCGCTTTGATTTTATCTATGATGTTATTTTTCCTGAACAAAATCTATACCTTTCTTTTATTTTCTCTCTTGCATAAGAATGTCATAAAAACAAATTAAGATTACAAAGACCTGAAGTTCTTTCTTGGAAAAATTTGAAAAAAGTTTTTTCTGAACCTAAAGCCTGAAAATTTTCAATGTCCTCTCAGCACTCTACACAAATCATTTTAAAATCACACCCAAAGAAAACCAGATCTTTAAAAAATATTTAAAACCCATCAATTTTATATTAAATGTAGAAATGTCAGATTACCTTCCTTCATGCTAAAAATGACAGATTCAGTATTTTAAGTAGCAAAGTAAAAATCTCAAAAGAAGTGAATGTGAAAACAGTGGCCTGGCCTGGCAAGGCCCTCACCTCATAAAGCAGAGTAGTCAGTGGCGTTAGAACATCTTGCTTCACCATGTCATCACAAACCTCAAACCCCCCACAGGCACTCAGGTTTCTGCAGAGAGAAATATTACAAAAGTTCATCTGCAAGAACTCCTTCAAGCATGTACAATCATCAAAGTCACCATAGCTATATTTCTGTAGAACAGTGTGAACACAGCTTGTCCCTCAGTGTCCCACAGAGTTCTCATTTGCTATCTCAACTACTGAGACACAAATAGATAAAACTAAGAGTCGTATGGTCATAATCAGGATGGATGTGCAACATCTATGTTAATATGAACATAAATTTGGAAGCTATTGTAATTCACAGAAGTAGTGCAATGAAAAACTAACAAAGCACAGAGCCTCATGAGACTGGACAAGCAGCAAATGCAGCATAATTTTTGCCCATGTATCTGTTACAGCATTTTGTCTAAAAATCTGAAACCATTCAGTGTGACAAATATGCAATAACAGGGGAAATCGGGAAGAGGACAAATACTTTTTCCACAGATATCCTTTTTCTTTTTGATTGTCTTTTTACATTTATTTTCTACCTTTTCCTTTTTTCCACTTGTCGGTTTTTTATGCTGGATGAGAAGCTTACAGACTATTTTTGTATGGCATGGTTACATATTGTGTTTTACCCTTCGTAAAATCTTAAAATAAAATTATAAAAAAGTCAAGTAATTAAGAGGTCAGAGCTTACAGACTGCACTAAGGGCTGATACTACTTTGCTCACAGAGCTTAATGTTCAGAACCCACCTGAGTGCCCCAGCAGCAGTCTCCCTCACAGCCAGGCTACGGTCCAACAGAAGGGGTCCTAGGCATCGTACAGCATCATGCTGCAGGAAGGCAGGAATCACCTGGCTCTGCTGCACCATGCGTGAGATACTGGCACAAGCATATTCCCTGACATCCGCACTGGGGCTCTGCAGCTGTGTACATAGAGAATAGAGGATGGCATACAACCTTTACAAGATTCATGTACCTTTCCAACTCAGCACTGCAACTGAAAACTGTTGAGAGATCTTGCAATCCAGGGCACATTCCAGCCCACTAACACCAGGATTAGACAATGTTGTACAGCTACTCAAAACTACTGAACTCCTTTAGGATCAAAAAAGAATCTATCATCAATCAAGTATACTGTATCTACTGTATCTGCAGCTAATAAATGGATGAGCAGGACTGACGAGTATTCAAACCAAAAATCTTTGCTGGCATACTGTAAAATTAGGCTACAGTCCTAGAAACTGTACTACCCCTGTACAACACAAGAACCAGATAGCACAGTGGTCATAACTGTCACATTCAATTTCCATTCCAGTTGTACCCTTGAGTAAGGGTCTTGCCCTATAGAGTTAGAATTACCCTGTTGTAAAAGGCTAAATCACTGCTAACAGCTTAATATATAAATGTAACATTCTAAGTTACCAGTTAAATTAATAATAACAACTATTACAAATTTGAGGATTCAACATGCTTACAGTAGGTCCCACATCCAGGCAAAATATGCAGGACACTAGCAAAACTGTCAGTAGTCAGTAAGTCTTTTTTAAACAGACTGCATGATCATATTTTCAGATTACTAAATTTGAGTTCAGTGGGGACACTAGGTGACACAGCATTTAGAGATGTCACGTTACAATCTGAAGGTTCTCAGTTCGAGTTGCCCTTCCTTCAATTATACCCTTACAAATACTTTGAATTCATACAGAAAAAAAATCTGACATACAAATGGATAAAACATTCTGGCGTTTATTAATAACACAAGTTACTTTGAACAAAGATGCCAGCAAAAACAAGGTAAGGAATATTAATCTAGAAAAAATATACTTTGAACACACGTAAGTTGTACTCCCAAAAGGGAACTAGAAGGGAATATGCAGCATCTTTTAATTCCGTAGAGTGAGGCCACTGAACATCCTCTGACCGTACCAACAAGCCGTGTAATATTCTTAACCGATTCATCTAGCAAGTTTTCAATATAGTGTATACGAAGTAGGTATATACCATGCAAATGTCAGCATCCGTATACAGGTTTCCTGTTCTCTTTCAGTTTTAAATATATGGTAATTCAGACTTACTTTATCCAGTACCTCGGCAGCCGGAGACTCCACCAGTTCGCTTTCCTCCACTTCCTTAACCACACCAATGGGTAGTCCATCTGCAGAAAACTGGGAACGCTTAAATTTCTTGTTTTTGCTTTTACCCATACCGTATGGATTATACAATGTAAATTAATAATACAGCAGACAATAAAGCCAGATCCTTAAGTGCCGCTGAGCGTTTCATGAAATGTGTTTGTAGCAGAATAATCAATGTACGTCCCTCGCCATGTGGACCTTCAAACGTGTAAGTAATGCCGTAAAGCAACTTGTGCAAGATGTGCCGTAAACGGGGCAGTGCACGCTTTGTCGTAAAGCGAGTTTGCTGTAAACCAGAGATTGCGCACGTAAAGCCAGTCGCTAGTGAGAACATCGGACGGGTAGGTTCAAGAACAAGTTTGTGGCAAAGTGCATTGTCGAATTGTTTAATTATGTTTTTTACCTTTTATTTTGATTTTATTTTCTTCTGCTAAGTAAATAATTGTACACGTTTTGATGTACAATGTTATACATGACTGATGTACTGTGTACTGGTTTGTTTTCGTCCATCCATCCACCATTATCATTAACCGCTTCTCCTAAGTGAGGTGAGGGCCGCGACAATCCAGAATAGGGAATCATTGGAAATCATTCGTGTTGAATTGAAGTAAAAAAAAGAAAAGTCATAAGGCTGATAACCACGAATAATAGCTAAAATTTGCCGTTTGATTTTAAACAGTTAATCAGACATTTGACAAGTGGAAAAAAATATGAAAACTAAATAGTGTCAGTTTTTTTGGGCAAATATAAAAAAATTTACAGAAACAGAAAAAAAAATTGGGCCCACCCTTTCCGTTCACTATCTGTTTGTGCCTTTACTTAAGATTTATTACATGAGAAATTAATGATTGGTCAAAATCAAATGAAATATTTGCAGCAAATAGATTTCACAGTAACTGCTTTTAAGGTGATTTCAACAAGGTATAACACAAAAGTACATGGTTTTCAACTCTTCACATTCAGTTGACTGAATTTATCAATACTGTCAGGTAAATAACCCTTGAGTTTATGGTGTTTGAAAAAAGATCACATTTATGCAATACAAAGTTCAACCATCTAGCCCTTGCTAAATCCAAACAGTATACTGTGGTGCTATAGATTTGTGAACCCTTTACAGTTTTCTGAATTTCTGCATAAATGTTACTTAAGACATAAAAATAAAGAAAACCCAGTAAGGCGAACACATAAAATGTTATACTTCATTCATTTATTGATCAAAATCGATCAACACTAAATGTGTGTCAGAAGAAGTATGTAAACCTGTGCTTTCAGTACACAGTGTGACCCCTTGAACCACACTGGTGTGCCCATTCCTCCTCACAGATCTGCTTAAACTCTGATGTTGGTAAGCTTTTTTACATTAACTCACTGTTTCAGGTTCTGCTCAAACATTTCTATTGAATTAAGGTCTGGGGTTTGACTTGGCCAGTCCAAAACCCAACACCTCTTCTGCTTCAACCATTCTATAGAAGGCCAGCTTTTTGGTTTAGGGTTGTTGTCTTGACGCAGGACCCACCTTCTATTAAGCTTCATTTCATGGACAGATACTCTGATATTAACCTGTAGAGGTTGTTTGTACAATCCAGAATTCACAGTTACATCCATGATGACAAGTTATCCTGGTTCCATGGCAGCAGAACTGACCAAAACCATGATGCCATCACCAACATGTTTCACATTTGGAATGAGGTCCTTATTTTGAAATGCAGTGTTTGGTTTTCACAAAACACAGCATTTTTCAATGAAGCCAAAAAGTTCTGTTTTCAACTAATCTGTCCTGAGGACATTCCTCTAGTAGTCTTCTGACTAATTCAGGTGGTCTTTAGCAAACATTAAATGGGTAGCAACGTTCTTGGCAAGTATTGGTTTCCTCCTTTATACTCACGAACACTAGCGTTGACGAGTGCAAGAGAGATCTACAGATCCTGAGACAACACCCTGGGGTTCTTTATGATCACCCCTTATTTTATATTCTTTGCTGTTTAATCTTTGCACAGTAACAGTGTGGGTAAGTAATAGTGGCGTTAAATTTTCTCCATTTGTACACTATCTGCCTATCGAAGCACAAAGTTTGTAGAAATTGTTTTGCCAACTTTTATAGCTAGATTAGCAGTGAGCTTTTTTCCTGAGATCCTCAACAAGTGACTTTTTTTAAGAGGGTAGCCCAAGTTAATTCACTCCTGATTCTCATCCCATTAATTGACACTGCTGACTAATTATCCACTTAACTGATAATTGTGGACTCTGTTCACACAGAGTTTCTGACGAAGACATTTAATGTCGATTAATAAATCTATCCATTTATTTTCATCACCTGCTAATCATGACCCCGGGTAACCGCAATACAGAGCCCATCCTGGAAGTAGAGGAAGCTAGATTGCGAAGCAGCCCCTGAATGGAATGCCATTCCTTTGCTGGGTGAACACATGCACACAATATATATGAATAATTTAGAGTGACCAATTAACCTGAAACAAAACTATTTACAAAGTGGGAGAGAACCAGAGCACATCCACGCAGACGGAGGGAGAACACGCAAACTGCATATGGACAGCCAAATTCAAACTCATGTCCAAACAGCACAGCCACTGTGAGGCAACAATGCTATTTGCTGACCCACCATGCATCTGATTAATAAATTATTGTAAAATCATAACATTTTCTGTTTGTTGTATTGGGTTCTCTAGTTTTCTGACTTAACTGAGGGTCTGATCACATTTTAGATCAACATTATGCAGAAATTCTAAAAATTCTAAAGGGTTTACAAATTTTTTAGAACCACTGTTAATATTACTTAAATTGCCAAGTATATAACTCAAAAGAGATTAACTCAGCCGAAACCTTGTGTGAAATAGTGCACCCAAGAGTAAGTAGCTTGTAGAAGTCCCACTTGTAGCAAAACTTTGAATTAATCATTGTCTGTATGAGTTTATCAGTCTCTCATGTCACACTGGCCTATTGCTCCTTACAAATCTCCATCATTCATGTCATGTTCATCTCATTCATGTTTGAAATCATTGGTTGCATAGTCCTCTTAAGGGCCAACAAAAGGTTAGCTATTTCATGAAAAAAAGGGGTTCTACTAGCTACGGTATCATGGGGCACACCTGTGTACTCATGGTTTCCACACATTCCCATGAGGTTAGATTGTTTTACTGTTCAGACTTGTTGAAGACTAGATGTCATAATATTAAAAGTGACAGAACTGAAAGTGAGTGTACTTATTTTTCAGTTCACAGTATATGATGCATATATGGTTGTTTGTTAAAACTGACACACATTGACTTCAAGACAAACCTGGACTCACAGCATGGGACTGTGATAATAAATTTACATGTATTCATTTAGCAGATGTGACATAAAAATTAGCAAAAACAAAAGTTAATTTCAGCAACAGATGGAGAGATACAGATGGAGGCATGCAATTTTAGTAAAAGTATGGTCAGTTAGTCTAATACCACTGCTTTTTGGCAGCATACAATTCACCATTTGGAAGTCAGAAACTTTGGGCTTTTGATTTTGGATCACTTATGGGCTAGACCACCAAACAACCATAAGTGGAGGAGAATAGCTATCAAACTGGAGTGTGGAAAGCAATCAGGTATGAGATATGCAGATTCATTGATTTACTTGATATGGGCAGCTACAGGGAGCCAACAGAAGGAGACAATTAAATAACGCAGTACTGTATTCTTTACCTAAGTTTCTTTTTGGAAAGCAGATTATGTTTATAAAACGGGTAAAATACCTGTGTATTTTGTCCCATACAACGAGATGTAGTAAGCACAAGCAACACGATCTCAAGATTGTTCTGTTGGTTAGCCAAGTCAGCTCGTTGATGGTCTGTCAGTGGGGCAACTGGTGCAGGGATGAAACTGGTGCTAGGGGTGATAAGGCAGCAGTCACGGGAAGATGTTTACTGCTTTTGAGAACAACTAACACTGTGTAAGATACGAGAAGATGGTTGCTTGCTGCGCGTGGGCACTGCCAGCGTATTGTAGCACACAGGCTCCTATAGCATTCACCTTATACAATAGTTAAGCTATGATGTCACACATGCATGCACACTTGTGCAATGTTTTAATGCATAACATTTTCATAACATTTTTCATCTGCAGTGTATAAACTGTAAGCACTCGAATGTGTTGTAGTATATGTTTCCATACAGTTGTCAGCAGACGTTTTCATTATGTTATGACATTGTACATGTACCGCACAGTTACTGTACATTGTACATTACAAAATGTTCATGTACACATGTTATAACTAGCTACAAGATGTTCATTCTCTTACCAGAATTCCTGGAAAAAATTAAAAAATACTTTGACAATTTTCATCTACTTCATTTTTTAAACTATTATTAGTATTATTATTATTATTATTATTATTATTATTATTGAGTGTCATAAGTGGAAGTCCGTCGGATGTTGAGTACGTTATCACCCAAGGACAGCGTGTACCATTTGTTTTTATATAAAACTCTATCCTGAAGACTCAGAATACACCAACAAGATTACAACTGAAACAAATGACAAAACTATCATACATAACATATTTACAAGACAGTAATATTGATGGTTACCATAAGAATGTTTACTGGAATAGAAGACAGCGACAAAAGGTTACAACCACAAAGACACATGGCGCTATTGCTTATGGAATCAAAGGAACCGAATTTCTCCAGTAGGATTACCCTAAAACCAGCGTTACAAAGAATAGGGATGGGTAACCGCCCAGGTACTGTCACTCACAGTCTCGTCCAAGTGATCAACAACAACATGCAAATAAAAATACAACTATGTGTGGTCCCATCTTGTGACGTATGCGACTTATTACGGCCCGAACTTACGACGGCCATCTTATCAACTGCGTTATATTATTTTCGAGCTGATAAACCATTAAATTTACAGGATGTTACCAACAGAGACACAGACACACAGCTGTCAAAGCACATTCACTTAGTCCAGTACTATTGTTTTTTGCCGGCGCAGACTGCAGACGTAGCTGCAAACAGAACCAGTGAGGAGAACAGTATTTTTCACTTGGTCTCACATAAATTCGTACCTGTAATTTCCCGTTTAATGAAACACAATTCAAGGCAACTATCCATAGGGTCGCCATGAGTCGATATCGACAGTTTACGTATTATCACTCAGTACAACCCCGAAAGAGCGACCTTCAGTAGCAGACGCTACAAATAGAATTCTCTTTTATTAATTTAAAAGGCTCGTTTTCCTACTGTAGAATGTGTTTTGTTTATAAATTGTAAATATTTTAATAAAATACACTATACATTTTTTTCTGTAACGCATTTAGTTTTTTTTAAGCCTTCGTATGTTTACAGTAATTGGATGTTGTGTTCTCCAGTCCAGAAGGTGGCGGTCTGCGCTGTGCGTGGCCTTATCGCAGAAATATCGCCGAAGAAGTCAAAGAAGTTCCTCTTTAAAGGTGAACACGTTGATTGTAGTTGACAAACAGAATAGAAGAAGAAAGAGTGAAAAAAATTGCGGAATTCGACAGAATTTGAAGAACCAGGGAAAATGGCAAACGACAGTGCGGTAAAACTATCCAAAAATCTTCTGCGAATGAAGGTGGGTGCTTTATGAGCTCTGAAATGCCTTCGACCATGTGTGATGGTGTATGCGTTCTTTATATGGAAAGCCGTCTAATGGGACAAGGGCCAATTTTAACGCAGAACAGAAACAGACATATTAGTTGTAATGTTTCATAGCCAGTTTGTTTAGCCAAAGAAGCTAACAGTATATGATCCATTTATATAGCTGGATATTTTTTACAGAAACCCTTCAGAGTAAGTATTTTGATCGCAGTTATTGCAAGTCTCTCGTGTCCTTTACCAATGCTTCATCTGCTTAACTATGCAGACAATGTGTTCCTTTATTTCTCTTGTTACTAAATCACTATTTTTAACCACTTGTCCAAATAATGGTAGTCCAGAGTCTATTGGGGAGAGACTAGGGTATTGCACTACAGAGAGTACACTGTGGACAGGACACTAATCCATTGAAGGGTAGTCGGTCTTTCTTTCTCTTTCACACACACACACACACACACACACACAAGCAAGTGAAGTCCAATTAGAGTCACTAATCCATTTGAAATGCAGATTTCTGAGGTGCTGGAAGACTCTTAATGATAAGAAAATATTTGCATGCTTTGTTGCAGTGGTTTGCAATAGGTTCTTTATCCTCAGTGTTTCCCCAGTTTATGCAGCGTGGCCTGGATGCAGAGATAAAGAAGCAGCTGGAAGAAGAAGAGAAAAAGATCATCAGTGATGAGCACTGGTATCTAGACCTTCCGGACCTCAAAGCCAAAGAGTAAGCCTCATTAATACTGGTTTATCACCACAACAAATCATACAGAACAAATTAAACTTTCAGCATTTTCCCTTTACTTAAATGTGTTTTACTAGTTAGTTTATGTTGACTTTTAATTTTTTTTCTTCTGCTTATGTGACACTTAATTTTAACTGAAATATTCATGGAATCTTCATCTTTATAGGAGTTTTATCATAGAAGAAAATAGTTTTGTGCCCTGTGAAGACCTGATATATGGGAGGATGTCATTCAAAGGTTTCAATCCCGAAGTCGAGGTAATAAAAGCATTTCAAGATGTTTTTTTTTGCATTTTTCTCGCCATATATGAGGTCTTGCATATGGTCTTGTTTACAATGTGATGTGTCATATGAGCACAATGAGGATGATGTATGCCCTCTCTGAAAATTAAACTTTTTTTCATTTAATTGTTTCCTTTTCCTCTATATGAAACACAGTGCAGGTATTATATTAATAATTTTGTTTATTCTGGATAATAATAGGCTCAAGACCACTGCTATTCTGTATTAATTAAAATTGATATTAGCATTCACCTTTTACTCTAGAATGCCTTTTCTTTAACTCGGTAATTTTAAATTCTTTTATGGCCAGAAATTCATTCAAGTGCTGAACACAATGAGCCAGAAGGAACAAGAGGCAGATGAAGACCTGGTCAGAATGGAAACAGATATTACAGATGAAGAAATGGCAAACAGGTATAACAGGGTACACAGTTAGGGGCAGGTGTTTCATTTAAAAGGATAGATCTTTGCAAGTGAAATCCTAATCCTAAGAATACTAATAGAGGGTCTGTGTATAGAGGTAGGTAGTAACAGGTTACATTTGCTCTCTTACTTATATTTAAGTACATTTCTGGACAAATCCTACCTTTCGGAACAGTTTTTTTTTAAACTGGAGTGCATATTATTTTAGAATTTGTCACATGAACTCTCCTTATTTTTGTTTTACTGCAGACATTGCAACACCTGTTCAGTATCAGCTGATGTCTTCTATGTGGCCTGTGTCAGTTGTCAATCTTTTTTCCTTTTTTTGTGACACCAATCTGAACTTGGTAATCTGTTTTGCACTATTTTGATAGAGAAACTTGTTCATTCACAGGTAGAGGAAATGGACTTTGAGGTAAAAAAATGAAAGCATATGTTTATGAAATGAACAATAAGTTTTGTGCACTGTGAAAGTTAAATTATAGCAAATGTAACATTACAAATTGAACTGTTTCTATTTAACACATTTAGGCATATCAAATTTGTTGGCAAAGAGCATTGTACATGTTCCTAACACAAGGGAGGCCTGGTAGTGCAGTAGTGGGTGGCACTGATACAAGATAATCACCTGAGCTCTGATTATATGCTGGTTTGAGTATGGCTCAGTCTGTGGGCATCTATTGTAAGGAACATGTAATGTAGAACAGTTCAAGAAAGATTGTAAATATTGTACATGTTTGCTAATTTTAATTCACCATCTTGTGGGTTCATCAACTGCAAAATGAAAGGTAGGCGTTAGTGCAATGCCAATCAAGTGGCAAGTGTGAGTGGCATGGACCTAGCTGTACTAGACCATGGCAATGGAACCTAACTCTGGCAATGTGGAATGTTGCCTTTCTGGCAGGGAAGGAGCCTAACCTAGTGCAGAAAGTGCTGTCTAGATATAGTTGTCCCCTTTACACATAGCATGGACTCTGAAACCAAATTACTTGAATGGGAATGGTCTCTCCTACTCTGGTGTTCCTCCTCATGAAAGGCCCTGGACAGGTGTGGGGCTGTTCACAAGTTCCTGAGGGCTGTGCGATTGGAGTGCTTTCCTTTGAATGAGAGGGTCGCCTTAATGGAGCTATGAGTTGTGGGAAGGAAAATGCTGACTGTTTGTGCATATAGAATATTCAACTTTCTCAGACAAGATTGGCAGTGTACTCAAGAAGGTGCTTTCTACAAAATCTGTAGTCTGGCTGGGGGAGTGCAGCACTCATATTGGAAATGATTAAAATACTTAGAGGTGCATGACTAGGAAGAACAGGTTGCTGCATCTGAACTTGAGTAGTGAAATGTTACTTTACTAGACAGAGGCTTTCCATAGCAGACATTGTGTTTGAATACAAGTAGACTAGTGTGCCTGGTAATAATGCTCCTGGACCATAAGTTTATGATTAATTTTGCAGTCATGTTCTCTGCCACTAATGTGAAGAGAGGTACAGAGATGTCAACTGATCACTGGGTGGGGACTTGGATTCAATGTATGGGATAGACCTGGGAGACCCAAATGTTCTTTGAAGGTTTTAGTGAATGCTAAGGACAAGGAGAATGAAGGCATAAAAAAGAGGCAGCTTCTAATACTGCCATTCTTGGTGGAATAGCCATTCTTGAATCCACACTAATGGGTGTCGTGGAGATCATTCAAGGGAAGAAATGCCGATAACTGGGTTGTAAGCTGCATGTTTTTTGAAAAAGATGTGAGATGTGAAACTGGGTTTTAGTCCACAGAAAGTTTCTTAGATGGACAGTTTTAAAGGCAGATGTGAAGCACCCAGAGGATAGCCAAGAATTAATGAAAGAGAAATTTGAAGGAATGAATTGTAGGAAAGTGAGATGTAAGACTGGACAAGGGATGAGATAGAGGAAGTAGGTGATAGTTTAAAGCCAGAGATTTTGCTTTCCAGAAGAGGTTAAAATGCAGGAACAACGTTTTCCTGGAAGTGTTGCCATAGCTGGGGGAAATCGGTAATGGAATTCTCTGAAGAACAAGCTGTCAGCAGTAACAGTGGAGAAAGGAGAAGTAGGGAAAAAAAACTGAAAGGTTTGTGAGAATTGTTGGCCATAGACCAGTTTGTTTTTGCTGAGGAATTGAAAGGACAGTAGCAACTTCTTATAATCTTAGATTTCTGTAATTTCAGTTCAGTCACACAATTGGTTGTCACAGGGCTGGAAGTGGAGGATATGGCAGAAAGGACAATAGTGGCATTATTTACGGACAGATTTGAAAACCTGACCATGGATGTGAGGGTGGTTTTTTGCAGCAGAGGAAAAGGAAGGAAGAGGGATTTAACTTTAGCTGTGACAGAGTATGCAGTGCTGGGAATGGTGATGGTAGAAGATTAAATGATGTGAGATGAATCGGAGTAATAGAACTGGAAAGCCACAGTTTCTAGGGAAGACACTTGAAATTATTCCTTGCTGTGAGTAGCACAGGGCTGGACAGGGAGAAATTAAAATATTGAATAATGAAGGCAGTAGAGGACAACTACAGATGTGCAGCTGGAGTAGCAATAAGGAGAGCTTGGAACTCAAACAAGGATTAAAAAAGAACAACTAAGTGTTTGCAATTAATTAAGAGGGCTATGGGATTGGCTATAATTTTTGTTTGTTTTTTTTGCAATTGTTTTATATTACTCACAGAATTACTAACTGTTCTAGAAGTTTCCTCTTTCAGTTCCTCTGTTCTTTCTGCTGCTTCTCTGAAAATATTTTCATTCCTTACCTTGTAGATATGAGAAGCTGGTGGAGAACA
The DNA here is from genome assembly GCA_900497675.1 of Arapaima gigas. Taxonomy (NCBI): domain Eukaryota; kingdom Metazoa; phylum Chordata; class Actinopteri; order Osteoglossiformes; family Osteoglossidae; genus Arapaima; species Arapaima gigas. Next base: position 419,055 of record UFQX01000285.1, read on the forward strand.
TCAGAAAAAAATTTGCCAAGAAGCGGGACCGATCTGTATTGCACGATGAGGATGCCAGTGAAACCACAGAAAAAAACAACAAAAAACTTTTTTTGAAACCACAAGATTAGGAAATGCTTAGGTAAAATTATGTAAAGTGTTTAAATATATATTATGCAAATTTGTTACGGAAAAAACACTTGTTATGAAGGTTTTATTAAAATCAAATGAAATAAATGGTATACATCCTGATGGTTCTGACAATGGTTTTAATTTTTAAGACCATATCAAAAATCAGTATTTCTTATTTGTACCATGTTCATATGGGATGAAATTCTGGTGGAATCTGACACAGTTCAGGGATGTCTGACTTGTGAATTGCAACTCTTACTACTGATTTTTGTGCTAAAATTATGCAACAGTAAACTCAAATATGACAACGTTAATTTTTTTTCAGTTGCTTTTACTTTACCAAGGAAGATTTTTGAAAAATGTGATTGTGCTGCCCCAGGTTCATGAAGCAACCAGGCAGGGAACAGCAGTTGTGGACTTGTGCAGATATATATATTGTTTTAATAAACAATAGAAAAACAAAGGAAATCGGCACAGCTTGTCAAACTTGAAACACAAAATTCTTGATTCTCAGTTGGTTTGTAAATACAGTTCAAACCTTCTCTCACTGCAGTCTATCAGACCTCCCCTGTCCTAAATGCTCAGTTTTCTTGTCTCAAATCTTTTACTGTCTTTTTTTAAATTGGATGCACCTAATGCTAATTTCTTGCACCTGTTCATTCTAACCAGGGAGCTGGTATGGGCAGGCTCACTTACCACAATGATTTGACTGTATGTACAGAAAAGCATTGTAGTCAACATTTGTGAAAATACAAAAATGATAAAGTCACCATGCTATTTTAGTGTAATCACTCTAGTGAAGAAACTATGAAAAACTGAAGTTTTAATTATATGTCTAACCTGAAATATTAAGCAGGAAATTGTCTGGCATTCTTATTACAGTAAATGTGATTAAAATTAGCTGAAGCATGACATCTTAGATTGCTGAACATTACATTTTTTAACCTTCAATGATCTAAACATTTGTATGTCTTACAAAAAACTAGAATGATTTGGTTATGTAGTTCTCAAATGGAAAGATGTATTTTTTTCAATGGTATAAAAGGATTGTACAATTAACAACCTACAATCATTTACCCATTTGCAGACCAGCATATTCTAACTATTAATTCAAGGTAGCTATGATAATTTGATGGTTATTGCAACAAGGTGCAGGATTTGAACCAGGAACCACATTGCACAAAAATGTTTCTAATCTTTATTCTACAGGCTCTCCTTATATATGATTACTTTGGTTAACCTTGTTAAATACTTACTGTTCCTGCAATATTGTTACTAAATGCAGTGTTAATTGTCCTATGGTAGACATCAGGTGTGTATACCTGTGATGGACACTGTTAAATAGACTTCAGTGCTCTGAGTATTTATTCTCTATAAACATAAATTGAACTGATACTGAGGACGATGATTTCAGTGATACTGGTGAGGACTTGGGAGTAACGTGTTTGTAATTTGTCATAGCATATACTGGTATTTAAACATTTGTATTTAGACTGCTTCTTATGATTACATTTACTAGTAATGTCAAGTCCAGTTACTGTTATTTCAACCAGTGATATACAAGTAATGTTTTATTTTTAATAAAAACTTTTACTGAATGAAGTTGATTATCCATCTGAGTGTGTTCAATCAGCCTACAGGGAGCAGCTATGAGTATGAATACATGCATGGCCTGAGGTACCAATTCAGTGTACTGTGGTCCCAATGATAAAATACTTGCAACACATGACTGACAATTTTTTTTAACGTTAAAGTATATGCATTTTCAGGGCATGCAGCTTATACTCTATAGTTCAGAAAATATATGCTAGCAGATGCTTATATGTGTTAGCAAATGCTACAAATACCCTAGTAGGATGGTAGCAACTTAAATAGTCAAAGAGACTTTGTTATAACAGGAATAAATTTGTTCTGTAAAGAGATGCCAAACTTTTCCTTCAGCACTTTCTGAATTTCACGATCAGGTATGTTTCTTATGTCTACAATATCAGCCCCCTCCTCGTACTTGTAGGTGACTTCTCTGTAGGTCCAGCCAATTAGAACACGAAACCCAGTGGGTGTCTGAAGAGAACAGATGGATTTATTCTTGAGTACAGAATTGGGGGCGATTTGAAGGAAGTCGCTGGTTTCAAGGAAGTGGTCGGGACTGCGTGGTGTCAGTGTGAAACCATACGGTTTTTGGGTCTGGTGGTGCGATATGTCGGAAGTATTAAAGCTCTCATTTTGGAAGATGGGCTTCCTTTTTTCTCCAAGATCTACATTCCCTCCTCTTGCATGAAGTGGAAAACCCCAGGTTGTTGTGGTTGGTCTTTTCCCAAGACCAGTTCCACAGGTTTCCAATTCTGTCCTTATAACCCCAAAGTTGTAGGACACACTATCAATATCAACTTTATTGACAAAGTGGCTGTCAATGTTGCTGAACTGGTTACTGTGAAGGTTGAAGACCCTGGATCCCAGCATGGTGAAGGTGTAGCCCAAATTTTTTCAGCACCCAAGACAATAGAAGGTTGTTCTTACAGCACCATCCCCCAACTTGCTCCATCACATTTCTTGTAGGAGATGACATCCGGGTCCATGGTTATCCACTATCCACAGTGAATGCCAAGGTTCTCACATGGGATGGCCTGTATATGGTGCATGTGCACGCTGTTTAGGGTATCCAGGTCTGCCCTGTGGACCGGCTCTTTGAAGGAAATCCTTTGGAAATACTTGTCTAGGTTTATGTCATTCTTTCAAAAGTAAATCAATGATTATGGTCTTTTGATCCCTCAGAAATTTGCTGAGTTAGTCCTGATACAAGACTGAAAACATGTGGATGGGATTAAATATACTATAGAATGGCGATTTACCCATGAGTCACTACTCAGCCCAACCTTCATACTATAACCATCATTTTTTAATACTGCTCTAAACAATTTCTACCGTGCATCATATCTTGCACGATTAGGAAAGACAAAACCAACAAACAGCAGGTGGATCTCTCCAGTTTACGTAGAGGTATTTATGGTAAAATTTCACACAAAGATTCAGCATGCAATACCAATTTAAGTAAAAACCAAGCTGTATAAAAACTAGCTGTAAAGCATATAGTATTTAAAATAGTAAGAAATACTGGCTACGCCCATATAACAGACACGTCAATGCCACATGAATAGAAAATGTAATTTATAGTCATCCCTCAATTTATGCATCTAGGTGATGTCTGAAAACGCTGCATAAAATCGAAAATGCATAAACTGAGACAGCTATTGCCAATGTTTATTATGGGAAATATAAAGATGCTTCCAAACCCATTTGAAAACCCTTTAACCAACTTTCCCAAATACCAGTGAAACACTGTAAAACACTGTAAAACACCTTTTAGTACATACAGCACAGCACACACGTACACACGTGCAAGTACACGGTTATTATGCTGAACAGTGTAATGAGGTGTTTGGACGTGAATGAAATGTCTACTCATGTCTATAACAAAAACAAGTTTATTGTCAACCCTTGAGAACAGGAGTAGGTGGAAAGTTCTATTAAGTAGTGCAAAGCATTAAGTGTGTAAGAGAACCATAGTATAAAATCACCAGAAGCTCGTATGAAGGTCATAACACACCACGATGTCATCCACTGACCATTCATGACCAAGATATTTACTTAAAGACACAACAGCATGAGTTTTAAGTCTTAAGTTGACTTTTCTGTACCAGCACATACATAAACTTTACATCTGCCCTTCGCAGGATTCAACACTCCTTGTCATAATGCTGCCCACTTAGAGTCAGCTCATGCCCTTGCACCCCACATACATACACAAAGTGCATGTAATTTATGTTTTAAATTGGCACACTAAACAGATTGGCACAAAAATCCAAGTAATGGTATTAAAAACTCAATCACATTGTAGTGAAAACACGTAAATCCATACCACTTATATTGAGGGATGCCTGTACTCTAAAAGTTGCTTAATGAGCTATCGTACTTAGAGAAATCCCTTATGAGAAGTGACATTTCAGTTCAAAATGCACACCTTAGTGATGTCAAAGACTGCAGGAAGTGAGCAGAACCACCCAGGTGTGGTGTAGCTTCTCCTGCACTTGTCAATTGTCATATACCTGTGCCAGGTAACACACATCTCAGAAAAAAGTCTCAAGGGAAATCTTAAAACTTTGAAAAGACATAAAATGCATAGAATTGTGTTAACAGGCAATATCATTACAGTTGATGTTGTTTGTTATTTGATTTAGCATTTATTGAAAATTAATACTTTATGAATAGCTCAGCAGAGGGGTTACAGGCTTTATTAATGGTAGTGCTGACATGAAAAAAAGGGCTCCATTTTAAATAACACATTTACAAGCAACTTCTTGAAGCAGCGGGTGCCAGAGTGGCACAGGGGATAGCACTGTTGCATTATAGCAGAGTGTGGTTAATGTAAGAACCAAAGGACTAAAAAGACCAATCCAGCCAGACAATTGCAGAGCTTCCTCTTTCTGAAATCCTAGTTCCACAAAAACATGTTTTAGAGTTGTGGGAGTTAATAAAAGGAAACCCATGTAGGATGGGCAGCAAATTCTACATAGACTGTGCCAAGTTCAAATCTGCTACCCACTGCACCACCATGCTGCCCTAAAATAACTAAATGAAATAACACAATAAAAAACAATATGTGCATTACAAAGTAAGACACAGTGAGATTAAAAAAAATGGTAGCGAAAGGAGCAAGCAAATATATATACATAATTTTGAACATATGGGATAAGCCTAGATTTAAAGGAATCCAGAGAAGTTATGTATTTTATTTTTTATTTTAAAAGCATATGTGCACGCAAATTTTGCATGTAGCTTGGCAAAATGGTTGAGCCTTTTCTTGTTCAGCAACATTATTTTTCATATTCAAATTACTGGTATTAAGATGATCTATATATCTGGGTTGATCAACCCTCATACTATACACAGGGACTTGCACATGGTATGTCAGTGTTTCAAGGTATACCCAGTTTGTCTAGTGTGTTCATGTATAAAGAATAAACGAAGACTGAGCTTTACAGATACAGAGATTGCAACTGATCCGGATTGTTACTTATCATTTGATTACACATAATTGAAAATGTATTTAAAATGTCTATGAATGCTGAAAAATCAATTTCTATTTTTTATTTTTTACAAAATGTTAACCTCCTAGATAGTATAAGATGTTTCTTATACAATAGAGTATACTATAGAGTTATACTCTATAGTACAGAGATCTTATACTGTAGAGTATAAGATGTTTCTGAATAGACTTACAGAAAGAGTTGAAGCCACTGTGTCCTGAGTTTCTTAATCAGTCTTCCAGAAAGAGGGATAGAAGTGTCTCTCTGGATCTCTTCAGTTTAACCTTTGGTCTTTTATTCTCCTACAAACCACATAGTGAAATATTAACTTATTTCAAGTTATTGATAATCGTTTTACTCATAAAACAATGTTTGAACCATGCTTACATGTGAACAGTGTAAAAGACTGTCATGTTCTGTATACAATGTTCTTAGTGCCCATTATCTTACTCGTGTTCTTCTGCATGTTTTTGTTCTGAGTAGGTATTCTGATACATCTGTGCGCTGTAGAGCAGAATGGTGATTCCTGGTAATTTTGCCTCCAAACCTGATTATGTATTTTACTGTTTTTTTTATTGGTTGTCAAAGGGTAATTGCACATATTGTAGATTATATTGCGCTAAAATTTTATGGCATGTAATCAGTACCACTGGCATTTTGTGAAGTCTTGGTGTTCTTCCATGCATATACATACCACTGATTCCTCAGCATAGTTTAATTTTCTATTTGCCAAATCTTTCTCTATTCTTCCACAACAACCAGCATCATATATTAGGTATCTAATATGTATTTACCACACTATATTAGCCTTGCATCACTAATATGTGCAGCACCATCTGTGCATATCATGTATAATTTATTCATTTTTACATTTTCATTCATTCACATAACAGCTCTATTGAATGTAGAGTGCAATTAATAACCATTTTGTTCTTCTCTACAAATAGAAACTGGACAAAATAATACTTCAGCTTAGAATGCGTGTAAAATGTGTCATAATAAAACATCAGCCAGCTTCTTATTGTTATGTATTTTTGTGTACTATTATGTCATAATAATTACTTGTTTGATAGAATTTTTGTATTTTTTTGAGTTTACGAGACTGAACAAATATAAGGTCCATTAGGTCTGGAAAAACAGTAACTACATGGATAATATAGTGTGTGTAAGCCTCAGGTAACATCCAGAAGACATGCTGCTTTGACCAGGGACGATGGACTAATACACTGACTGTTGCTAATTTCAATATGTATAATTAAGCAGGTTACACAACAAGGAAATCATTCTAAGAGTATTATATCCCTTTGAAACAGTATGACAATTTTGCTGTTGTCACGCCCAATAACTACATGTACCTTATTCTATGACTGACATGGCAGGTGTTCAGTGAACTGGAGGTAAACTCCACTTGAAAAGAACAACCAGGAGTTTATTCACACAGTGTTGCTTTACATAAAGTGGCCTGCAATCAGGTGGGGTGCTGTTGCAGGAATGTGGCAAAGTCAGGTACTCACTTTAGTACTTTACACCTTGTGAATGTAATGTAGTTTTTTTTTTGTTCATTCTGGAACCTTAACATATTTTTTGTTTCAAAAATGTAATAGAGCAGGTGTATGTGTGTCAGTTTCTGACTACACTGCATTCTTTGTAGGCATGTTAATTTCTTTACCTTCTTATTTTGTTGTGGCTGGATTATGAATTTTTAGTATTCAATCTACTATGTACACCTATTTTAAATAAGTAGTTAGTTGTACTTTAAACCTCTTAACTGACAATTAAATATTTCAGTTCGTATATATCTTTGATAAAGAAAATGTAACTGATTGTTATTTTTGTGAGTGTTGGATAACTGATCTTGTTTATCTGTGAAAATGCTCTGTAGGTTCTGGTGAGAATAAGCAGGCACCAGCCTTCTTCTGGAGTGGAGTTGCCAGATGAGTTTCCTTTTAAACTGTTTTACTTAAAGTCTTGTTATATTGTGTTAAGTGAGTGTCTGGATGCAATTTCCAGGGTGGCATAATCGACCACAAGTTTTTAAAATCCATGGTACCTTTAGTTGGAGCTTGATCCCTTTGGGTGCTGTCTCTAATCCTTGCACCCACCAGAGGTGTTATGCCACACTGTCTTAGAATGCAGCTCACTGGAAAATTCTTCTAAATCACAAACTAATGATGGGCGTGCTATTGGCAATGCCACTCCCTTGCAATTTAGCATTAATAGATGCACAGATCTTTTGTTTAACTTTTACAGAAGCCCGATCTGCTTCCATCAAAACTGTGTCTAAACTCTGGCTTTAAAATGACTGAATAAAAAAGCTTTACTGAAGTAAAGAAAAACATGCAGATGATGAGATACTGTTAGCTTGCTTTTCATTACTTCCTTGAGCACTATTTGGATGGTTTCCGAAGATTGCATATGTAACAAACTGGTGCCTACATTCCTGTTTTGAAGTTGGATCCAGAGTAGTACCCATGTTCAATTTCCAGGTGTATTAAGAATTGGTTGTTTGCATGTAATGCCTGGCAACAAAAGCAATGGTGCAGTTTCTAAAAAAACTGAGAAACCTATTTGCTGTTAATTAGTTCAGCTCGCAACTCCTTTACTCTGCCAACATTTCTATTGTAGAAACGATAGAAATTGACTAGTGCCTAATTTTACTACAAGGTGAAAACCAATGCTTCGAGGCACCTTTTTGCCTGGCAACGAATGAACTGACTGTCCAAACCAATTAAGAAATTGTTGATCTTCGTTTATGATTACCGAGGAGAAGATATAGATCAGGACCACCTCTTTTGCTGTGATGCTCATTTGAACAACAGCAACTCTAAAATGTAAAAGCAGAGGTAAACAAATTCTTAATTACATGCAGGAATGGCAAACTTCTGATGCTGATGACCCATCAACACAAAGAATCCAACGAAGGAGATGGAATCCTAGGAGAACCGTTGAGCCCACCTCCAACTTTCCTTTAGGAGCGGCAGCTTGTCCCGTGCAGAGTGGATCATCGCAGACAGAATATACCATCAACACAAATTGAGACCTGAGACAGTAGGACAAAACTCTTTGTTACCAAGGGTGGGAAGAGAGTTGGAAACTCTTCAGTGTCTGGTAGAAAACTGAGGTTTGCAACTCAGGGCCAAGGGTGAAATAGCCCTGTGTACAAAACTACACAATGAGTTAGAAGCGTGATCGTCTCGTGACGCAATGGTGTCAGGGGATGAATAGTCCATATCAGCAGTTAAAAGAAGACATTGTGTATAAACTCTGACCACAGTGGGTTTTTGAGGGTCAGTGATCTGGACTAGTTGCCAACATTTAAAATTTTGTACTGATAAAGATTAAGGGTGCTTGTGGAGTTTGGATGTCAAAAGAAAATCATAATGGGACAAAGTAATGTCAAAATTCATTGAAGTAAGATCTGGCTTATAATCGTGAAGATGAAACTGAATTTGAAAAATTAATATGGCAGAGAATTACTGGTGGGGAGTTCAGGGAAGTGTACAGCTAGGCAGCTTGTAGAGAAAGAAAAGGGTGTGAAATTTAAGAAGGAAACCAGATGATGGAATAAAAAGACTAGGGGCTTATTACTGAGAGAAGGAACTTTAGATCCCCAAATTATAGATAAGATGGAACGTATTTTGGAAAGGAAGAGTTGAGGGTGTTGCAATGGGGGGCATAGCTTGGGGAAGTTCAAAAAGTGGGAAGGTGTAGCAAAAAAGTGTTAGAATCTGCCCAAAATCGTGTGACTCACTTTACTGCCAAACTAAAGGTAGTCCATGCGAAAAAAATCCAGAAAACTGAGACAACTGTTCTAACCATGACTGCACAAGTTTCTGTTCCTCAGACTGAACTGCCAGAGCCGAACCGTAAGAAAAAAGAACCCACAAAAAGTATCCTGCTCTGCCAACTGCACCTCCTGCTGCGCAACCATTTGCTCCACCTCCATGTCAACCTGGCAGTGCAGACGGAATGAAAACGATCCACATGAGAATGGAGAGTGACAAGTGATCTTAGTACACTGGGACATCCAGGACCCGATCTGTGCAACAGCCTGCCTGATCCTCACCAGGTAGGAGGACAGAGATTCTGGGAATCAGCGTAAGATCTTGATGATATTTATCAGCTCAGTGGGGCAGAATGGTCTCAGGTTTTCCATAGAAAGCTGAAAAGTGACTGGAACAGCATCAGAGAAGGCTGGAGTGCAGACTAGACTGCCCTACAGACGAGGGTGGAGAACAAGTACAAGCGCTGCACTGACTGGACCAGGCTGAACCAGGCCAGACAAGGAGACAGAGACCGTGAGTGGGAATACCGCCTACATAATCTGAAAGACTTAAGGTATCGATGATAAGGCTCAGCAAGAAAAAACCATGCCCTCACTGTTTGTAGAAGGCCTGTGCCCTGATCTGCAAAAGGCAGTGAAGACCTCATGTCTAGGCTGGCAAGAGGCCAATCAGAAAGAACTGCAAAAACACACTGTTCATTCTGAGACTAACCTCAAAGAACAAAAAAAGAAAAAGGTAACAAAGTTGATGTCTGTCCAGTTGTCCTACTATAGCAAATGAGACTTTGGCCTGTGACAAAAGGTTGTGTGGGGTGACAACAGCCAAGGGGCAGAAATTCCTGCTATGGGTGTGGACAGGTGGGGAGCCAGTCATTCCATTCTGAGAGCTCAAGAGATGCCAGGGGTCCCCACCAATGGTCACTATGCTAAAATGATTGGTGCTGCCCAGACTACCACAATTCTTCAACAAATCAGCTCCCTTGAGCATGATACTGCCAGAGAATCCCCATCTGACTTCTCACTGTTTCTCTGGGTAAGAGAACAGAAGTGAAATGGAACAGTTTAGGATCATGGGTAGCATGTGAGGCTAGAAGTGATTGGGTGTATGTTGAAGAAGGTAGGTAGATGTTGAGGGATGAAAAGGTACAAAGGTACACGGTTCAGTTAAACCTAAAGGTGAAGAGACATATTTTAGATGAAGCAGGAAAGGAAGCGAGAGTGGAGGAAGCCCAGGACACACAATTACCTGAATGGCTTGACAAGAAGAATTGGTAGAATAAAAACAGCTGAATCTCTCATGGTGCACGCAAAATCTGATTACAGACCACACAAAGCACAGTATCCCTTCTCGAAAGAGGCTGAGGAAGGAATAGCCAAAGTACATAATGATTTGGTGAAAGGGGGGGCATAGTGCACATTGAATATTCACCTGTAAACTCACAGGTCCTTTCAGTAAAGAAAGCTGGCTGGTGGAGATTTATTCAGGACCTAAAGGGGGGTAAAAAATGCAGTACATCCCTGTGCACTCATTGTGCCAAATCCCACCACCATCCTGTCCTCTGTTCCAACAGAGACAAAGTGGTTTTCTGTTTGCTAACGCATTTTTCTCTGTTCCTGACTCACAGTACTGGTTTGCTTTCACATGCCAAAGGAAGAGGCGGATATGGAGAGTGATGCCACAAGAATACGCTGAAGCTCCTGGAGTGTATGGGCAGGAGATGTCCTGAAACCTGGAGGGGTTTGACCCACCGTGTGGGAGTATCTTGGTATAGTATGTGGATGATGCGTTGCTGTGTTCCAGGACCAAGGTTGAGACGGACAAAAAGGCATTGCTTTGTTTCCTAGGTGATAATGGCCATAGAACATCGAAAGCTAAGCTGCAACCTATACAGCAGAAGGTACAATACCTTGGACAAGTCTTAACCCCCTCAGTAAGTCTGTGGAGGCCAAAAGAATCAAAGCTATTCTCAAGATGCAGAAACCTGAAACAAAGACACAGATGTTGTCAATAATGGGCATGGTTGGTTATTGTCACCCATAGATTCCAGATTTTGCTCAATGGGCCCAACCCCTACAGGACATAATTCATGGGAAACAGATAATAACAGATAATATAACTTGGACTGAGGGAGGAGAGAAGGCCTTGACAGACTTGAAACAAGCCCTGACAACTGCACCAGTGTTAGGCATTCCTGACTACAAGAAACCCTTTGTGTTGTATGTTAACAAGAGAAGCGTTCATGACCGCAGTTCTGACTTAGACTCATAGAGACTGACAGAGACCTACTGCAAATTATTCTAAAAGGTTAGATCCTGTGGCTATAGCCCTCCCCGCTTGTCTCCGAGTGGTGGCAGCTACTACAGAAGCTGTTCTCACCAGACAGCTAGTACAGATGCATCCTCTTATTGTTCATGTTCCTCATTCAGTATATCCAATACTAACACAAGCTAAAACTTCTCAGCTGACACCTGCACAGCTGACACACTTTCAGTGTTTTGTTGACCTTTGCAAATGTGACCTTAAAGCTTTGCTCCACTTTGAATCTGGCTACACTTTTACCTATAGAGGTTCACAGTAAAGCTCATCATTGTTTGGAAGTCTTAGATGTGGTTTGTAAACCCCTTTCTGACTTAAGCAATATTCCCCTAGAGGATGGGATAGAGAGGTATGTGGACAGTTGTTCACTATGGCTGGAAAATGGGAGTCTCTCAAACTTGTATGCTGTTACCTCTGCACAAAGTAATCTGGTGGAGGGGGCAAGATTGCCTAGTGGCTGGTCTGTAGCAGCTGCAGTTATGTGCGCTAACTAGAGCCTGTGTGCTTAGGGACTAATGCAAAAGTAGCAACATATACTGACTCGAGGCATGGCTTTGGGGTGCATTGTGATCATGGAGCATTATGGAAGCAGAGAGGGTTTTTGAGAAGTAAAGGGAAACCTGTTCAACATCATAGATTAGTACAGAATCTGCTCAGTTCTGATGTTAACTTGAGTTGCAGTTGTTAAATGTCAAGCACACACAAGTCGTGATGATCCTATAAGTAAAGGAAATGGTGCCACTGATTGGTAGGCAAAAACCAAAGCGCTGTACAGCACCAGTCATTCCTCTCATAACACAGATTTCTCCTACTGACCACGCTGATGCTGATCCTTTTGATTCAAACAGGAGCAGAGGAAAAGGAAAAGAGGAAGTGGCTGCAACTTGGTCTATATTTGGACCACGCCAGAGTCCACAAACCCAAAACTTCTAACAAACCCTTTTTACCTGACAGTGCTTTCCCTAGAGTGGCAAAGGCAGAACATGGACTGGACCACACATCAATAGACTCTGTGGTGACCTTGGTCTTGCGACTGTGGGAGACACCTGGGTTTACCACTCTTGCATCAACTTTGTCAGAAATGTTTTGTCTGCCTGAAGTCCAAGATTAGTAAAACTGTTCCAACTGGGGCATCTGTCACTCCCATTTCAGAAGGCCCATTTGTACATCTCCAGATGGAATTCATTGAACTAACCCCCATTGGAGGTTATAAGTGCTGCTTAGTTATAGTTGATATTTTCTCTAGGTGGGTGGAGGCTTTTCCTTGTTGGCACGCAAATGCTAAGTCAGTCACAAAGTGCCTATTGAGAGACATTCTTCCCAGGTGGGGAGTTCCAGCCCAACTAACTAGTGACAGTGGTGCCCACTTTGAATTCAGTTGTACACCAACTGTCTGAATGGATGCAGTGTGACCTTGTATCATTATTGTGTGGATCATCCTCAGAGTGGAGGTCTGGTTGAAAGAGCAAATTAGACATTGAAAATCAACTTGGCCAAGGTTTCTGTGGACACAGGTCTGCCATGCCCCGATGCTTTGTTTTAACTGCCATGTGTAGGCAGACACACCAACAATTGGGTGTGTGACTCTTTGAAGCTCTGACAGAAAGACCCAATGCCAGCCCCCATGCCAGGTGGTAGAGTAACACTGGAAACTCTGGATGGTGATCTTCTTTCCTATTGTACAGGACTCAAGAAGTCCCTGACCAGTGTCCATCAACAGGTTCGTGACTACTGACGGGCGACCTCTGATCCTCCCCTTTCCAACACCATGAAACCTGGTGACTGGGTGTTACTACGGGACCTGCGCCAGAAACCCTGGGGACCACTGAAGGTGGTGAGGACCTTATCAAGTATTGCTCCTGACCTCTTATGCTGTGAAAGTTGAAGGAGTGGAATCCTGGACTCATCTCATTGTCTTTCTGTGGATCGAGCACAGAGAAACATGAGGATATTGCTGTTATCGTTGTTTTACTTTGCTGTCTTTCCTGTATCAAGTCATTCATTATTTGCCTGACGTCAAATCATGCCTCTGTCATGTGGTTTGTTCATAATATGGACAATATTTGATTTGCTGAAGCATGAAAGAGTCTAAGTGAGCATGGGTTTTTAAACCGTGTGAAAGAAATTCATGTTTTAGTCTGTTTTATTAGAGGCAAAACTGTCTACTCATAAACTGCCTCTAAAGTGTTAAGACAAATGTGTTTTCTGCCTAGAGATTAAAATGATTAATCTTAGTACATAATGCTTACATGTAACCCGATACCCTAGACAACACCTACTGCTTACATACAAAAAACAAGTCATAAAAAGCTGATGTAACTCTGCTTCTGAGAGTTAATGCAGTGCAACTTACACAAGGCTCCCCAGTGCTGGTTAAAACCAAAGCTTTATGTTTAAAGATTTCTGTCTTAACTGTGTCTTTGTCTCGTGGAATCAGAAATTCTTTCACACGTGTTTAATTTTTAAAAAATAAACCTATTTATTTAAATCCCATTTTCTGTGTGAAACAGACACAGATGAGGTGCGTTACTTTGAAGCACTTCCCTTTATTCAGTACTTCATAACACTAAACTCCAACTGCAAACCCAGCACATGCGCTCTCTTGCAAAGTATTGCCATGATCTTACCGTGCGTACTGAGCGTTTCTTCTGTTTGCTACTCCGGTTGCCGACCTGTTTTTGTATTACAGATATTGTTTGTGCCTCACCCTGGTTTGTTATGCCGCCCACTCTGGACTGATACCTGGTATTGTGAATTCTGCTCTGTCTTCCCGACTACGGCTTTGGAACAGCCCACGAACACTAAACCGAATACCTCATTTCATACCTGCACGCGTCTGCTTTCTATCTGCAACGTTACACTGACAACATTAAATGTTTTCTAAATAAGTAACTGCTGTTTAGTGGATTATAATGCTGAAGTCTTGGATTGATAGTTATATAGTTGTTTTCTGAAGGGTTAAGAGAACATTATTTTTTCATTTTTCCACATTTAAAATAATGGGAAAAGTATCTGAAAAATTTAGTATCCAGTGCATTTTCAGGGACAAATTATATTTAGATGCCAGAATAACTTTATAATCACCAAAGTGCTCTTGAGCAGGTGAGCACAATAAAGAGTGAAAAGGGAAAAAACAAAATATTGTCAGACTTTTACCCTTACATCAGTAATGTCTGCAGCACCATGTGTCAGTCATGTTCAATGTATTTAGTTTTACATTTTCACTTATAATAGATTAATTTATTTTTTTTATATTCAAAAGGTAGGTACGGTATTTTGGGTTCTAAAAGCACCTATCTTGGAACCCTAAATGCACTTACTTTACCCTACTTTTCCCAAAATTGTTTTTAATATTAGTAGACAATTTGTTTTGTTTGCAGGACAATAGAATGTCCTAAAAAAACAGTAAATTATTTAATTATGACATACTTTGTGTCATTCTCTCTCCGTTGGCTCTTATAATAAGTTACCTTAATAAAAAGTTGTAACACCATGAGTCTGAAACAATAAATGTACCTTCAAAATCTCACAATGTGAAACCCCTAATCTCTGCTTTTTAAGGACACTAAAAAGAGCTGGACTTCTATCCCCTTCCTACCATTGTCTACACATTCACTTCTGGTCAGAGTCAGACAGTGATATCTGCCAACAGTTCTAAGCCTTATGAATTACCAGAGCTGGCACTTGTTCTCCTGCTGATTTTGAATATTTCTACAATGTGGTTCATCTTCGCTCTAACAGCACTTTTAAAGGCAGGACTTATCAAGTCAAATACCGAGACATTTACACAAAAGTCCACATAAAAGAAAAACACCTAAATTGAGACTGTTATTTCCATTATTTATTATGGAAAATTTAATATTTCCCAGCATATACCAAAGCCCTGAAACCAACTTTCCAAAATATTACTGTAGCACCGTAAAAACACCTCTGCATTTGGCCTGCTCTGGAAGTCAAACTCCAATTTTCTGCACTTAAGGGGGTTTTCTTATCTACTGTGCTATGCAACCATTCCCACTCCAAACGCACTGTGGGGTACATTAGTCCAGCACCACTGTTGAATCCCAGAATGGTTCTACTGCTATTTAGTTTATTAGTTTACATACCTGGATTTATTGGGAACGTGATGGCGCTGGATTTGTCTTTCGCAAAATTATCGTCAATTCAAAACCCTGTTTCTGCTCACATTGTACCTAAACTGTTTGAATTTAGGAAAACTTTCATAGAGATATGCTCTACTACTGCACTCTCTGTGCTTGTCTTTTAATTACCCCTTGGTCCTGTGGCTGGTTTTTCAGACAACTGCTTACAACCTCCACTGGCTCAGGACTTCTTGTCTCTATAGATAGTGTTGTGTTGCTTGTTGTACTAGTTTTTTTATGTCCTGACACATAAAACAGAATTGAAAGTGGGTGTACAGATTTTCAAGTTATTCCCGTTTAGGGATCAGTGGCCAAGATGTAAATCAGATCATACTTGCAACAGGGTTATGATTATGTGTAGTCCACCACACAGTAATGTCTTTTCAAGGATTTGTCAAAGTTTTTGCCCCACTTTGTTTTGTTTCTGGCCACAGTATGGTACATCATCTATGTCATTATTAAACAATTTTAACATTTTTTAAATTCTTCAATACTCTGTGCCATACAATTGCAAGACACAGTAAGTGTAAGTGACATGATCTCTCACAACTGTTCTGCTGGTAAGTCTAAGTGAGGCACATGCACAGGGTTTAGTGTGTAAGTTTAGTTCAGTTCCGCGAGATGCACAATGAAGATGTGTGCTGAATGAACCTGCCACATCTGTGTCTTCGTGTGATATCGCAGTAAGAACAACTAACACTGTCTTTCCATGATCATGGAAGGGATGAAGAATGGAGGACCTGCAATAGAGAAGGTGTGAGATGGTTGCTGGCTGTGTGTGGGCAGGGTGGGTGTGTAACAGTCTTGTATGATGTTCATTTCATGCATGTCATGCTTCTACATTATACAAGTACCTTGTACAAGGTACCTCATACCTTACAAGATGTTCATTTATGAAGTTCATTTTTGTGACCATTTTCATTGTTTATTTATCCATCATCAATTAGACCATCATTATTAAACCATCATCAGTGCAGGTCAGTCATCTGTCTAGTACGTACATCGAAAATGAAGGCCATTTTGTACTTTCTTTTTCACAAAATTATTTACACAGATCCTCTTTATCCAAATTAGAACGCCTAGATTTTTATTTCTCCCCGTCTTCCCAGCATCACACTGGGTTATGTTATGTTATCAACACTACTATATATTGATACTGCTTGTGTTGCTATTATACCAAACCCTTTATTTGGCACTCTATGGAGAAAAGCCTTTCACCTTTCTGACCCAGGCAGTACTGGGTAACAGCTGGTTGAAAACTATTTCAGAGAAATGTGAGAATTTTTTTTATCATTGTTTTATTCTGTTTTATTAGAAGCAGAATGGCCTACAAAGATTAAGACAAAAAATGTGTTTTCTGCCTAGAGACTCAACTGATTATTAGTAGATAATACTTACGCACATGTAATCCAGTTACCTACATGATGCCTACTGCTTGCATGCAAGAAACATGTCATAAAAGCTGGTGTAACTCTGCTTCAGAGAGCTTGTTCACATTCATTACTCACTTGCTGCTGTTAGGGTCATGGTGGTCTGGGGTCTATCCCAGAATCAATGGGTGGTAGGAGAGGAGGGTTACATCCTGGAAGGGACGAAACGCCATTGCAAAGTAGAAGCTCAGCCACAAATTCACATATTTAGAGCCACCAATTAACTTGAAATGCATGTTTTTGGACTGTTAAAGAAAACTCATGTGGATGCAAGAACATAAAATACCAGTGAGAATGAACTGGAGTGAATCCACCCAAACAGCCCAAGTGCTGTGAAAGAGCAACTACTGCTGTTCAAGTATGTTGCCCAGACATAAAACTTGTGTGGTCTAATTTGTATTAATTTGTTACAGGAAACTCAGAACAATAATAAGGTTTAGACGTAGCACTTAGACAAACAGCACTTCATAAGACATTTAAAACAGGAGCTGGGGGGGGGCAAACCAACTACCAGCTTGTTAAACACAAAAATTATTCTTAAAACAAAGTTAAAATACAAAAAATTAAATAATCTATTGTTCTTTAGAGCATCTTCAAAGTATCTTATGCTTTTAAAGACAAAAACTATGCAAACTACTAACAGTGAATTTTGGCAGTAAAGCTGCTACAACCACTAAATAATAATGATGGGTATAATTCTTTAAGTGAAAGGGCACAAATGGAAGGTAGAGGCACATCCTGAAATGACTAGGAGACCAGGACACTCATTTAGGAGCAACAGCACCACCTACTTCAATCTCCGTTCTCAGCAGAGGGTAAGTTTAATATAAAGAAAAAAGAAAGAATTCGAGTGCACATTTAAAAACTTTAACAACGACATAAAAATTCCATTTTAATATTAATGTGAGTTATAGGATCACATGCTACACAAGTTATGACTTCCCAGATATGCTAAATATTGCTGTTTGCTGCTGAGGTGAAAAGCAACTGCAAATTAAGACACAAGCTTCAGACTGCAGACACTATCCCAACTCGGAAAAAGTTGGGGCGGTATGGAAAATGCAAATAAAAACAAAAAGCAAGGATTTCAAAATTCACTTTGATTTGTAATCCATCACAAACAGTACAAAGACAAGATGTTTAATGATACTTAATAGTTTTTTGGAAATGTACATCCATTCTTGCCATTGAGGGCATGCAACACATTCTAAAAAAGTTGAGACAACAAGGAACTTACCACTTTCTTACATTGCCTTTCCTTCTCACAACACTTAATAAATGTTTCAATTTGTGTCTTCAGCACCTATTGACTGTTTCAGGTGTAATTTTATCCCATTCTTCTTGGAAACAAGTCTTAAGCTGTGCAACAGTATGGGGTCTTTGTTGTCGCATTTTGGCACACATTCTCAATTGGGGACAGGTTAGGACTCCGGGCAGGCCAGTCAAGCACCCACACCCTCTTCCTACGCAGCCATGCCTTTGTAATAGATGCAGAATGTGGTTTTGTGGACACGATGTGCATTTCTTCCAAAAAAAGACCTGAAATGTTGATTTCTCCAACCACAAGACACGTTTCCACTGTGTGATGGTGCATCCCAGATGCCTCCGAGCCCAGAGAATTTGACAGTGCTTTTGGACACTTAACATACGGCTTCCTTTTTGCACAGTACAGTTGTAACTGGCATTTGTGGATGTAACCATGTATCGTGTTACTTGATAAAGGTTTGCCAAAGTACCCCTGAGCCCATGTGGTTATATCCACTTACTGATGAATGGCAATTCTTGATGCGGTGCCATCTGAGGGATCAGAGATCATGGGCAGTCAGCTTAGGTTGGCACCCTTGCCTTTCATGCACTGAGATTTCTCCAGATTCCTTGAACCTTTTACTTATATTATGCACTGTTGAGGGCGAAATATCAAATCCCTTCCGATCGGTCTTTAAGAAATATTATTTTTAAACTTTTGAATGTTTTTCTCACACATTTGTGGGAAAATTGGCAATCCTGGGCCCATCTGTACTCCAAAAGGCCTAGGCCTTTCCTGGATGCAGCTTTTATACCAAAGCATGATTCATCTATTGAACAGAACTAGGTGATACTCACATCATTATTTTCTTTTTTAACTCATTATTGGCCCTAAATTGCCCCGTCCCAAACTTTTTTGGAATGTGCTGTAGGCCCTCGATGGCAACAATGGATGTACAGTACTTTGCAAAAGTTTTAGGCAGGTGTGGGAAAATGCTGCAAAGTAAGAATGCTTTCAAAAATAGAAGTTTTAATAGTTTATTTCTATCAATTAACAAAATGCAAAGTGAATGAACAGAAGAGAAATCAATCAATTTTAGGTCTAAGCACCCTTTGCCTTCGAAACAGCATCAGTTCTTCTAGTTACACTTGCACAAAGTCAGGGAATTTGTAGGATTCTAGTCCGGTATATGATTAACCAATTATACCAAACAGGTGATGATGATCATCGTTTTCATATGTCGGGTGAAACAGTCATTAACAAACAGAAACAGCTGTGTAGGAGGCTTAAAACTGGGTGAGGAACAGCCAAACTCTGCTACAAAGGTGAGGTTGTGGAAGACAGTTTCATGTCACAGGTCATACACCATGGCAAGACTGAGCACAGCAACAAGACACAAGGTAGTTATACTACATCAACAAAGTCTCTCCCAGGCAAAGATTCCAAACCAGGCTAGGGTTTCAAGATGTGCTGTCAAAGCGCTTTTGAAGAGGCACCAAGAAACGGGCAACATTGAGGACTGTAGACGCAGTGGTTGGTCAAGGAAACTTAGTGCAGCAGATGAAAGATACATCATGCTTACTTCCCTTCAAAATCAGAGGATGTCCAGCAGTCCCATCAGGTCAGAACTGGCAGAAACCAGTGTGACCCAGGTACACCCATCTACTGTTCGGAGAAGTCTGGCCTGAAGTGGCCTTCGTGGAAGAATTGCGGCCAAAAAGCCATACCTTTGACGTGGAAACGAGGCCAAGCGACTCAACTATGCACGAACATAGAGGAACTGGGGTGCAGGAAAAAATGGCAGCAGGTGCTCTGGACTGATGAGTCAAAATGTGAAATATTTGGCTGTAACAGAAGGCAGTTTGTTTGCCTTTACATTTTGGTAATTGATAGAAATAAACTAACACTTCTATTTTTGAAAGCATTCTTACTTTGCAGCATTTTTTCATACCTGCCTAAAACTTTTGTACAGTACTGAATATTTACAAAAAATGAAGTTGACCAGACTAAACATTAAATATCTTGTCTCTATACTGTTTGTGATGGATTACAAGTCAGTGAATTTTGAAATCACTGCTTTCTGTTTTTATTTGCATTTTCCATACCATTCCAACTCTTTTTCCCTGAGCTGAGGCCTGAATACTTCATGTCAAATTAAATGAAACAGCCACACAGTCAAAACTACTGTATGGGGTTTGCACAATATTTGTGTATACTTACACTAATGCTCTTCCAGAGGAAAAATCCCAATAAGCCTATGCTGACGGTTGTAAACACTGCAGAAAGTAGGTGCATTAACCAGTCTGCATTAATAATTACACTTAATACAGAATAAATTTTATTTGTACACATTCAGGGTGTCGTATAACTGGGTGAGTAATTGCAGCACTATTCCAACTTGGTAAATGGGAAAAATCTGACACAGAACGTGAAAACACACGTATGATTCCAGACTTTCTTCTGATTTTCTGCAAAACACTCCCCAGTGACTCGAGAGGAATTCACCTCCAGAGGTCACTAATAAACGTAGGTCTTAAGAGACGATCGACCGCTCGTAGGAACGCTCTGTTTTAACAGAGCTGCTGGTGCTCATTGTTCCTCTCAGGCATTAACCACATTCCAAAGAGCCGCGGTCTCCTTCCAAGTGTCCCTCCGCGCATTCCTAAATCACAAACTAGAGCCGAGCTTTCTGTTCTGCAACAAACCATCTCAGTTGGGGAACCCGTTCGCCTGAGTGCCTCTTCTGTTTACCTCGCACGGTGTCGTCGTTTTCATTTTAAGCGATTTGGACGGCTGCACAGGCGCTTTTGAGAGGGGGTCAGAGAACCGTGACGGGAAATTCCTCCGCTCAGCGCGCCATTGACTGCAGGGGCATTTCAACTTGAGAAAGTGGGACCGAGGAACGTCTTCGCCTCGGAAGACCACTACTATGGAAGCGCCGGGGATCTGACTGTCTACGCCATTCGGTGGGCAGGGTGTCCATCGTTGGGAAAAGAGATCCTTCGAAGTAACAATGGCTTTGCTCGGTCCAGGAGGCGTCGTGCTGTGATTTCCCCTGTGAAAGTGTCCTTTTGTCGCGTTGTGGTACCTCCGACATGGAGCAGTTCCAGGAGGACGTGGCTGGCGGGCTGCTGCGAGATCTCTCCCTCTACGAGTCTTACCGTGAGGGCAGTTATTCCTTACGGAGGGAAGTGGTCGGTCACCCCGGTTTGGATTTTTCGGAACAGAGAAGCAAGCAGGTGAATGGGAGCCCGGTGGTCCCTCAGCAAGTACACAACTTGGACACAACTCCAGCGGGGAGTAAAGTTCAGAGAGGCGCTACGACCCGCCCTGCGCCCCTAGAACTGTGCCAGCCTTACAGAGAGCCGCTGCTTTGCGAAGACTTCCACTGCACTCGCTCTGATGTTGCGCTACCTTGTTACGGCGGATCTTCCGAGCGGCACAGAAGGTTCTCTATGGAGGGGCACCGTTACAGTTCCGGTAGCGCCTACGACAAACCGACTTTTGGCCGCTACAGCACTACAAGTCCGCGGTCCAGCGTGGCGTCTTACAGTTTTTCACAGGAACACAGCAAACAGCCGAGTCCGCGCTCGAGCATCAACAGCCCCCGGAGCAGCCTAGTGGTACCGGGCCTAGAGCGCTTTGCCAGTCTGCGAACAAGCTTAGCGCATTGGGACGTAAGCCCGCGGTCCAGCTACGCGAGCACTGCCAGCGACACCAGCAAGCAGTCGAGCTTGAGCGGCTACGACTGCACCAGCAAGCCCAGCAGCAACCGCACTAGCGGCATCAGCATGGGATACGACTTACGACACACGAGCCCCCGTTCCAGCACGGCCAGTCCTCGCTCCAGCGTGTGCAGTCAGGACGGCAGCGCCAGAGCCAGCGCGGCCCCTATCTGCGTGCTCAGCCCCCGTTCGAGCATCTCCAGCCACAGCTCGCGCAGCTCCAGAAGCTCCACGAGTGCGTATCCGGACATGCAGTTTCCTTCGCCCAGGTCTTCCGTGCTAGGGCCCGGACTGCCTGAAGATACGTCCACACAGGAGTTCGGGAACTCCGCGTGTCTGTACAGCAGATTTCACCAACAGGCAGTCCCTGGAGCACAGGAACCGCAGCCGTTTTCCCCGCGCGAGTTCAGCTCAGACGGAGTCCCTCTTAACTACGAAAGCTCCGCGAAAAATTCGCTTCCGGCGCATAAGTTGAAGCTACCATACCAGGTGACCCCGTGCCTGGAGAGCAGTCCGAGCCAGGTCGAGAAGAGGCTAGAGGTGCTTACGCTGGAGCTGGAGAAGGAGCTGGAGATGCACATGAAGAAGGAGTACTTCGGTAAGAAAACGTCTCTCTTGAGCATTGTTACGGAGTAATACTACATTGTTATATGTGTGTATAGAAACAGCCGAGTAGGACATCATTACTTTCATGTAACTTTCCACTGGTAGCTGTGCTAATGGGAATTAAGAAGAGCAATGATATATCCTATAGACAAGACACACATCCTAGTATCGTTTGTGGCATGTTTTATTGCTGTGTTTTGGGTCTCTTCCTGTACAGCTGAGATTATGGTTTAATGGAATGTTTTGACCTGAAAACCTGAAGATGAAACTTGGTTGACTGTAGTGATTGTGCGTGAAGGAGGACTTCATTTCATATGATTTAACGTTTGGGTTACGTGTTAGGTTATAGCATACAGAAGGGGTTTGAAATTGACATTTTAGGCAATTTTTGAGCTTTGTTTAAGATTCTGTAATGTTTATTATGAGTTGTTTTGGACAGAAAAGCCCCAAAACAGCAGTAATCACCCTGTTGCCCAGTTCTCTGTCAAGCTGTAGCAACATGTGCAAGTTGTTCATATATGTTTTGCAGTGAGTGTAGCATGTGTGTGAAGTTGAATGTGCAAAAATTATAGCCATCATTTCTGGGTTTGTACATCCAAATCCTGCTGCATTGGATATTGGCCTTGTAGGTATGAATTTCTGATTCTGCCAAGAGCTTTACTGTCAGCACTTGGATGTTATTTTTTAAGTTTATTGCTCATTAAGTAGGATACTGGTGACACTAAGTATGGCCACAGTGGTATTAGCAGGGCTCACTTGTTTAGTGTTGTTGTACAAGTTAGCATCAAAATATGTGTCTTGGTAGATATTTCTGGAGATAGCTGAAGTCCCCAGCAGTGGAATTAGCACTAACTGGAGCATTAACGGATTCAATCGTAAATGGAGTCGCTCACTTTTTCCATATAGCAGCCAAGTCTTGATTGGGAGGTCAGACTTTGGTTCCACTAGCTGGTCAGTCAGCTTTTGAAGATGCCAGTTTTGTGAGGCTTTAATTAATACTGGCTAGTGGGAAGTTCATAGGTGCTCTCTCAAGGCTTCAAGGATACAAGCATTACAGGAGCATTGACTACAGTTACCTAAACATCAGTTTAATTAATAAGACAATGATGTCTTTCTTCTGTGCTTCCCCATAAAATCTTGTTGCCCTTGGTTTAAAATGGTTGCCTCAGGCTAATTATGTTGAATAGTGAGATAATGACTTCTGGACCCACTCATTTTGCTTTGTGGAATGTCAGGCTAAGGTGTTCTGCCAGCCAGCTGTAACATGAAATTGGATCTAATGGTTGGGTGATATGTGAGAATATACCTGTTAGGCTACTTGACTGCATTAAACTCCCCGACATCTGAGAGAAGTACCCTAATTTATATACCTTTACTGTATCTGCTTGTTTTCATTATAGTCTTTGGCCTCAAAAAGTAAAATGTTTTTAGCCCATTAGTGTTGTGTTTTTACACATTTTTGCACTGTAATATATAGTATACAAGCATATAGGGTAAACAGGGTTACGGCTCACATGTAGACATCTATTTTCATAGCCATGTCCCAGTTTTTTTCAATAAAACATTTTTTCTAAACCTAACCAAAAAACATGAACATTTTGTCTAATGTATGACAGGGGTAAAGTACATTCTGAGTAGATCTCTGCTGGTTTGTTTGAATGTTGTACTGTGAGTACTGTTGTACTCACTTCCAGTCTTGTAACAACTCTGTTTGTAAAGGTAACATTTTTAGTGTAACGTTACTTTTTACATGTTTTGGCTGCATTAAGTTTTATATAAGGCTGGAGTGGCACTGAACGAAGCCTTCTTTTGGTCTTGCTAATTCCCATCAGAGTTTTGCAAGTTGGTTCCTTATTTCTTGCAAGTATTGTGTGGAGTTTAATTCTGTGTCTTCACATATATAGAGGTGCTTGAAAGTTTTTCAACCCTTCAGAACTTTCTATATTTCTGCATAAATTTGACCTAAAACTACATCAGATTTTCACACAAGTCCTAAAAGTAGATAAAGAGAACTAAATCAAACAAATGAGTCAAAAAATTAGACATGGACATTTATTTATTGAGGGAAATGATCCAATAACACATCTGTGAGCAGCAAAAGTATGTGAAACCTTGCTTTCAGTATCTGGTGTGACCCCCTTGTGCAGCAGTAACTGCAACTAAACGTTTCCGGTCATTGTCGATTTGTCCTGCACACCACTGCAGCCCGTATACTATTCCATAGTCATCAGACCGTTCGTTTAGGAGTCAGAGTCCTCAAGTAATAAAATTTCAGAATGTTATCTGAAATAGAGTAAAATGTTGTTTAATAGTGGCCACGTAACAAGCAGCAGTAGTATGATAAACAGGTTCACGTTTATTCAGCTGGTCAGCCAACTTTGCATGGCTACTGCTTGTTCCTGTTTTGATAGATTTGTGAATCAGCAGCTGGTTAGGACAAGCGAGTGCAGCCAGCAGAAACCCCCTGCACCTGTGTGGAATAGTAATTGCAGGAATAATGCACGTTGTCGCAAACTTGGAGGTTGGTAAACGGACTGCATTTGTCCTGTCCCATACACCGCCACCACCCAGCACTCTGTTATTTAGATGGGTAACTGATTCTGTTGTTCACAGAAGGCATAAAACAGGCTGAGTGGCAGTCCTTTTCAGCCTGTCGGCTCTTTCTGAAGCAGCACTGTGTATCTGAACAGGGTTTCTCTAAATACGCTGTATGTGGGCCTTGACATACAAACTGACCAAATGGGGATGGGCCAATGAGTCAGGAGTATAGGGTTACTCAATATCTACACCTAATGATGAACACCTTTAAACACCTAATGATAAACTTGAATGTTAGGAGAGTACTTTGTTGGTAAATTGGATGATTTATGTGGTTTCAACCTTTTTCTACTTCTGGAGTTTATACTACATTTTTCTATTCAAAGAAAGTTTCTTAGCATAAATATTTTTTTAATCACAAAATACTCAAGTATTTGCACATGAATGGCCTCTTTATGTGGATTATCCCCCTCATCATGCAAATTCTGCCAGTAGAACCAGTGGTCAGTTTTACTGTTAGAATAATTCCTTTTGTGATATGGTAAACTTCTGCTCCCATATACCCTTTCATACTTGGGGAACTTGGTTTGAATAAAGGATAGATTAAATGTTTCTAGTTGCAGTGTCCCCTGTCTCTTGCAAATACTGACCACATCCTTGCAGATGTGACTGTCTTTTAAGAGTTTTTCCACTTATCTGGATATGTCAAATTCCCATGTGGACAGGATTTTTTGTTCACAGCAGAAAAAGCTCAAAAATCTTAAACTTTTTTCAGCATAAGCTGAGTCTGATCTCTTTTGCACCCTGTTCTACACCATACTTTTTTATACCTTAGTCAACCACATATGGACTGTGGATGACCATGGTTCTGTTTTAGCTCCAGAAGGTTAACAGTGGCCAACTATGCTTTTTTTCTGTGGTTAACCTTTCTCAGGTCTACCCTGGTTGTCTTTGCTGTTGCACTGGAGAGCTCTACAGGGACACACACTCCAATGCATAGTTATAACACATACAGACAACAGAGAAAGAAGTTTTATGAAAAACGTCCCTTTGTTAGTAAAATGTAAATATAAATCTAAAACTGATAAGTAAGGAGCTGAAATGTAGGGATTCATTATTTTTTTTCATCTCTTGGCTGATGTATACAGCCATTTCTTGCCTAACAGTTAATTTGTTTAATGAAATCAACCCATTGGGCAAATTCCCATTAGCCTTATTTCTTATAGGAAAAAATTAGCTCTAGGACTGAAAATGTGTCATCTAAAAACAATTAAATGGCAATATGTACAGCTAAAAACAAACTTTTAAAATCATTTTTAAAAATGTAATGTATATAGAAATGTATATAATGTATGGAGGGATTTGTACCATAAGCTCCCTGAAAGTGTCAGTGATTTAAATAACTGAATTAATCATTTTGTGTTTAATTTCTCTAATGATTCAAAGACTCAGGTTTGAATCCCACTTCCTGCAGTATTATTCTTCAGTAAGGTACTTTCTTTGAATCTGTCCAGTTAAAATGACCAGGGTGTACAAATGGGTAAAATATTATGTTACTAGGAAGATGAGCATCAGCAGAATGTTTTTTATAACTAGACACCAACTCTATTATTTGTGATATTAGGCAAATACAAATTAGGTTATTTGTTAATCAATGGCTATAATTAATTGATAGTTAGTTAGGATGTTGTGCCATGTTGCCTTGGGCTAATCGTAGTTAAACAAATTTGTTCTGTAATTTTTTACAAATGCTGCTGTGAGTGTTTTTCATTTTTATTTTGTTGTGGTGAACGACTGCTCTGAACTCTTACTTGCAGATGGAAGTTGTTTTAGGATTCACGTATGTGGGGTTGAGTAAAGAGTAGGTGTTTTTTTGACTCTTGTGCTTTGTGTCGTGACAAGTATGGAAGTAAAAATGCTGTTGTAGTTAAATATTAGCCTGTTGTAAGAGAGAATAGAATATATTTTCACTGAGTGTTGGAATTCATCTTTCATCTTTTTTCAATTTGACGTGCTGTGGGATCTCAAGGATGAGGCACGATAAAGCTTAAAAAAAAAAAAAATTCCATCCTCATACATTTCAGGCATGGTCAGATTTCCTTTCAACAGAGTTGGTTTGTTTACAGAAACAATACACAAAGAATCTTCTCTGCATATTTGAGCAAAATAGACTCAAACAAAGGGAACGTAAAGTAAAGGTGATCTTGCCTCTATCTTGCAAAGTGCAGACAGGTGAGTCTGTCCTTCAGGCAGCAGTTCCAAATTTTCAATGCTCTCAGTGATTCTGTTTAACACCACTTGTTGGAATTTTTTTAGGAGTCTCAGTTGTGAAGAACAATAAAGCTTAAAAGCGGTTTATAACTGTTCCTGCACCTGGTGAAATCCATTACTGGCATATGCGAAAAATTACATGCACAAATAACCTATGCAAAAGCTGGCAAAGTACAAATATGTTGATGCTCATGTGCTTTCTGTGCATGTGTGCAGGTTTTTGTTCTGCTTTAATTCAGCCTGAGACTTTGTTCTTATCCATATTTTCTGAAACAAGCTAGTAAAGATCATTTAGTTTCATACCGCTGTGTATTGCAGTAATATATGTAATAATGAAAAGAATGCAAAGATCATAAATAGTTTTTTGGGGATTACTAAATAGGTAAACGAGTAAATAATAGTACAATTTTTGTTTTTAAAAAAAGGTAAAAAAACTTTTCCAATTTTCATCACCGTTTTCTTCATTGTCCAGAGCCCTGTTACATTAGGGACAGGTGTACTTGTAGCGTGTGAGTTCTACTAGTTATACGACTGTAGGTGACATTTTTGTTGAAACCTCTGTGTCTAGAATGACAAAAATGCTATGATGTATTTATTGTTGCTGACTCATTCATACTCAGTCTGTCACAGAAGGGAATACTGAAATGGGCAGTAATGTGACCCAAGTGGCTGTGTCCTTTTGTTTTTGTCTTTCAGCAACCTGTGGGGATGTAGGCCAATGTATAGCCCACAAGATCAGCTTCAGAGTACAGTAGTCCTATAATACTCGTAGCCCCAGCCCCACGTGATGTTGCCCTGGCTAACCACAATGCACTGATTTGCACATTACATGTTGGGCAAACAGGAGTGTGCTGAGCCATATTGTGATCCAGCAGAGATGACTTGGCACTGCTGCCCACTAACATCTGGTTGTACAATATTACTGAAACACCTTGTTTAAATTAATATCCTGCTCATCACTAACCCTGTAAGGATTCTGTTTTCAAGTTATTATCTCAGTTCACAGTAGCAAAGAGGTGTTTTTTAGCGCAAAGAAGTTTTTTTGTACTTAGGTTAATTGAGTGCAAGAAAAATACTTTTCCCACAGAATGAAAATATCCTATGAAAAGCTAGGGTCTTGGGAAGTGGGTTTTTTTGGGGAGGGCATTTGCTCTGGAGGTTACAAGATTATCACTGTAATAAAATAGCAAACCACAATTACTCAAAGGAGAACTTTCTGGAATGTATGCAGTTTGAAAAATTATAAAATCCACATTGGTCTATGTTAATTCAAAGAAATGGCCTCAAAGCCAGAGTAGAGGTGTTGGAAGACAGTCTGCGTCAAGTCGGATTCTCATAAGTGAAATGGGTTCATCTCCGGGTATGAGTACGTTACAGTTTTACAGCTTTTAATGTATGTCTCTGATATATTGCTTGTACTATAAAATCATGAACAGGGAAATTTCATTTGCACAATCTGTATCCTGGAACAAAATATATTAAATGCAAAATACAAATTTCTTGTCTGAAGTTGCTCTAAAGTTGACTGCAACCCATGGCATAGTGGTCCCAACATGTTCTCTGTTTCAGCCCTTAAGCTAGAGGAGAGTGCGTCCCTTATCAGTGTAACAGTTCATTCCATTTAGTTACTGATTATTCTCTTTTTTCCTCTACCTTTTACAAGCATTACTATATCTTCAGAGTTTAGAGTCAGTAAATGGTTTGAAAGGTATGTCTTTGGCCTGCAGGATTCCTATCCTGATAATGTATTTGTGGTATTAAAATTTGTTAATGGAATAAAGTTTAATGTCTTAGCCAGGTAACTTTTAATTTTACAATTTCATGATGTAGTCTAGATGGATTGGTAAAGACACAAATAAGTGTTTAAAAAAAAAAAATACTAAACAATGATAAATAAAAAAACTTTAACACAGGATAAATATAATATGGCAACATAAACATTATTTGACTTTACCAGGTATTTTGCTTCCCGGTGCTGAACAAATAATGTTTTGAAGTTGATATGAAGCCAGCTTTTTTTTTTTTTTTTTTTTTTTTTTTTTTTTTTTTTTTTT
>UFQX01000285.1:448393-501574 GCA_900497675.1 Arapaima gigas
TTTTTTTTTTTTTTTTTTTTTTTTTTTTTTTTTTTTTTTTTTTTAAATCTTGGTCTTTTTGTTTAATAGTTTGAATTGGAAGCATGAAGCATGGTCATATGTCTGTGTCTTGCCTATGTAGAGAAAGTTAATACAGTGATCCCTAAACATTGTCTATAGTGTGTACTGTTTGATTGAGCACTTGTGGTGTTTTTTAATCTTGTCATTCACTTTCAATAACTGCTTGCCCTTGTAAAAGTTGCAACAGTTTGGAGCTTATCCTGGACTCACTGGGTGCTAGGCTAGGAGGGTAGCTAGTCAGGCACACATTCTCTTACAGCATCACACAATGTGTTCAATATCAACTTCAGTTAACTGTCACAAAAACTGAAGAGATGGGAAAGGGGAAATTTAGAGGACCCATCACATTTCAGGTACTGAAAACTGCTGGGCTATGGGCATGGCGAATATGAGAAGTCTGATCTGTAAATCCAACGTGTCACTGAAAATAACTATTTCACTTGGGAGACATGGAGCCTTCCTCTGTTTCTTTTTTGTTTTGCTCCCATTACCAGCCATTATAACTTGGAAGCATGCTGGTCTTGGTTTAAAAAAAATAAAAATAAATAAAAAAGAGAGAGAGATCAGCCACTGGGAGTCGGACCCCCAGAGGTTTATTTTTCTCCCTTGCCTCCTGGCTTGGAGTTTTGTTTTCCTCTCCTCAACTGCTAACAGGTTTACTGTTTTGCACTTTTACCCTGTATAGTTGTTCTCATTAACATTTACCTTTACCTTTATAGCTTTCACTATATACTTGTTTTCTGTTCCATTATCCTAGTCTGCTATTCAGTGTTCTGAGTCACTGTGTGAGAAGAAATGCTCTATAAAAACAAACTGAACAGAATTTTCATCTGTCTACTCACCAGAGATTTACAGTGCAACACTGAAACAAAGTTTTCTGTTGACATGAGCAGGCTTTTTTGAGTGAATTTTCAAAGAAAGTCTTCAATGTACCCTGCACTGACCGATGACCATATTAACATCAGACTCAAATATCAGGATTTGGAAAAGGCAATTCAGGTTTTACATTGATCATGCTGTGTATTTTTGTTTGTTCAGGATGGTGCATTTAGCAGCTTTCTTCATAACCTACATGTAATGTTCCTGTTGACCCCATCCTATAGCACAAAATGTCATATCCTCAGCAAAAATATCAGTAATATCATCTACATCACAAGCCATCTTCAGCTTGGAGTTTTGGATAGATGGTGCTTAGGTATGCAGAGGAATGAGTGAGATGCAGTAGATGGTTTGTGCAACTCTGTGGTAACCAATGAATGTGGTATTGCAGGTCAGCAATGCCAGTCTGAGCCACGTGGTTAATGTGGGAAGTGTGTCAAAAGCCTCCTCTAGATCTCCTACACAAAAATGATACCACATTCCTCCTGAGCTTCAGACCCCTGTCTTGAACAACTTCAGTGTGAACAGTAAGTAGTCTAATAACATCAGCATTGATTGTCATAATGTGGCATTAAGGCTGTTTTTAAAACAAGATTTATGTCATACCTTTTTCATCAAATTTTTCAGATATTTCTTATTGTTTCCATAATTAATGGCAAATCAAAGACTCAGGAGTATTCTCTGAAACCTTTTCATTTACTATAAGTGTATGATCACTCAACTTAGGGTTTGCTCTGCAGTGTGGTGCATAGTCAAAGTCAAAAATATCATTTATTTATTAATGTAGTTGTGCATTTTGTAGTTTTAACTATGACCACCTCAACCTGACTTCTTCTCCCTTCTGTCAATTTTCCTCCATGGAAATGCACATTAGTGTCTTGTTGGTGCTATTTATATGCACTGAGAAGGTGATTAAGTACAACTTTGGTCGTGTTGATCTTGAATTCCTGAAAGCACACTATTGATATTTTTGCTGCTACTCAGTTCAGAGCAGACTTATCTTTGAAATTATGTGTAGATTGTTAGACTTTTTTTTTTTTTTTTTTTTTTTTTTACGAGGACTAAATGGGGAGGCTATAAAGTTATGTTGTGTCCACTGCTTAAATTCTTTCCTCATAGTGAGTCTTTTTAACAGTCATGTCTACATGGTTGCTGCTGCTGGTCTGTTATTTATGTATTTATGTATTTATTTTATTTTTTTATTTATTTATTTATTGTTAAATGCTGTCAAATTGAAGTCTACTCATAGCAAATCTGCAGATAGTTGAAAAATGGAAATACCATGGCTTGAACAAGGTGAATCTTGGTATGCAATGTTATATTGCTGCACAATCTTGTCAGGGTTCTTCAATGCCACTCTACCAATCGCAATTTTTTGTTGGTTGTCTTCAATGCTTTTCATCTCATTATTGAACAATGATCCAAGCAGACTAGTTGTCAACTTTGTATTTCTTCATTAATAAGAGTAAAATAATCCAATTCACTAGTTGTCAGGATCTTTGGCGTCATCTTTAAGTGCATGTCCTTTTTGGGACTGCTCTTTTATTTTCAAGTCATCTTTGCTTTCAGCTAGTATTATGGTATCATCAGCATAGTGAAGGTTGTTAATGAGTCCCCCCAATTTTTCACACCACAACTGTCATATCCTGACCGACATAAACTGAACATGCAAGTATGCTCATCATGGTTACATTCTCCAAATTTCATAGTTTAATATGGAAACATTGACATTCTTAACTTTTCTTTCTGTATGTATGACTTTAGACCTTCTGATTGCAACTGTGCCTGCTGTGCAATAGTCTATAATGTATACAGACTGTCCTCAACCTACAAAAGACTTGAACCTATGGTTGTCAATAATAATGTTGTTGTTGTTGTTGTTTTAAAAAATTAAATTGACCAAATAAATTTGTATGATTTCTGGGAATTCTGGTGAGCAAATTAGCATCGTGTTGTTAATTAAAAGATGTATACATGGGCATCCTGTTATGTACAGTACTGCTAGAGTACATTTACAATGTCGTAGCATAACAATAGTGTCTGCTGACAGTTGTATGAAAATTTATACTAAGACATGATTGAGCTCTTACAGCTTATACTGTTCATAAAAAAATTATGAAAATGCATTGAAACATTGTGCATGTACACCTGCACAGTAAATTATAGCATAACAGACTGTCTGCTACAACACAATGGCAGTGCCCACACAGAGCCAACAACCATCTTCTTGTCTTGCACAGTGTTAGTTGTCAACACTGCCGTATCCCTCATAGCACCACCTCCACACCAATTACCCTACTGACTGCTGATGTGCCATCAGTGAGCTCAGCAGGCTTACCAATAGAACTCAAAATGCTTGCATTTACTACACCTTGCTGTCGTAAGAAAACAAAATAATATCAACAAATGTTTGAAAAGTAGTTGCCGTATTTTTTAACCATTTAGAAGTCACTCTGTCATAAGTCAGATTTAAAACTTAGCTGTTGGTCCCTAACCCGGTTGTAAGTTGAAGACAGTCTGTATTCTGAAATACAAACTTTAGGTGTCCATTAAAAATAATTAAGATTGTAATGCAGCTGGTGGACAAAATTACATAAATACAACATGAAAAAAGTATTGAACTCTGAAGCAATTAAATCACAATTACAAAATGCAGCTGTACACGAGTCCTATTACGCTGGCTGCCATTTATCTGTATTTTTCTGAATATTAGCTTGTTCATATGCGAGTTTTCAGGCAAATAATGGAACTCCAAAGAGGCTAAATAGTTAATGCCTGAATTGCAGGTGCATCAGTTAAACAAAAAAAAAAAACATATAAAGGAGAACAGTCTTAAATTATGACAGAATGTATCATATACTGACAGTGTATCAGCAGAGAAAGTGTTCTCAAGTTGACGCTCACCATAAGGATAAGCAGATATTTACTAAGTGCCATAAAGGTATAACCGCAAAAGTTCAAGAAATTACCATACAATTGAATCAGCATCTGTGATCCAGTCTGAACAATTAACTTTACATGATTAGCTTCATAAAGCTGGATTTTATTGCAGGACTGCCATTTGGAAACCAATTTGTATCCAAGGCCAATGAACAAAGACACAATCTGATGTAAACACCAAATAGGGACCACCTGAGCAATGGGGGGAAAAAAAAATACAGACTGAGTTCTCTCTCCCTATTTCCTACATCCGGATAGGCTTATGCTTGGGGAAAGCCAAAGGATGTCCTTAGATCAGTGCCAGTTGTTACACAGTGGGGTGTCCAATAAGAGTCATTAGGTTCGATGATTGCTTTGCATGGTTATAAATCGACCAACGAAAATGAGGCTGTTTTGTTGGATTAAGTTTCCTATAGAACATACCGTTCCCTCATGATGATTTTCCTGGATTATAATGGCCCATGAAAACCAGTTAAGTCAAATGCCTTCCCAGTCACAAAATCTATCACTGAACATTTAGGAAAGTCCTAGAATACAAAATGTGAGGTAGATTTCCACTGCCTTCATCCCTCAAAGAATTGTAGGCTGTTCCTCTTAGAGAATATTACAGTATTTGACTACACACAGTGACAGTTTCCAACAAAGAATAAAGTTCCTCTGAAGTTGTGGATATGGAAGATGTGATTCTATTCCTTACTAGATTCTTGATATTAATATATCTTTTGTTGCTTCCATTATTTTATGCTGTAAATTTTTGGACTGTACCATGGATAACATCTTTTTGGTATGTTAAGTCACTTCATGTCTAGACAATAACTCATTTAATTTTGTCTTAATTTGCCGTTCCTCGGATTGTCAAAAGTTCTTGCGCTGAGTCAGCTAGTCCAGCACATGGGACAAAGTACAACTGGCTTCCCACCTAAAACTGGGAGGTCCATAGATTTATACATAGATTATCTGCTGCCAGGTGTTGGGTTTCTGTAGAGTTTCACTGAACTACATACTGTCGGGCCTTTTATAGAATCATACAGTAAAAATTCCAGCTTAAAAGTTAAGCAGTCATCTTGAAACTTATTCTTCTAAACCAAACAAGTTTCCCTTACACAAACTCAGGTGTGCAGATATTCAGATACAGACCCACAAGTTCAGCTTTGTCTGCGAGAAGCATCTGCAACAGCAAGGACTATTAATGTTAGCATGGGGACTTTAAAATGTGTCTAGAGTTAATATGCAGTGGACCATTATGCCGATACTGTGCTCACAATTTTCTCTGTTTCTCTGTTAGGTATCTGTATAAAATGTAGGAAAGGTGTGTATGGAGCCAGTCAGGCCTGCCAGGCAATGGGGAACCTGTACCACACCAATTGCTTCACCTGCTGTTCCTGTGGTAAGACACCCGACTTGGATTTTATCTCAACACAAGCACATGTATACATTACACTTAGATCTGAACTTGGTTGTGGTGTTTAGGCTCTTCTATAACAAAAAAAGATTTATGTTCTTTTATAAGAAGGAAAGTCCCTCTTCCACTGTTGTGCCTTTGAACTGACAACTTGTAAACTAACTATAATGCCCCCCAACACTTTGTTTTATTTTAAAGGGAAAGTTGTTCACAATTATATGTAGCTGACTGTTTGTATCCAATAGCAGGGGCATTCCTAACTCAGCTGGTCCCAGAGAGAGACACTTTCAAATGCAATTCCCCTAACACATTGTGTGACAAAATTGTTTATAGTAATAACCATACATATGTCATCATTTTGATGCACATTTTATTTTCAATGTAATATAATAATAAATATAGCTTTTATTACTGAGATTACACATCCCAGCAATTTTCTTTTAATGCTTTTTTTAGGTTCCATTGGACAAAAAAATCAGGTGTTGTATATTTTCTAATTATTTTCAAAAGTAAAATTGTGTTAGATTTTGTCTTTCTCTTATATATGCACATCCACAAACCAACCTATATGTAATGTATCATAACTTGTCTTATGTTGCCCTTAATACATGTACACTGGTACAGGCATTTGACAACAACAACAGTTTTACATGGCCTTGAAGTGCACTGCATGGTTGTTATTCATACCAACAAGTATATGCTGAAGAATTACTTTATTTTTCATCTCTCTGTCACCCTAATTCCCCACAAATATTCATTTTTTACAGCTCACACACAGCGCTACACGCATTAGTGCCAGTTTTTTGTTGTACAGAACTACTTTGTGTAAGGGCTGAGTGTATTCATAGAAATTAGTATTAGGTAGACCATAGATATTTCTTGGAATAACTATTCAACACCCCTCCAACATCCATTTCCAATGTCCTGTCTGTCTAAGTGTTCTGTGTTAAGAGCAATATGTATGAGACCATATTAGTGATCTCGAAGAGGTCTCCTGATGTCTGTCAAGGCTATAGATATGTGGAGTATTACAAAGGTTTCAAGTAGAAACTAAATGTTTTTTAGAATTTTTTTTAAAGATTAAAATCTTGGAAGTCTTGAATAATCTGAAAAAGATGTAAGATCCACTTTTTTTTTTTTGAGCAACCCAATAATACATTTTAATGAATTTAAAAAAAATCCTGCTGTACTTTTTTTGGTTGGAAAATTTAATTTTGGGCATTTATTGTTCCAGATGAATCTAGAAATGTAGGTGTATTTTGTCTGTATGTAGCAGTCCATCCATGGCCAGTGCTGAGGTATGGAGTATAGGGAGTAGATGGTCTTGGAAATCAGGTATGACTGTTCCTTTGCTATCCCATAACAATGATGGTCATGTTCGCTTGGTGCTCTGCATGCCAGAAATGTTGCCCACCACTATGTCCCTGTATATTTCTTTCAAGGAACATGTATCAGCCTGGAACCACAAACAGTTCAGGAGGCAGGGAATGTTTTTCAGACACACACAAACACACTCATGCATACGCACATGGCCATTGCATGATTCCTAAAAAGGCACTGACCAGTAGCAGAGCTACTTTCATATATCCAGATGAACTACATTATATATACCTCATACTGTAAGATGCATACATTTTAGAATTTTAATTCTCCTGTTATTATTTGTTCATTTGCTGCTTGTCTTTCCATGTGAGTGGCATTCATAGGAGCAGTCACTTTCTGAGCTGTGTGTCTGGTTTAAATAGTACAAATAAGCTTCAGTATTTCTGAATTGATATGCTTTTTGAATCATGTAAGCGATACCATTATGATTTAAGTCCATCTTGCAGGTGTTGTGAAAATGTCCATTCATTACCTTATGTAATCTTTTTCTATTGGGGCCCAACATTTTGTAATTTGCACATCTCTGCAAAAGGCTTTTAGTTAGCCCATAGATAACTACTGTGTGAGTCAGTTGCAATACTGCAGTAAGAGAGCAATGATGCCCTGCCTCTAACTCCTTTTTCCTGTGTTCCTCAATAACCAACAAGAGTAGGCCTCTAGAGAAGGTAACTATTCAGCTGAGGCCTGAAAATAACCCTGTCCTTTGGTAAGATTCTGTACATCCCTAGTTAGTGGAAACTGACTGTTCATGCAAAGCATCTGTGATGAATGTAGGAGGACCTCACTTCCCATGTTTGTTGTGTTTTGTGAAGTCATGTTTAACATTTTTGAAAAATTAGGTAGTGTTTTGGGGATCATATCAGTTGCCACTGACCCACTTGCTTTTTTAGCTCATAAATTCAAGAATAGGAATGGACATCCTGGTGTGGCTAAAATTTTTGTGCCATTTCCTTTAACCCCAAAGTTTTTTATCCATTTCCTGCTGTCTATAAACCTAAATAATTAAGACCGGAGTGATCTTTGGAAGATGGCTCAACACTCTCCCATTTGTTCTTTCTTGGTTTTGTATACTGATGGAGGGGGGTTTACAGCCTTTCAGATAAATTATTGAAATAAATGAGTGTAGATTGTTTGGAAAACATATACATTGTCACGTCTTTGCTTCTCTGAATATGGGGTATTCTTGCATGACCAACTCTGGATTCCAGGAGCTGGTTCCTCCCAGCTTTGCAGCTCTGAGTCAAATTTTGTAGCTGAATTCCACCATGTCCCGAGACAAGGGGGGGCATTTGATGCCCACCCCTCTCTCTGGGGGGGGGACTCCTACATGGGAATGAATAGGACAAGCCACTGAACTCAGGATGAAGGAATGTCCCTGTTTCTGCAAATGCTGCAGCCCATACCTAAGCCACATTTCATTCTAGCCGCAGATCTTGGAGTGTCAGATTACAGAATGGTAGTTTAGTATACCAAGGACACTCCTCTTCCTTGTTAGTTTATATACAAGTGTTCTCTGGTATTGAGTGGAGATTTGGAAAACTCCTAGTGTTCTGTGCCTACATTTTGCTCCTATCTTTTGATTGTGGTTTCTGTTGGCAAGGAATATTAAATGGCTTGGCAGCTTATAGATGTGGCTGAAAGTATTGGTACTCTTGTATTTTGTTCAAATAATGCACCATTCATTCTGAAAAGTTTTGAAAATAAAATATCTCTTGTATTTTTTTGGTTTGTAGCAGAACAAAACAAAAAAAGCCGTGAAAACAACTCAATTCTTGTTTATTTTACAGACATTCTAAAATGGCCTGAACAACATTATCAATACCCTTTAAAAGTTAATGGTAGAAACTGACTGTTACCCAGCACTACCCAAATGTGTATGTTTTCCTTGGTTTAGTGAGGGGGAAAAGTAATGCATTATATAATTGCCAACCTTTACCATTAAAGAGGCTGTATTTAGTACAGTCCTAATCAAGGAGAAAGGAAAAAGCAAAATATATATCACTAAACTTTACTGCCCGTACATCAGTAATGTGTGTAATTACAGGCCCATTTGTAATTTTCGTTTTGTGCTCTGCAGGGAGAAGGCTCAGAGGAAAGGCTTTCTACAGTGTTAGTGGCAAAGTCTACTGTGAAGAGGACTTCTTGGTAATTTAACATTACATTCCAAGGACATTCTTTCAGTAAATGTTTTACAGAATGTTTATTGACACAAACTAGAAAGACTACCATAGAGCTCTCTGACTCTTTAGAGGCCAGCACTACATAAGTGATACATGAAGAAATTGATTGTTTCATTACAAAACGTTTCACATGCAAGTTCAACAGATGTTACCACATGAAATATGAGTTATTCCTGTGCCAGTTGTCATTCGGGTGTGTCATTCAGATGTAAGAGAGACATTGAGGTTTTTGTCAGAAATGGTACTCACTGTGTACATGTAGCCTAGCTTGGGGGGGGAATGTTGGGTGTGGGTTACGGGTTGTGATACTGATCTAAAATTTGTATATTAATTCATATAATTCCAACTGTTTGTGTATTTGAAAACCATATTCTCTTGATCTCATTCAACTAGGGATTTCACAAGATTTATTTCACAAAGAGGTTTACTGCACATGTTGCAAATGGCCATAAGAGATTACAAGTGCAAAGTAACCACATCTGTGCTGGGTTTGAACTTCTGACAATGCAGCACTGCTGTCTGACTGGAAGGAAGAGAACTGGGTCAGTTAGCAGATGAACAGAAAATGTTTATCTCTCTGATTATATGGGAAGTGTCTACACCTTATACCTGTGCACAGGATGCTGGCAGATTGTGTGTCTAGATAGAATTAAGGGGGCAAAGGCTACTTCTGCATGACCAGTGCCATCTGCACCTGCTCTCTAGGTCACGGGGAGGTCACATTTTCAGGGTAATGCAAATGATCTTCCTGTAAAGACTATCCCAGGAGTGTGTACCTGGTTGGACTTTTCATGTGGACAGATGAAAACTTAGGGTTAAATTTGAACCTTAAAGAGACTGGTAGCATTCCCTCTATGTAGACATTACCACCCTGTTAAGTGATTTTGAAATCTGGAAAAGACCATAGCATGCTCAAAGTTGTGTTGCAGTGTTTGTTTAGTCCAGATATAGAGGGGAAAATGAGACAACCCACAATTTAAGTCCCTTTCTTACCACACAAGTCCCACGGAGGTCTAGGAAAGCTGTCTTCCATGAGCTGAGTTAGCTAGAGTCCTCTCTTCATTACTAAGGTCACCAAGATATCATTACATTTTCAGGTGGTTGATTAGGATAAATAGCCTCCCATAGAGTGAAAATGAGCAGATGGCATAGATATGCTGTGAAATTGGAATGAGGCTGCTTGGAATACAGTTTAGGATCACCTGTTTAAACAACACAGCCATTGCCATTAAACACATCAAGCAAGCAAATATGGTTAAATCTGGTCAGTATTTCAAGGTAAAATTTATTCATTGGCATCATATTCCGCCTTTAGTCAATCTGCTTGAAATTGCAATTAAACAATTATTTTTTGATTGCAATTAATTACAGCTATAAAAAATATAGTTAAAATACACCTGTAGTTGCTTTCACAGCAAAGAGAAGTAAATGGTATGCAGGTTTTATTTACTAGCTGCTGTTATGACCCCAAGTTTCTAGGGGTACAGAGGTGTGTAACTATTTGGAGTGCTGTGGTTAGGGTGGGGCTGGAAAGAAGGGGGGAGCAGAGGATTTAGTGAAAAACTTTTTGCTATGTACTAGTGAAAGTGGGTAATACTAAAAGTATATTATATTCAATAAAACACAAAGGCACAAGAGAAAGGAATGTGAGCGGTGTCAAAGGAAAAAAACAAATGAAAACCAAACGAACTAGCTGACATACTGCAAGGTATGCTAACTAATTTAAATAAACAGAAATTGAAAGAAACATCTTCAGCATCTGCCGATGCCCTAACTAACCTGCACTACCTACCAAACCCAACATAGACAAAAACAACACTTGCTCCTTACCTGGTGTGATTTAGACAAACCTATGTGTGCCAATGTATGTTAAGTGACATTTTTACCTCTTCACTTTCCCCAAGTCACCATCAACCACAGATTCATAAGAATAACACAGGTGACAAACTGGAACAGAGAAGCGTCTGTAGATATAAGTATATGGCACAACAAACAAAACTGTTAACAAAGACAAACTGCAAGTCAAATGCAAGAAGCAAACGCATGTAGTGAAGCCAAAGCTCTAGAGTCAAATGCCAGCTGATTGAAATTATGCTGCCTTGAATTGTATTGGCAGCATAATTGGCAGCGTGGTTTTGATGTCATCAATGACGATGACTGGGAGAATGATGGACCACTGGTAACTGAAATCTGTAAGCAGATAAACAAACCAGCAAAGACAGAAGATCACATCTCGGGATGTAACACTATATGTTTGTTCCAGTTTAATGCATTTTCCTTTTTAAAAAAAAAAAAAAAAAAAAAGTAAATTGAATGAGAAAAATAATTGCAGTCTTAAAAATACTTATCAGCAAGTTGCTATCCAACAATATGAAGGAGCAAGCTCATCGATATACTTTTGATCTTGTTCATATGGCATCCCTCGTCAAATAAGCAGTTTTTAAAAAATAAACTGATTTGTTTCATACGTTTGCCCTACTGTTCTCAGAATTCCCTGCAGTCACAATTTCAGTAATTCACACTTCTTCTTTAAAATAAATGCTATTCTGTCCTGTTGTATTCAGATCTCAGTAAAAATACAGTAAAAAGCTCAGTTGTGCTGGGAGATTTTGTCATATTTTGTGCACTCTAGGGAGCGTTACTTCTGGTAGCATTCTGGTAGCATTCTGGTAGCTTTGTTAAAGTGTGAAACTCATTCTTAGTGTTGTCATTGTGTCCTACAGTACTCAGGTTTCCAGCAAACGGCAGACAAGTGCTTTGTCTGTGGCCACCTAATCATGGAAATGGTGAGCATTCCAAATCTGTGCTCTGCGAGCTTGAAGTAGCTTTTTCTTTGAGTTCTTTCTTAATGCTGCACTGTATGCATAATTTGGAGAAGGAGTGTTGCAAATGTGTCTATCACTACTGTTACTTCATTTTGACAATCAGTGGACACTGCCAATGCAGTGTACTGTTTTTGAAACCAAATATTTTCACTGAAAAATTTAGGTCGATATGTTTCTCAGGTGTACTACAGAAGAGTCCTTGTTCATAATACCTGTACTTAATCTCTGTGAGCTTATATCCCTGTTTGCCTGTCAAACCCTAGTTGTAGTCATACTTGTAAAGTGCAAGCAAAGCACATCTGAAGAGTCCAAAGTGTGTATGTGCCATTGCATCATTGTTCTGTAACTTGTAGAAATATCTGCGTCTTCCAAGCTCTCTTTTATCCTGTGGTGTCTCCGTTCTTTGTACCCTCCAGTCATCATCTCTTCCTTGGCTGCTTTCAGATTCTACAAGCATTGGGGAAGTCCTACCACCCTGGTTGCTTCCGCTGTATTGTCTGCAATGAGGGTCTGGACGGTGTGCCCTTCACTGTGGATGTGGAAAATAACATCTACTGTGTAAAAGACTACTACACGTAAGGCCAGTCACCACATTTATCACTTGTTGAAAAGGCATTTTAAACAACTTGTGACCTCGCTGCTAGTGACTGCTACATATAAAGTCATAACCCATCCAGAAATCTATACTCTTTCACTCATTTGCTTATTTTGCCTGTCACACCGGACAGTATTTACCACTATCAGTTTATGGAGCAGCTATATTTTATAATACCTTATTTAATAATATTTGGCCTTAGTCTTGTCACAAAGTTACTAAAAGCTTTGGATGAGGCTTGCAAGAATGGTGTGCTATCATTGAAGTGTCACCCAGGTTATAGAACTGAAGGTCCTTCCAAATAAGACAGTCTGTATTAAATGTGCATTTGTTTGGGTTTACCAGCCCAGAGAAGGCTATATTTGTGTGCTTATTAGAGAATAATTACTGTGTTTTTCTTTGCGTTTTTAGGGTTTTTGCTCCCAAATGTGCCTCCTGCAATCAGCCCATTCTTCCTGCCCAGGTAATGCACCATAAAAAAAAAATATGATTTTAGAATTTGTTGACACTTAATAATGCATGCCATGCTTTACTAAACACCTATTCCTTGACTGATTAACTAGCTCTGAGCATGTTTTCTGCTAGGGCTCAGAAGAGACCATTCGTGTGGTGTCTATGGACAAGGATTATCATGTGGAATGCTATCACTGTGAGGTAAGATATACAGTTCTGGGCAATGCTTTTTGTAACTTTGCGTTTTAAGTACATCATGTACAATATCTTAAATGATCGTACATTTACCAGCTTTTAATTGTCAGAATATTTTAATAGGATTTCTAAAATTACACAACAAAAAAGTTGGGACGGTCTGGAAAATTCAAATAAAAACAGAAAGCAGTGATTTCAAAATTCACTTATAATCCTTATAATCCATCACAAACAATATAAAGAAAAGATATTTAATGTTTAGTCAAGTCAACCTCATTGTTTGTAAAGAGATATCAATTCTTGCCGTTGAGGCCTTGCAACACATTCCAAAAAAGTTGGGATAGTAAAGAACTTACCACTTTGTTACATTGCTTTTCCTTCTCACAACACTTAAATGTTTAGGTGCTGAAGACACAAATTTGCTGAGTGTTTCAGGTGTAATTTTGTCCCATTCTTCTTGGAAACAAGTCTTAAGCTGTGCAACAGTATGGGATCTTCCTTGTTGCATTTTGCATTTCAGAATGTGCTACACGTTTTCAATTGGGGCAGATCAGGACTACAGGCAGGCCAGTCGAGCATTTGCACTCTCTTCCTATGCAGCCATGCCTTTGTAATGTGTGCAGTATGTGGTTTTGCATTGTCTTGCCGAAATATGCAT
Organism: Arapaima gigas; assembly: GCA_900497675.1. Taxonomy (NCBI): domain Eukaryota; kingdom Metazoa; phylum Chordata; class Actinopteri; order Osteoglossiformes; family Osteoglossidae; genus Arapaima; species Arapaima gigas. The sequence continues at coordinate 461,964 of UFQX01000285.1, forward strand.
GGGCGTGCATGGAACAGACGTTGTCTTGAAGGCAGCATATGTTGGTCCAAAATCTGTATGTACTTTTTGGCATTAATGGTGCTTTCACAGAAGTGTAAATTACCCTTGCCCAAGGCAATGACACAACCCCCATACCGTCACAGATGCTGGCTTCTGGACCTGTAGCTGGTAACAGTCTGGATGGTACTTTTCTTCTTTGGTCTGGAGGACACGACATGCATTTCTTCCAAAAAAGACCTGAAATGTTGATTTGACCAACCACAATACATGTTTCCACTGTGTGATGATCCATCCCAGATGCCTCCAAGCCCAGAGAATTTGACGGCGCTTCTGGACACTTAACATACGGCTTCCTTTTTGCACAGTACAGTTGTAACTGGCATTTGTGGATGCAACTGTATTGTGTTACTTGATAAACTTTTGGCAAAGTACTCTTGAGCCCATGTGGTTATATCACATCTTTGAAAAACATTGTTTTTAAACTTTTGAATAATTTTCTCACGCATTTGTGGGAAAATTGGCGATCCTGGGCCCATCTTTGCTCCGAAAGGACTAGGCCTTTCCTGGATGCAGCTTTTATACTAAAGCATGATTACAATCATCTGTTGAATATCACCTGTTTTTACTCACATTATTATTTTCTTTTTTTAACTCATTGGCCCTAAATTGCCCCGTCATAACTACTTTTGGAATGTATTATAGGCCCTCAATGGCAAGAATGGTTGTATATTTACAGAAAAAGAAGTTGACCAGACTAAACATTAAATATCTTGTCTTTATACTATTTGTGATGGATTACAAGTCAAACTGAATTTTGAAATCACTGCTTTATGTTTTTATTGGCATTTTCCGTACTGTCCCAACTTTTTCCGAGTTGGGGTTGTATATGTAGTAGTAAAATATGACCTGGGTAATATTAAATACACCTTTCCCTCATACTTGGTTGCAAAACCCTTGGTAATAATGACAATCTCTAAACATTTCCTGTAGCCATCTGAAAGCTTCTTGCATCTTTCTAATGGTAGATTCTGCCAGTCTTGCAATTTTGTTCTGACTCTTGCATGTGTGAAAGATTCCTTTTGCCAACTGTCAATTCCACAGCAGCTCTTTCCAACAAGTTGAGATCAGGACTCATTGCTGGCCAGTTTAACAGAATCCATGTTTCTTTTTTAATCATTGTTTTGTGCTTCTGGATGTGTGTTTTGGGGTCATTATTCTGCTGGAGAATCCATGATCTCTGAACCACACCTTGTTTTTTTGACACTTTGTAGCACATTTTGCTCTAAAATGGTTGGTAATATTCTGATTTCTTGTAGTTCTTAATACATTCAAGGCCTTCACTATCCAAAGCAGCACAGGAACTCCACAACATTATGAAACCATTGTCATATTTAACTATAGGTAGGACGTTCTTTTCCTTATAAGCATAGTTTACTTGCCAATAAACAAATTTCTGGTCTGCATTACTATAGTACTCTGTATTGGTTTCATCAGTTCACAGAACATTTATCCAGAAGAATTAAAAATTTTTTATTTTCAAACACCCTTATACAATAGACATAAAGAAAATTTTGGGAATAAATGAACAAAAAGTCAGTGGTTATGGGCAATAGTGGTGGTAATGATCAGACCTGAGATATCAAAGTTCAGCCACCTGACAGCCTGTGGTAGAAAGCTTTTCCTAAGCTTGGTGGCTTTGGCTTTTAGACTTTGATAGCATCTCCCAGATGGTAGTGGTGAAAACTAATGGTGGGGAGGGTTCTACAGTGATGTTGTGAGCTCTCCTGATACACTGTTTGTTGTAGGTGGTCTGGATGGTGAGTCATGGGGTTCTGATGATGCACTGTGCAGCCTTCACTACCCGCATCAGAACTCCCCAATCAGAGGCAGTGCAATTCCCATACCAGACTGAGATGCAGGAGGTCAAGATGCTCTGTATGACACATCTGTAGAAGCTGGTGAGGATGGAAGGTGGAAATCCAGCTGTTTTCAGTCTCCTCAGGAAGTATAGATGTTGTTGTGCCTTTCTCACCTGGTGGGTTGTGTTGTAGGTGCAGGAGAAGTCCTTGGTCCTCCCAGGAACTTGAGGCTGTACACCAGCTCCACTGCTGAACCACCAATACACAGAGGAATGTGAGCCACACGAGTCCTTCTGAGGTCAACAGTCATCTCAGTCTTGTTGACAGTGAGAAACAGGTTATTGTTCTTGCACCAAGTTACAAGCTGTTCACACTTCCCTTCTATAGGCCTACTTGTTGGTGATGAGACCTACAACTGTGGTGTCATCCACATATTTGAAAATGTGGTTGCTTCTATATTCAGCAACACATTTGTAAACAGCAGTGAGCTGAGCACACAGCTTTGCGGGGTGCCAGTGTTCAAAATGATGGTGTGAGAGGTGTTGCCATGGATCCTCATGGCCTGTGGCCTTTTGGTCAGGAAGTCCACAAGGAATGTTCAGAACCAATGAGAACAGTTTATTGACCAATTGCTGGGGGGATGATGGTATTGAATGCTAAGCTGAAGTCAATGAAAAACATTCTGACATAGCAGCCTTTACCCTCCAGGTGGCTCAGGGCCAGATGTGCTGCAGTGGCGATGGCATCAACAGTGGATCTGTTGGGGTGGTACGCATAGTGGGGTGAGTCTAATGTGGACAGCTGGATGCAGACCTTGATGTTGGACATGACTAGTCTTCTGAAGCACTTTGTGATGAGCAGGGTGAGTGATGAGGCAGTAGTCATTGAGATAGAACACTGGTGTTTTCCTGCAGACCTGGGTGATGATGGTGGACTTGACGCACTTTGGGACAACAGCCTGAGCTAGGGAGGTGTTAAAGATGTTGGAGAGTCTTCTACCAGTTGGTTGGTGCACTTCATTATCATGTGACTGGGATATGACGTCTGTTCCTGTTGCTTTCCATATGTCGACTCTCACCAGAGTCTTGTTAATGCCAGCTAGGGACACAGACAGTACCTGGTTGCCAGAAGGAGGTGTTGTTTTCATGCCCGGGGTCATATTGAGAGCCTCAAACCCAGCATAGAAGTGAATTCGGGTCATTTGGCAGGGAAAACGTCCCTTTATCAATACTGTTGTTCTTACTCTTGTATTCAATGGTTTATATGCCCTGCCACATCCTCTTAGGGTTGTGGTCCACAAAGTCATCCTGGATCCTCTGGGTATAGGCTGTCTTAGTTTTCCTAATGCCACTGGTGAGATTGGCTTTGGCTGCTGCTGACACCATGCCGTTGCCAGATTTAAACACAATGTGCTGACCTCAGACTTACACGATGACTTCTGCTTTGGTTGGGTGTTGACAGATTTGACGTCCAAACCCTTAGTAGTGTAGCCAGTGACAGATGAAGGATATTCCTCTATAAGTAGCATAAGTAGCAATGGTTTTGAATATGTTTCAGTCTGTGTGGCCAAAACAGTCCTGCAGTTGCCCCCTCTGGCCATGTTTTTATTTGCTTTGTGATTGGTTTTGCTCTCCTCAGAAGTGTTTGCAAACAGCAGGGACTCCACTAGCAAAGAGAAGCAATCAGACACTCCCAGGTGGGGGCAGGGTATGACCTTGTGGACATTATGGATGTTAGTATAAACAAGGTTCACAATGTTCACACTTCTTATAGAACATTGGAGGTGTTCATGGAATTTGACTGTTTTGGGATTAGCTTTGCTGAATTCTCCAGAAACAATAAAAAGACTGTCATGATGTGCATTTTCCTGTAGGCTTATGGCACCATAAAGTTTGCTGATAGCATCTTTGATGTTGGCACTTGGTCGGAACGTACACAACGGGAACAAACCGAACATTAAATTCCCTTGGCAGATAGTGGGGGTGACATTTATTATAAGAATTTCCCAGCAAACAGTGATGAGAAATTAGTTATTTATGCACCAAAATCTATGAATGTAAAGACACAAACCACCCCCTTTGGATTTCCCCATTCTATTGTTTCTGTCTGAACTGGAAGGACTTTTTAAATTTTGGGCAATCGCCAAGTCAGGGATGTTACTATGCAGCCATTTCCATGAGGACGTAAACGCAGCAGTCCCACGTTTTGCACTGTGTAGCACACCTGAGCAGATTCATTTTATGGTCCTGTCCAGACATTAGCCATGAAGAGAGTTGGGATTAGTGGCTCAAAGGATTGACTCCTCAAATCGGGTTCTCAGCTCTGTTTGCTTGCCGTGTTTCTGACCTCTTTTACACTGATTTTGGTTTCAGTAGTGGGGTCCTCCTTGGCCTTTGCCCATAAAGCTCTTCTCAGCCTGGTGGGTCGCATATGGTAGAAGTTGAAACCATCCCTCCACAGCAGCTTTAAGCTCTTTGGATGTTTTTACATGGCATTTTTTTCCCCCCAAGATTTCTTTGATCGCTTTTTCTTTTCACCACGTCCTGGGATGTTTTTGGCACTCTATGAGCAGCAAACTTTTTAATAACATAATGAAGTGTGGAAACAGGGATGCCAAAGTCTCTAGAGATGGCCTTTTTATTTTTGGTCGTGATAGCTGTCTAAGACAAGAAAAACTGTCTTGTCTTGACCATTAACATACAAAAATAGGGAATAAAAGTGACCCTTTTTAAAGCCATCATTTACTGGTTAAACACTGCCCAGTTCATGTCTTGTGAGTACTGGCAATGTATCTCAGGCAAGTCTAATTTTCCTACAGTGAGAGCCTTGTTCTTCTAATAAGAGATTTGAATTATTTAAAAGGGGCCAATAATTATGTCATGCCAACTTTTAGCTTTTATACTATTTCTGCACATCTTTTAAAATCATTTTCTCTTGTGCTTTTCTGCAAAACTTTGCACAGCTCAGAGCAAATAAAAAAAACATTAACAACACACAGGGGCTCAGGCCAATTCACAATTACTGAGGGATAATTTGACACTACCGTTGTCATAGTGTACATGTTCCTGTTGCTATCTCAAGTAATGTACACAACAATGTGTAGATTAAAAAGTAGCAAGTGGTAAAAAGCTAACTTTACAAAGAACTCAGTAAAGAAATTGGTTCAGCAGTTCTGACAGATATAGGGAATTTATTCTGCCATATTGGGGTCAGGATTGAGAATAATGTGCTTTAGATTTTGTGACATGCACATAGCCAAAGGGTGAGGAACATAGTCTTGTGTGCAGTGTTGGAATAGATCAGAAGAATACGTTTGTTTCTGACACGTTTTTTTTAATGTACTGTGATCAAAAACATAAGAGTCCACAACTATAAAAGGAAATTGGGAAACTATCCAGCTAAAAATAGAAAAGAAATTGGTAGTACTGGAGTAATAGACAAAAAGAAAACTTCTAGGGAAATGCAAAATCAAAAAGCATAATTATAAATGTTGTCCTTTGTTTGGGTACCCAAAAACCACTCCTCAGCACCAAAGTCACTGACACAGGCCTCTTGAAATAGTCTACCAAGTGTTTAATTGGGCTTGTTTAACCAGATAGGGTTGGGAAATAAACCAAGGAAAGGGACTGATGAGGATGAGATTAGTACACATGATCATTTGTGAGCTGCTGTTTTCACTGAAAAAATGGATGCTGTTTGTGTCACTTTTTTGTGTTTTAACATGTCAATTGGTTCTCCCAGAGTTGTTTGTTATAGTAATGAGCAGTCTTTTTTCATTCTCTTTTTTCCCCGTCTCTCTCTATTCACCAGGACTGTGGACTCCAGCTGAATGATGAGGAAGGCCACCGATGCTACCCCCTGAAGGACCACCTGTTGTGCCACAGCTGCCACCTCCACAGACTGAAGGACCAGCGATCCCAACCTTCCAGTTACCCTGTGCATGTCACTGAATTGTGAGGGCACTGTGACTGAAAAGCCTGGATACTTGTATGTGCAGAGGGAAGCGGGAAGGCCATTTTCTCCAGGCAACATGAGGTGAAATATGTTGCCCCACAGACACAGGCAACAATTCTTGTGTAAGAGCCTTAGAAAACAAAACAGACATGGACCTGTGTCATTTTGCTGGACCAAGTGGTCTGTTATATCTTACTTTTAGGAACATCATCCCAGATTTCACTCACTCTTTGCCTTTTTATATACCCCACCAGTACAGTGGAATTTTCCTTTTTTTGTTCCTTAATGACTAAAGATGTTAAAGTCACTGCTCTCCAGTATACGTCACACCAGCCTATTGTCTTAGATAAGCTGCTGTCACAGCTGGAGCTTTGCACTTAGAGAACTACCTGCTCATTGGCTGTCCCCGTGGAACATGTTAGTTCCACTGTTAGTACTGGCTATGCAAAGGAATTTTGCTTTCAGTATGCTGTGCAATTACAGTTAAATTCATTGGTGCAAACAGTCTTTTAGGACATTTGTGGGGAAAAAAGCATGCTGACCTTTGCAGTCTACTTTAGTGTAAAATGAATTTAGGGTTCACAAATGGTCTTAATTTTAACATTTCTTTGTACATAGACTGTACAAATTTTTTAAATATATATTTTGTATTTGTATGAACTTAAGCTGTTTCTAAGATGCTCATTCAGAGTTAAATCTGGTTTTTGACAAGCTGTGTACAAAGCACAGCTTCAAAGCAAGATCATAATTCAGTTTGATTAGCACTGATGTGTCACTCGCTGACACCTTTAAGCTGTGTCAAGTTACATATGTTAATATCTTATTACTGTGTTATTTCTACAAATTGTAGAAATTGGGGGGGGATATAGGCTACTGCTAAACTACTACTGACAACATTTTGTCCACTGAAGAAGTTGGAACCTAGGTCTAATAAAGGCTAAGTGTGCCTTATTTTTGAAATGAAAAATTTTCTACCTTTTTGTTTTTACTATAATGAATTGCTGTGTAAAAAATCTTGGACAGACTTGTGAAACCACAGGTTTATGCCTGTATGCTTAAGTGAACACAACATGTAGCTGGTTAGTTGACAGTCAATCACAGAAACACAGATGCTTTTGGTATTTTGCACAGCCTGTGGTCAACATCCAGGACTTGCCATCAGAAAATGATTGTTACACTATATTTCCGTCTTCATAAATTTAAGGTAAAAATTTTAATAGAATATAAACCTGTATAGTTCTTTTCAAAATGTCAGTGACAATGACTTATTACTCTATTGAAGAAAAAAGTTCTTTGAAACTACAGAAGAATTGTCTTGTCAATTTTCATAATTATTTGTATAGCATACACAGTGATGTATGTAATTTACGTGTGCAGAGGCAAAAATTACCTTTACGTTTAATCATAACGCAAAAAAAACACTGCTGTTTTCTTTCTGCACTTTGACCTCAAAGTGAATGTGTCAAAAGTGGCTTGTTCAGTCGCGTTCTTTAGAAAGTTCGACAAATGGAATATTTAGATTTATTTAAATAAAAGTTTATTTAATGAGTTGTCAAAATTGTCATGTAACCTTAGATCATATACGCTGCTTTTTATAATAAAGAAGTTTTATTACAATTAAAACCGTGTTTGCTTATTTGACGTGTGCATTAATTGAGAAATTTAACCTGCAATAATTTCAAATTTTGTGGTCTGGCTCATGTGTTTCACAGGATGTATTTCGTCCTTGTCCAAACTAACACTCCAGGATCGGATACTGGTATACCTGCGCTTAAACTGGTCCGGATTACATTGCACTAACCCGTTGATCCCCTGGGAAGAATTTGCACTTGATGGGAGGACGGCAGAAGACATTAGAATGCGTGCGTGCAGCATCAGTGCTTACAAGATGGCACCAAAGTACAGTTGTGCATTTCGTTATAGCTGATATGGACGCAGCAATGCTGCCTTTTTCTCTTCTAAATTCGGAATATACCGCCACACTAACGACTCTACGGAAGTGCGTGACCAAGCGCAAAATGTGTCTGATTTTTTTTAACTTTCCGACTCCTTCAGAAAATAGTTGTTTTTAACTCTTGAATAATATTGTCTTGAGCATAAAAATGGGAATTTGTGAACATTGTGCACATAACGAATTTCTACGTATGGCACCAAAGTACAGTTGTGTACTTCGTTATAGCTGATAGAATTTCATGCGTTTTTGTCTGTTCAGAAATATTCTTTATTGTGCCAGGGTAGAAACTGGTGGGTGCAATAGCGTGTTTAAAAAAAAAAAAAAAAAAAAAAAAAAAAATGGAAAGGTGAATCCAGATGAAAAGCGTTCTTTTTGAAATTGGTCTAATTTTTAATTGTAATTTATAGGTTGTAGGATACTACTATTGACATTTTGTCAGCCGAAGAAGCTGAAAAATAGGTCTAATAAAGGCTAACTGTGCCTTTTTTAAAGCAATATTTTCTACGTTAATAAAAACCTATGTAAAAAATGTTTTTAAAAAATTGTGAAACCACAGGTTTATGCTTGTATGCTTAAGTGGACACAACATATAGCTGGCTATTTTGCAGTCAGTCACAGAAACAGATGCTTTTGGTATTTTGCACAGCCTGTGGTCAGCATCCAGGACTTGCCGTCAGAAAATTATATTATATTATATTATATTATATTATATTATATTACACTTCCTTCGTCGTAGACCTATGGACTCCTGCCAAAAATGGTATACCTTTGAATTCTCTAGAAAATTGCATTTCTAGTTTTGGACTTCTGAGCTGAACTATTATAGGAGCTAGTTTTCTGATGAGTACTAAAAGGCAGTCCCAAACACCGCCGTCTACTTTGGCCACCAAGACTTATTGGATATTTAGTTGCGATCTACTTCTTCTACTACTCTGCATAACTGCACATTGGCATGCAACTGTGCCCTCAAGGTTAGTATAATCTTTTTCTGACATCTTCTCCGTGGATTTGTATCAGCCACAAATACTGTTTTATGCTGTACAGATTTCCGCGATATATCGCACTCATTCTAACAGCGAGGATGTGAAAGCAATTACTGACTAGCATTAGGAAATGCAATTTTAAGCTTTTGTCTCGTAACAAAATTAGAAACTCTTGAATCAGAAATTTCTCATGTTGTAGAACCAGTTGATGGCACTTCAACGGTATACGCATCAAGCGTTATGCTGTCTGCTAGTCCGACAGCAAACGGACCCCAAATTAAACGATATAATACACTTTTAAAAAAGCCAAGGAAAGGAAACGCAATTATCAGCCATGAAAAATTTACAAACGGCGTCTCAGCTTGTGTGGCAACCACAAAGCGATTGATGCTTCACACTTACCAGTTGAATAAATGTCTGTTTGTGTCATTCCATCTTCAGCGGGCTACTGTTTTTTGGACGTGGTCACCAAAGAAAAAATATTCTGGAGTTATATATTCATAATTGCATACATTTTTTGTCTGTTCTGTAATATTCTTTAGTGTGCCATAGTAGTAGTTGGTGGGTGCAATAAAATTTTATAAACGGGTGCACCTATTTAGAAAGCGTTTTTTTTTAAATTGGTCAAATTTTTGTGTAATGGAAAAAAAAAATTGTATGGTGTTAAAAAAATGTGTACACCATGATTTTAACATTACCACTCCATTTTCTTAGAACAATTCTGGCCCGCTCATTTCTACAATACTGTTTGTTTAACGGCATTAGAATGTTTTTTTTTCCCCCACCAAAAACCTCAACCAGGGAAAATTATGGATTATAGGGTACTACTCATGACATCATTTTCTCAGCTCAAGAAGCTGGAAAAATACAGTAGGTCTAATAAAGTCTAAATGTGCCTTATTTTTTTTAAATCCAAAATTTTCTGTTAATGAAAACCCACGTAAAAGTTTTTTTTAAAAAACGACCAATTGTGAAGCCACAGTTTTATGCCTTTAGGCTTATAATAGCAAAAGCTCAGTGGCAACTGACATTGCTGTATTGAGGAAGTTTTTTGAAACCACAAAAGAATCTTGTTCATTTCATAATGATTTGTATAGAATATAAAATGAGGTATGCAATTAATCTGTGCGGATTAGTTTTATGTTTAATAATAATGCAAAAAACCACTGCTGGTTTCTTTCTGCACTTTTATCTCAAAGTGAATGTCAAAAGTTCACTCTTGGCTTGTTCAGTCTTGAATTCCGTGGCTAGGTTGACAAATGGAATATTTCGATTCAATTAATTAAAGTTTACAATGATTTCATCAGTTGTCAAAATTGTCATGTAACCTTAGATCGTATACGCTGGTTTTTATAATAAAGTTTCATTACAGCTAAACGTTTTTGCTTATTTCAATTGTGACTCAAATAGTGAAGGGCGAATGTGTCAGAACTGAAAATTTAGCCTGCAATAATTTCAAATTTTGTTGTCTGGCTTATGCTTTTCGCAAGACGTTTTTGTCCTTATCCAAACTAACACTCCAGGATACTGGCGCACCAGCTCTTAAACTGGTCCGGAATTCATTGGATTAGCTTCCTAATGTCCTGGAAAGGTTGCGTTTGATGGGGAGTCAGCAGATGAACAGTAGTCTCATGAGTGAAACATCAGTGGGTCTAAGATGGCACCAAAGTACAGTTGTGTACGTCGTTACTGCTGATGTGACCGCAGCAATGCCGCCTTTTCCTCTTCCCCAGGAGACATTCTAAATTAGGATTATACCGTCACATTTCTGCCATATGCCAAAGACGCTATGAGAGTGCGTAACCAAGTCCAAAAACTGTGCAATGATTTTAACTATTTTAGGAGATGAATGTAAACAGGCATTTCTCTACACCGCCGTATATTTCGTCTACCAAGAACTATTGGATATTCAGTTTCTGCCCATTTTACTACACTGCATTAACTGTACAAAATAAGGCACATTGACCAGCAACCACGCCCTCAAGTTTAGTTTATTATTTCTTCAGACATCCAATTGTCTGTAGGTTTGTATTGTTCAAAAATACTGTGGTGCGAGCTTTATGCTGTACAGATACACGACATATGGCACTCATTCTAACTCTGAGAACGTGAGAGTAATTACTGATCCGCATTAAGGAAATGCAGTTAAGAGTTTTTCTCACCTAACAAAACTGGAAGCTCTTGAATCAGGATTTTCTCATTCTGTACAACCAGTTGATGGCGTTTGAATGGTATACGCATCAATCCGTATGCTTTTCGCCAGTCCGATAGCAAACGGGACCCCAAATTAAACAATATAATACAATTAAATACATTCTTGTTGCAAAAAAGACAATGAGAGGAAATGCATTCCTCAGTCGTGAAAATGTATAGAAGCGTGTGTGGTAGCCACAAATTGCTTGATGCTTCAGAGGTACCATTTCAATACAGGTCTCTGTGTGTATTTTCATTTTCTACTGCTTTTTGACATGGTCACATTTAAAAAAAATATTCTCCAAGTTCTACATATGTTCGTAATTGAGTGCATTTTTGTCTGTTCAGAAATATTTTTTATTATGCCGTGGTAGAAACGGGTGGATACAATAAAACTAAAAAAAAAAAAAACCGGAAAAGCGCACCTACTGAAAACGGTTGTTTTTGAAATTGGTCAAATTTTTAATTGGTTAAAAAAAAATTTGAATTGCTTATAACAGATTATTTTCGTTTTGGCGCAATTCTGGCCCGCTCATTTCTACAATATTGCTTAAGGGCTATTAAACAAGATTGTTAGACTATATGGTTTTTTTCACCAAAAAGCTCCACCTAGGAAAATAAAGGGTTATAGGGTACTTCTAGTAACATTTTATCAGCAGAAGAGGCTGGAAAATAGACCTAATAAAGGCTAAATGTGCCTTATTTTTTAAATACAAAATTTTCGACGTTAATGAAAACTTATGTAAAAAATGTTTATAAAAAACAGAAAAAAATTGTGAAACCACAGTTTTAAGCCTGTACGTTTAAGTGGACACAGCATATATCTGCTTAGTTAACAGTCAATCACAGATGCTTTTGGTATTTTGCGCAGCCTGTGGTCAAAATCCAGGACTTGCCATCGGAAGATGATGTTACACTAAATTTACATCTTTATAGACTAGAAACCTGTATAGGTCCTTTCAAAGTGTCAGAGTTAAGTCAGTCACTGCTCCATTGAGATTTAAAAAGTTGTTTAAAACTAAAGCAGAATGTCTGTCATTTCATAATGATTTTTACAGAATATACAATGAGGTATGTAATTGACTTGTACAGCGGCAAAATTAGTTTTGTTTAATCATAAAAAAAACACTGCTAGGTTCTTGCTGCACTTTTGCCTCAAAGTGAATGTCAAAAGTGTCTTGTTCCGTCTCGAATTCGCTAGCTAGTTTGACAAATGGAATATTTCGATTCATTAGCTAAATAAACTTTAAAATCATTTCAAAATTGTCATGTAACTTTAGATCGTATACGCAATTATATAATCGTTTTCATTACAAGTAAAAGCGTGTTCTGGCTCATGTCTTTCACAGGACGTATTTGTCCTTGTGCAAAACTAACACTCCAGGATATTGGTGCACCTGCGCTCGAACTGTTCCGGATTAGATTGGACTAACCCGTTGATCTCCTGGAAAGAATTTGCAGTTGACGAGAAGACGGCAGATTACCATCATGCGTGAAGCACCAGTGGTTCAAAGCTGGCAACAAAGTAGTTGTGTGCTGATATTCTGCCTCTTACTCTTCCCCAGGAGGCATTATAAATTCGGAATATACCGCCACATACTCTATAGGAGTGCATGACTAAGTGCAGAAGATTGTTGCTTTTCACTGTTACGTTGCACAATATTGTGTTTTGCAATAGAATTTGTGGACATTGTGCACACGATGACTTTAAGGTCAATTAAAATAGCACAGCATTACAGTTCAAAGTAATAATTTTATTCCATATTCTAAGACTGTGTGTGTGTGTGTGTGTGTGTTTCCCAATTCAGCGGGCGAGCATATTGGCCCTACGCCGCTTTTTTTTAGTCTTCAGTAATTTTATCAATGCCTTTCTTCAAGTGTTCATCGTCAAACGGTGTTTTTGCACAAAACTCATAGTCCTACGTTACACCCTGGGATATAGTTTGGTTCAGGTTCCAGACTTTGCCTAGTTATAGAGAGGCATCAGTGCCAACATTATAGCCCCTGCTCATTTCTGCTGGAACAAAGGACCTGGTTGGTGTCTTGGCCCAATGCTGTACTGCGATGAAAAATGTGGGATCCGTCCTAAAAGCATTATAACAATATAGTTTGAAAAATCCTCACATTCATTTTAAAAAAAAAAAAGATCCTTTCACGGAATGGAATTAGTTTTTTAAAGACGGTTCTCAAGTGGATATTTTTTTTTTTTTTTTTTTTTTTTTTTTTTTAAATTTTAGCAAAAATTTTCACCTTGTCAGTCCTTCCCGTCCATCACTGAAAAATGTAATGGTCAGCGTTAATTTGGGACAACTGGTGCAAGACTAAATATAGTTCTAATACGTAGAACCTGTGGCCTTTTGTAGATGAGCGCTGTAAATAGTGTTAATGTGTGCAGAACGGTTAACCTTTTAAAGTTAAAAGCAACATCCCTGAGAAGGTGGTATTTTAACAAATTTGATACGTCACGTGATATGACCCGATGGAAATGAGAGGGGAAAAAAAGAGCTCACGTCTGCATCTTGTTAGGTAGCACTAACCAGTATTTTCACTGGTAGATAATACCAACTGAAACGAAAGACACCGGACAGTGATAGAAATGAATGTCTTTGATGCCCTGTAGTAACATTTTCCCAGTTATTTAAAAATAAATAAATAAATAAAAAATAACCTTTGTGAACATACCGACCTTGCACAAACCACATACAGGATACGAGTTAAAAATAATCGCACCTGCAGTATGATGGAATTTTAGTACAGAATAAAATATTGTGGTAAACCAATGAATGATACATCTGGCTGCTTCATCTTTGTGCAGCAGTCCACTTGCAAACTGAATGCTTTGCTGAACTCTTCCACGCCAGTGATTACTGTTTAAAAAAAAAAAAAAACAAAATATAGAAAGTCCTCAACCTCAAAACCTCAAGCTCATCCTACAGTTGGGCAACCTGGCTCCCCTTGCTTCATGTGCCACCAAGTGGCATTCTATGGAAGTGCAGCATTCAAATGTCAACATGTTGACTAATAATATTCAGATGGTATTAGATATTCTCTTTCACTGTGGCGAAGAAAAGAATGGTGAAAAACACAGAATCAGGTACTTCACATATAAACATTTAATGTGGTTGGTCAATTTAGAGCAGTGGCAATGTCTAACATCAACAAAGGTAGATGCCTTTTAGGTTACAATGGCAGTCAAAATGTCTAATACACAGACACTCATTACAGATGGGTACAGACTTAAAGTGCTCCTTCGGCTGAATTAGGGCTAGCATGTGGTGCCTAAAGCTGTTCAGTTGCTGATAACCCTGTATTACCGCTCTATGGGTTTCTCAAGCATAATTCTTCTTGAAGAAGCTGATAAGTCCATTGGTGGAGGAGTCATGTGAATGTACATCAGCAGTGTCCTGCAGTTCTGGCTCAATTTTCTTGGCAAGTTGTTTACCCAGCTCCACTCTGATCCACAGGAATAAATACACACATTTGACAAGGGAATAAGTAAAACAACTGCTCATGTCAAAGTCAATAAAATTAGTATTAAATCTTCTTTCTTACCCCCACTGGTCAAAACTGTTGATTTCCCATATGATGCCCTGTACAAAGATCTTGTGCTCATACATAGCTGCAAAAATAAGTGAAATAAATAAAGAAATAAATTGAAAATAAAGGAAAAAAATGTAAACAGTCTAGAACCAGTGTAGCAGGAGTAAGGTTTTGCTAGAACAATGCACACTTACCTATAAGAGCACCGAGAATGTAGGGTGTCAATTTTCTGAAAACAATGGAGTTGGTCGGTTTGTTACCCTGGAACACCTTTAATGACAATATGAAATAAATGAAATTACGTAAAATATTGTGCATTATACCATCTTTTCAAACAATTAAGACAACAGAAAATTAGGTGATAATGAACAACTTAGGCATGATTCCTCCTAGCAACACAATGTCACTAAATTTATATTTTTTAGCTTCTTAGCAGGTCAACTTGCCTATAAGAAACTATATTAAACCTGTGTTTTAACTCGTTTTTTAATGTGGATAATCATGCAAGTAAGGATAAGGTCATCAGAAGGTCCTCTTGCTAGAACCTGAACCTGTCCCCCAAGCACAGTACTGTCAGGAACAAATGAATATCAGAACAAATGGAGCACCAGATGTGCCTACTTAGCTCACTTACTTTGTGCAGCAAGAGTTTTTCCAGTGCCTCTCCACTCAACCCACTTGCCTCCAGCTCCTTTCTAGCCTCCTCTGCAGTCTTCCCCTTCATTAGGGCTTCTGTCTGAGCCAAGAAATTGGCGATCAGGATCTGCAAGAGAGAGTATCACTCAATTCAACACCACCACATTTCTGGTGTGACACTTAGATCTTACAACTACTAACAAAGATTAAGCTACTTCTGCTGTTGGATGCATATGTAGGACTAATTAGATAGCGGCATAATTCCAGGTAACACTACAAGCAGGGAAAATTACCTTGTGGTGCAGGCCATTTCTGATAGGGTGCTGTGTCTGAACAGGCATGAGGAAATCTGCAGGGATCATGCGTGTTCCTGGAAAAGAATAATGTCAATGCATGTCACCTTTCTGCTTTCAACAGGGATTTGCTGTATAGAGTCAAGAAGGCTCAAAAACAAGCAACACATACTTGCTTATACTGTTCAGTTCCTCTTATAATATCACAAATTACATAGGAGTCATATGCATTACATTTACAATCAGGGCAAAATCTCATCGATTCATTGCTGTACAGGGGTTGCTTTTAAAGTGTGTCCGTCAAATGGAATTAGGAGAATATTCAAACACTTGTAACCTGGGAGTGTTACATAGACACTCTCAGTTTGGCTATTTTCCCCACAAATCTGCTCTAGTGGTAACATGTTCATACTATTTCCATAGGCAAAATCAAGTATAGACCAAGATACAGCCCAATAACCCTGATAAAATGGTTTATGAGAAATTAAAGCCATGAAGAATTTCATATCCTTACTTTGGCTTAAAATGTATATCACTGCATTTATGAGGACATAAACATAATTTTGTATTTATGCCAACAGCACAAAGCCAGAGCCACCAGAGTCTTCAAGAATTACAGTTCTGGTTTGAGTTATGTTGCATTAAATTCTCAACCCCCATTACCCCCTATTTTCTGGTTTCAACTCTCACTCACACTCTGTGCTTCTTTTATAGTCTGGCTCTCCGCACTCAAGTAGTTACTGATAACGAATGAAATATAAAATGAAAAAAAAATCTTTTTTAACATATATAAAATATGCTAGTATCCTCTCTGTTGGTGTTTTAATGAATAGTAAGTGACCTGTTTCAGCAGGACTCTCAGCAGGAATTCCATCAGTGTGATTTCCTAAAATGAACTGACCCTGTTATGTGAGGGACGAGTTATTTACACTAGACTGAATGGTTACTGTTTTAATACCAGTAACATTACAAGAGGAACTGTATAGAGTTCACTTTCACATACCATATCATAGATTGTTATCCACAGATCATTCATAAAATGATTTTCTCATTACATCTGTATATCAGCATTCTCATGTACTTATGAAAAGAAAAAAAAAAAAAAAAAAAAAAAAAAAAAAAGTTAAAATAATATGCTTAATCTTGACCTTTCTCTTACCTTCCATATTTCCTCCCATGATGTAAAGATTTTTCAGCTTTTTCGGCAACTCGGGGTCGAGTCTCACAGCCAGNGCTTAAACAGAATTTTTGTTTTTATCTACTAGACAGCAAAAAGTGCGCCATCTGTGTCTGACTATACATCTGCCTGCTTACCTTGGTGGATAAGCTGATAAAATGCATGCTGACCATTGGTCCCTGGCTCTCCCCACACAATAGGCCCAGTGTGGTAATTCACACGAGTGCCCTGGGAGGTGATGTATTTGCCATTGGACTCCATGTCACCCTGCAGAAGACACAGCCTTTAAGATGTCACAATGCCCCAAAACACATAACTTAATCTCATAACAGTTATATGCTGTGATCATATTCAGGATACTGAGGTATGGAATAAAACATGTCCAGGATGTAATCCAGGCTGCCTTTAATCTGCAGCAGAATCCTACCTGCTGAAAGTAGGCTGCAAAGCGGTGCATGTACTGGTCATAGGGCAGCAGGGCATGTGTCTCTGCCTGGAAGAAGTTTATGTACCAAACTCCAAGTAGGGCCAGCAGTACAGGCACGTTGTTCTCCAGGGGTGAATTACGAAAATGATTATCCTAGAAGAGAGATGGGCTTGCTGCAATCTTATTATTGCTAGTGTGGTTAAAAACTTAACATATAAATACCTTCCTTTTCATAAAATTTGGAATTTGCTAAAGTCTTGAATAGAACCATAATAAACATCAAAACAGCTGTAAAAACAGCAGCAACAACTTGAACCACTCTGGTTCCACACTCTCATTGTATTTGTGTATTCTATCAACTAACACCTGGCTGCATAAATGCCAAGTATTTTTTACTACGCAGCAGGAAATATACATGAAAACAAAAATAGCAATAGAGAAATGTGTACTTTTGGGTTCTAATGCTTGAGTTGCAAAGTTTCAATGCAAAGTTTAAAGTTAATCTTACAGTATTAGGAAAAATGGGATGCAAAATAGAACAGTTCCTACCATCCAGTGAGCTCCATCCAGCAGCTGTGTAAAGTTCTCAAACCCTGCAAAGAGACATCTCAGACTGAAAGGATGTTTACATGGTTTCATAGAACTGAAGTAAACACCACCTTTCTCCTAAATTAGCCTGCCAACCTTGCAAGAGAAAGTCACAGGAAAAACAACTGGCAATAAACAGTGAACATACACAAGCGTATAACAAACTCTTTTAACTGTCAGTTACCAGAAATGCAATTAGACACTTGGCACATCAAGAATAATAGAAACCAGGTGAAATGAATCATAGTTTGACCTCAGACATTCCTTGCAATCT
The DNA here is from genome assembly GCA_900497675.1 of Arapaima gigas. NCBI lineage: Eukaryota > Metazoa > Chordata > Actinopteri > Osteoglossiformes > Osteoglossidae > Arapaima > Arapaima gigas. The sequence goes on from UFQX01000285.1 coordinate 479,842, forward strand.
ATGAAAAACTGAACACTAATGAGACATACCAATGTGTAGAGCAATGGACAGGCCAATTGCAGACCACAGGGAGTAACGTCCACCAACCCACTAAAAGCAAAGCATGTCCTGTTATATCCACACACACACAATAACCTAGTGGTAATAGTCAGCAATAGTGAATTACTGTAGAACAAAGAATTTATTTTGTTTTTGTCCACTTAGTACCACATCTAAAACTGCTTAGTTGTTCATGGCATTGGTACTACTTTATTTCACATTCAACAAGTTATGGTGGGATACTACTGAAAACCAGCCCTTAAATTATTTACAATAGCAATACTGAAATAGTACAAAAAAGATTAAATGAAAACTAAATGGACAAACCTGAGCCTAGAACCTAACATCAGCTGGATACCAGTCCATGTTCTAAAAGGGATCCTGCTCATTACAATAAGCAGATACTTACATCCCAGAATTCAAACATGTTGTCAGTGTCAATCCCAAACTCTTTCACTTTGGGCTGGAAGGTAAAAACACCTGGGATTATTCAAACAATACATTAGTTCAGAAAATACATTCCATGAGGAGGTCAAGTCTGAACTTACTGCATTGGTGGAGAGCGCTACAAAGTGTTTAGCTACCACTGATGGCTGTAACAGAGAAAACTAATGTTAAATCCAACATCTGATTACTGCATGTATAAAATTGAACCCCTCGGCCTCCTTGGTCATGATTACATTCTGTACACTCACATCCTTAGCAGCCTGAAGAAGCCATTCCTTAGCAGACTCAGCATTGGTGATGGTCTCCTGGGTGGTGAATGTCTGAAAACAGGGTAACATTTGTCAAAAAGAATTCTAAAAAATAGACTATACATTTAAGCAGCAGCAAAAATGCTGTGCAGCCATTCTGAATCCAAGGGTCCGTGAATAACCTCCGGGGTGTGCAATTAACCATGTGACTTAAAAGACATATGGCTCTGCCCCAGACTATTCAAGAAACATCACTTAGTGAACAAGCAGACATTATGTCTTAAGGCACCTTAAAAAAAAAAAAAAAAGTATCTACTCAAGGAAAAAATGTCAGGTACATCTCGTGTAAAAACTCAAAATCTTTGAAAGGCTTTGTTTAGTCATTTGCTATGTCCATGGTGATTACTCCTGCTGGACCACCACACAAGCACTTATTTCCAAGACATTTAGGGGTGCCCAGGTGGCTTTGACGCTAAATATTACCTCATTATTGTACCACTTTAGCTTCTGCTAAATGACTATTTGCAACTGAAAATGTCTCATGCTGTTCAACGGTCAGGAGATGCAAAAATCCAAATTTTTACCATAAAACAATGCCTCAAGGAATACAAACTATATTTATGGTAGTAAAAATACTCCTATAATATGAAGGAATCCACATCACCGGAAATGAGGAGAGTCTTCACTGATGCAAAATCTCACCCCCAGCAATTTGTGTATCTCAAAATTACCATTTTAAGTTAAGATTAGTCAGTTCCAACAAAAACTAGCAAGCATGTTTATAAGGACCAGGATTAGTCAAAACTGGCATGGTGAAACTAGAATAACTCAATGAAAGCAACAAATGTAACAAAAACTATAAACACAATCATAAATATGCTATACACTGTACTCGAGAGGACGTGTGAGAGAACAATGTGATGTTTCAGAAAAAAAAGTCCAGAATATTGTTACAACATACCAGCCTGCATACAAAATGCCCAGTGTCTGCTTCTGAAGAGGCCACTATGGATTTGTCTACAATCCCTTCCATACTGCAAGTTAAGGGACCTCTCATTCACTGAGCACAACACAAAAACCAAAAAGCTTAAGAAAAATACTACTTAAAAATGTGGCTTAGTGCATGTGTGAATACAAGAAAGAAAATGGATGCAATAAGGCTAGATTACATGTACTCAACTAAATAAGTGTAGGAGGAAACAAACAATCTGCAGAAAGACTTCAGTGGTTTGCATTCAGTGGTAGAGCCTACTTCAGAGCAACGCAAAAGAATATTAATTTATTTACAGGTTCATCACAAATTAACTTAAGGAAAAATATTACACTTCCAGCTCACAATTATGGAATTCAACTGGGATGAAATCCAGTTTCTTGCAATTTATAAATACTAGACACCAGAAGAAAAATGAGCAGCTATTTAAGGGTCATCCTACAACTGCAATTTCGGTCCCTTGGTGACACACTAAACACCAGTTTTGTAATTAGAAAACTTGTCATTAACTTGCATGTTTATAATACATGTTACAGTATACTACAGTCTTGTCAGATAAGTGTGCCATGACTGCAAGGCACGTGTGTTGCATTCGTTTCCCCTGAAATGGGGACTGGGATGTCACAATTTTACATGTGCTATCTCACTTGCCTCTTCAGTTCTTTAACTGTGGCTGCTTTTAAGTCACTTCCTTGAAAAGTACAGGACATCTTGTGTGTTAGTGCTGCCATTTGTGTCACCATGTTACACATGGGAGATGAGGTGTTGAATAAAAAGATGTGTGTCAAAGTAACCTGCCACATCTTCCTCTTTGACAAGAGCAGGCAGATGAAATGCACAGTAAATGCATAACCCAGTGCAAAAATACTGACACAAAGCAGAACTAGTGGACACAGCTGATAACGCAATGGCTTAGGCATGCATCCACTTGTTCACTAGCTCTCACTTACATATATGTGTAACAGAGCCCCAATAACTGACTGTTAGCAACTGAGGAAACTAATACCATGGATACACTGTCAAGAGTTCTTTATTATATCAGCACCACAAAGATAACGCACCAGCTGCTAGCAAGACGCCACACTATGTTTACATTTTAAGCACTGTGTCTGATGTTTAAGTTTCAAATTTGGCAGCATCATTAGGGTCAGGTTTCAAGATCTTGGGTATGACTAAGTTTCATGCACATGCAGACCTCTACCAGGGATCTAGCAGATTATCAAGAACAGACCAGGAAGGTTCAATCTTTGCTGACGCTACAGCGTAACTGAAACCATGCCCTGTTGTTGCCCTATTGTAAGACCAACATTTCAAAGCCACAACAGAAATGTCCAAGTGATTGCACATCAGTATTCATATTTTATCTCTCTCTCTCTCTCTCTCTCTCTCTCTCACCTAGAATAAATACAGCGACTGTCAATTGAGCACAAGAATACCAAGACCCAACTCATCTTTACTTACATGAAATGACAATACATTTACAGGAGGGAAAAACATACGTGAAGAGTGCATAAAAAGAGACCTATGTAGTAATGTATGACTGACATAGTTTTTTGCAAAAATTAGTGTGACATTTTACATCAAGTTTCACATTAAATTTCTTATTGCATATTTCAACTGTCTCATCAACACTAACAGCTACTTAATTTAACAGAAAACCTTAACACAATCTTCAATCACTGGTTTTTCACTATTAGAAGAAAATGATATGTAGCAATTATTGCCTTTTTACAGGCAAAGAGATCAGAATAAAAGGCTGCAATACCTTGGACGCCACAATAAAGAGAGTGGTCTCTGGGTTGAGGCCTGCCAAAGTCTTAGCAATATGGGTTCCATCGATGTTGGAGACAAACCAGACTCGGGGACCACCCACAGAATAAGGCTTCAGGGCCTCAGTGACCATCAGCGGGCCCTGAGGAAAGGTTGTAGAAGGGTGTTTACAGACAGCGTAAATGCAAAACCTTGTTGCTGAACAATCATTGCATATTTGACTGTTAGTTTCAACAGTCAAAATTCACCTAAGGAAGGGGTGATGCTCACCAGGTCAGAACCTCCAATGCCAACATTGACCACATCCGTGATGGATTTTCCAGTGTAACCTTTCCACTCTCCGCTGCGCACTTTCTATTGTGGTAAAGAAAGCAAAAAAGCCAGTTATTGTTAGATCACTTCTGCTTTGACTGTTAAACCAACAGCAGTTCACAGCTCACACCAATACAAGGGGGTCTGGGATTTATTCCAATAAGATGTATATTATCAGTTTTGAAACTTTTCACAAACTGGAACAATTTCATTCTTAAATTATTACTTATAATGGAGAGAAACATACACAAGCACAACACAAGGACTAACAGAAAGGACTAATAATGGAAGAAGAGTGCATTATAGCACCAACTGCTGCCATCTGTGGTCAGCAAAAATAAATGAGCTTACATGGCAGAAATCCTTCATCTTTTCCAGGACCCTGTTGACCTCAGTCATAACATCTTTCCCCTCAACATAAATCGGGGTGTTGGAGCGGTTCCTCAGGGCAATATGGAGGACAGCACGGCCCTGCACATGCAAACATCAGAAGTAACATAGAGATGGGTGAACACTTTCATGCTACACATGCACCTTTTTAAGGTGGAGGATATTTCCCCTACCAAGTTTGGGCAACCTTGTGCTACACAAGTCACATTTAAAGACTTTTGCCACTTTCAGTTGTGCAATCTGACAAGAGAGAAGGAAATGACTATTCTTGTGACATGCAGAAAGTGTACCAATTAAGGGGAAATGCTTCTGCATTCACAGGAACATAATCCACACATTGATAAATGCAACATCGTTACAGCAAACACATTATATACACTGATGAACAAAACAAAAGTGTACTATACCTTGTATACAAATATGAGATTACATGTAGTCCCCACCTGGGTATAAAAAGCTATTCCACAACCTGTGAGTTTTACACACAGTTGACTTGTTTACAGGCTTCCCTGAATGTTATTGGGAATTTCAAGCTCAAAATCATTGCGTGGTCACAGAAAACAGTTTTATTACTGAAAACTTCAATATTTACCAGCTAATGTATGCAAAATGATGTAAAGTGTTTTTAGAGATAAGAGCAAGAAACTTGGGTTAAAAGTGAGCAGGCCTAAACCAAGGCAAAGCAGCTGCTACCACTAACATAGCAGTATGTGAGTGGAATCCAGAAGCCTCCCTTCCCCTAGGTACCTCCGTGAAGTTGATCTTCTCTCCAGTGAACATTTGTTCCCTAGCAGCTTCCACACCCCTGGACCTTGCCTGCAGAGACAAAATCAATTGTAAATAGACAAATAATCTAACAGATTATGAAAGGAGGTGGGATTACAAACTGACAGATGAGCCCACTGTTTTAACCAAACCTTAAAGAGAGGAGACAGGAAAAAAGGAGGAATCAGGCCTTCCTGTTTATTTTACAATCTTTGTTACAGGCTCACATGTGTAAAACACAAAGTGGTTCTGGCCCAGCCAGCATGCATGGGGTAAATTAAAGTATGATATCTATGGCTTTAACATCAGAAGGGGTTCTACACATTTGAGGTGTGACACCTTAATCAGCCCTTCCCATAATGCCCAGGTGTAATAAATGTTTTTCACATTGATAGTATGTGTGCAGTGTAAGGGAAACATACTAGCCAAAGGTGTCAAATTAACATGTATGCATATCGCATGGAATGTTGAACCCTTTATTACCAGGTCAAGCAACATCTTTAGTACTTCCTTGTTGATAAGATTCTTGGAATAATCCAGCAAGATGTCGCCATCATTTGTGTTTAGGGTTAAACTGTCAAAACAGACACAAACAATTCATGTTAATTTCAAAGGAAACATCTCAGCTGACTGAGAAGATCACAATAAGTAGAGAACACAAATTCTGGTGCATCACATTAAGCAAATTATTATTAACCATTAAGAAATGTTACAAAATACTTACGTGAATAACTTTATAAGGTGACAGGATTTACGTTTTAATGCAGTGACAAATAAAGCATTGGAGTAAGAAAAATATTTAAACTATTCAATGGTGTTATACCTTGTTGCGGTTAAGTTTTCGGTACTAAGCGGTTGCTTACGAAGCGCCACACGGTAGTGCTATCGTTTAGACACCTGCCCTATTTAACACCTTTTTACCTCAAAGCTAAAGGTTTCCTAACTCTGGAACAATTCACCAATTCAACCAACGATATACGTATAAACTAAGAAACATTAACGGTACATTATGTTAAAAAGACACCGTTCAAAAGTAAACGTTTATCGTTCATTAGATGGAGACTATCTTCATAATCCTTGTGGGGTGTCAATCTGCTGTGAACTGTGAGCGCGCGTCGGCCCTGGGAGAGCTCCGTGAGTGCCATGCGCGCGCTGGAAGTGCGACGTGTGTGCACGTCTGCACGTAGCACACAGTGGAACCGCAGTGACGTGCAGACATGTGCAGCGTAGCACTAAAAGGCCTTTAAGCATCATGACAGCCGCATTCGTACACGCGTAACACTTGTCTGCAGCCTTCACGTCCATTATTATCATAACATCCATTATTATTTTTTAATGACAAACCCATCGTGAAATTTTAATTCACTGGTTAAACTCCTCATTTAGAAACCGCTTACCATCTGACGCTTTTAGTGACTTAAAATATTGATGTATAGTACGTGTGACGTGAAAAAACGCAGAGGCGTGCTCCACACACTATCAAACGGTCGTAACGGTATTACAATTCATACCACAGGTTGATTTGATATGATAAAATTTGACATTTTTCGGTCTACAACGAAGCCGCAAGAACTTCTAATCATACAGTTACAATATCAACTTCTTAATGTATTTACCTAAAGCTAAGGCTCGTCTACATGGTGCGAAATGTGGCAATAGGGCGCTTTTTAATATTCAACCATAACACAGGTTCTAGCTGGTTTGGCGCGCCCCACCCACGTGGATTAAGACGATTTTCTCCTAATTTGAGGCAGACACAGCCCCAAAGACAGCAAATACTTTTTGATAATAAAATCACCATGCATACTATTTCAATGCATAGTGTGGAAGATACCTTTGAGCACATCGCTGTAAAACGAATCCCACAAACCACACTGGCAATGATTTTTAATTTACTTCTGTTGGTAGCACTAAGCAAAGGCTTTTTTTGCTTACCTAAACTTGCTGAATCTTTCCTTATCGGCATCAAACATGTTCCTCATGTTGAGGTTTCCAGCATTGAACTTGTACCATTGTTCCAGCTGCTGGTACACGGGATCGCTCGTGAGGCCCATGTTGTACAGATGACAGAGTAGCGCTCGAACACAAACACTGCGGCCGAATGTTAGGGGACGTGAGGTGGACGAAGGTTGAAGGACGACCTACTACGCCCGCGAACAGGAAGTGACCTGTCTATCTTCTCCAATCAAGTCATGGTAGTTAGCCCCACCCACTGCGATCTGCGATGTCCGTCTGAGGCGGGGTCATACTTAAAGGCGCAGAACAGTTAGACGCTCAGGCTCTGAGCATAACTATGGTAACATCTGGGTACAAGCCAGCTTTATAATAATTACGGTACTATCTATCTATCTATCTATCTATCTATCTATCTATCTATCTATCTATCATCTTAATCCAAGGTCATTTACCATGTTAGTTTTTTTCCAGCGCTTACAAGGACACAACATAGCAATCTGATGATGATAGCCTAGGCTGAAATAAAGTTTTGTACGGTAACTGAGACAAATTAATTGGAGGAGTAGAGACAATTATTTATCAAACTAAATTTAAACAAGTACAAAGGCAAAGTCAGCTGTCTGGCCCACAGAGAGTGGCTACACCCTGCACATACTGGGGTGCAGATCTTTTGTACATTCTGTAGTCTGCTGTCAGACATTAGAATTTGACATGGGGAGCTACAAATGGACAGAAAACACTATGAGAGACATATAAAAAAGAACAGGTTAATTACTTTAAACCAGAGCTATCCCACCATGTAAAATCTTGCAAAGTTTTCACCCAGCAGTAACATCACCTTTCCTTCTCGCAACACAAACATTTAGGTACTGAAGACAAAAAATTGAGTGTTTTAGGTGTAATTTTGTCCAATTCTACTTGCAAACAAGTCTTAAGGTGTGCAACAGTATGGGGTCTTTGCTGTTACATTTTGCATTTCAAAATGCGCCACACATTCTCATTTGGGGACAGGTTAGGACTGCAGACAGGCCAATCAAGCACCCACACCCTGTTCCTATGCAGCCATGCCTTTGTAATGCGTGCAGAATGTGGTTTTGCATTGTCTTGTTGAAATATGTATGAACGTCCATGGAAGAGAGATGTTGTCTTGAAGGCAGCATATGTTGGTCCAAATCTATATGTACTTTTTGGAATTAATGGTGCCTTCACAGAAGTGCAAGTTACCCTTGCCCAGGGCACTGACCCAACCCCATACCATCACAGATGCTGGCTTCTGGACTAGTAGCTAAGTCTGCATGGTCCCTTTCTTCTTTGGTCCATAGGACACGATGTGCATTTCTTCCAAAAAAGACCTGAAATATTGAGTCATCTGTCTGCAATACATGTTTCAACTGTGTGATGGTCCATCCCAAATTCCTTTGAGCCCAGAGAATTTGACAGCACTTCTGGACACTGTTAACATACAGCTTCTTTTTCACAGTACAGTTGTAACCAGCATTTGTGGATGTAACTACATATTGTGTTACTTGAAGGTTTGCCAAAGTACTCATGAGCCCATGTGGTTATATCACTTATTGATGGTTCTTGATACAGTGCCATCTGAAGGATCAGAGATCACAGGCGGTCAGCTTAGGCTTGTGCCCTTGCCCTTTACACACCAAAATTTCTCCAGATTCAATGACTCCTTTAATTACATTATGCACTGTTGAGGGTGAAATACCCAAATCCCTTCTAATTTGTCTTTGAAAAACTTTTTTTTAATTCTTGAATGATTTTCTCATGCATTTATCAGAAAATTGGTAATTCTCAGCTCAGCTTCACTGCTAAAGCACTAGGCTTTTCCTGGATGCAGCTTTTATACCAAAGCATGATTACAATTACCTGTTAAATATCATCTGTTTCTACTCACATCATTATTTCCTTTTTTGATCTCATTATTGGCCCTAAATTGCCCCATCCCAACTTTTTTTTGGAATGTATTGCCTCGATGGTAAGAATGGATGTATATTTACAAAAAAATGAAGTTGAACAGACTAAACACTAAATATCTTGTCTTTATACTGTTTGTGATGGATTTACAAGTCAAAGTGAATTTTGAAATCCCTGCTTTCTGTTTTTATTTCAATTTTCCAGACCGTCCCAACTTTTTCCAAGTTGGGGTCGTACTTATAGACATTTTCAGTCAGGAATTGGAGTAGTGTTTAGCAGTAACACAAACCTATACTAATAATAATCAGGCTTTTTTGACTGTCTTACAATATATGCTTTAAAATAGTGTTTCTAAAACATTAGCTTTTAATAAAATGTCTACACCGTTTAACGAGGACTAACACGTTTTGTAGTATCGACATCAATATTTCACTACTACAATAGGTGGCACTGTTCAATCACCTGTTGTGAAAGAGATATTACTAAACGTGCTTGAGGCTTCATTACATTTTTTTCAGATCTTTCTTTTTTTACAAATGATTTTGAGTTGCACTCGTTTAGTGGTCCACTCTGTGTTTAAAGTACTACAGTGAATGACTGACCAGTGTGTGTTTTCATTACATATAGTTTCCATTTAAAAGATAATCGGACTGCATGCTAGTGTAATAAAAGGCTTAAAGAAATATGTCTGCTATTTTATTTGGTTATTAGGATGTTATTGAATTAGAAAAACTATAAAAATGTTACAAATCTGTTGTAGGTATGTGCAACCAATACCGAGTATATGGTGAAATCATGTTAATGTAATAATTTTGACTACTGACACTCTAGGAATGATTATTAGTATAGTATTAATAGTGATTAGCAGTATATTTTTCTTCCTATTAATGCTGCTGTGTTTTATACTTTATATTTAAAAATTTTTGTCCTCTCTCAAGTCACACCTTATCAATTTTGTATTGTTAAAATTAAACAGTACTATTTTACTGCTATAGCTAAAACACGCAACATGTAAGGGAGTTACTTGTATTATGACTCCTATCGATCTATCTATGCATACATACATAGATCTGACGAATCTTAATTTCTGCAGCAACATTCTGATGGTGCGGTCAAAATGTGACATAAAGAGCATGAAGCCATGGACCCAACCTGCCTTGTATCAACATTTCAGTGTGGTGCTGGTGTAATGGTGTGGGGAACATTTTCTTGGCACACATTGGGCCCTCTAATACCACCAGAGCAGTGTTTGAATGCCACAGCCACAAATTGGCCACAATTTACCCATCTTCCAATGGCTACTTCTAGCATGATAATACACCATGTCACAAAGCACAAGTGATTTCAAACTGCTTCCATGAACTTTGATGACAGTGAGTTCAGTGTACTTCAATGGTCACCCTAATCACCAGATTTGAAACCAACAGAGCACATTTGGAACGTGGTAGAATGGCAGATTGGAAGCATGAATGTGCAGAAACTATGTGATGCAATCATATCAATAGGGATCAGAATTTCTAAGGAATGTTTCCAGCACCTTGTTCAATCCATCCCACAAACAATTCAGGCTGTCCTGAGAGGAAAGGTGGCTCCTACCCGGTATTATAATGGTATTTCTAATAAAGTGACTAGTGTGTGTGTGTGTGTATATATATTGACATATATGTCAATGTCCTACTATTCAACGTTTAATGTGGTCCCCAATACAGGCGTCAAATTCCACTGAGATATATTATTAATAGTTTTGCCCCTGTACCGGAAGTCAAACGTCACCTACCACAGCGTTAATGCTGTGATATAAGAGCAAGAATCTTGTTTATATCCATAAAATAGTAAAAAAAAAAAAAAAAAAGAACTGCAAGGCAGTTAAAACGTTTAAGCAAACTGAAAGTTCCATAAATGACCGGACAGTGAGTGCAGTGCACATCAGACATACCTCCCACTCAAACACAGGGAAACCCCCTTTGAGGCCCCTGTCCGTGTGACCCGGAGTGGATACAGGGTTACATCACTTCCGGCGCACACGGACAGGGATTTGCCGTCAGGAGGGTGGGTTCCATGGCTGCGAGAAGCGTCTGGTAGCGCTGTGGAGAGAAACGGACGACACATTTCACACGGAGAGCTGTGGTTGGAAGGACGGCGGAGCGTTACCGTACAGGTGACATTGAGAATCCTCCTCCTCTGTGGGTTAAATGCGGAGAGAACCGTGTGACATTCGGTCCGGGAGTAACAGACGCGCCTAGGACAGCCGGCCGTGGTGCAGTATGTCTGCGCAGGGATTGTAGCGTCCAACTAGACTGGGTGTCAGGGGCTACTTTGTGCACTACTGGGTAGACTGTGGGGCTGCTGGGCGGACTGGTGGGTAGAATGTTGGAGTGATGGGCGGAATGTTGGACTGCAGGGCGGATTACTGAGCAGATGTCGGACAGCTTGGTGGACAGTGGGACTGGTGGGTAAAATGTGGGAGTGCTAGGCCAACTGTGGGACTGCTGAGCAGAACGTTGGACTGCTGGGTAGAACATACAACTGCAGAGTGGACTGCTGAGCAGAACATTGGACAGTAGAGCAGACTGCCGAGCAGACTGTTGGATTGATAGGCAGACTGTGGGTCTGCTGGGCGGACTACTGGTCAGACTGCTGGACTGCTGGTCAGACTGCTGGACTGCTGGTCAGACTACTGAGCAGAATGTTGGATTGATAGGCAGACTGTGGGTCTGCTGGGCGGACTGCTGGTCAGACTGCTGAGCAGAATGTTGGACTGTGGAAATCCTGGTTGGGTTGTGGGACTGCAGGGCAGACTAATAGGCAGAATATTGAACTGCTGAGCCAACTGAGTGGCTGCTGTGGACTGGGGACTGCAGGCCCCACTGCTGAACAGAATGTTGGACTGCAGGACTGCTGGGAGGAAAATGGGCTTCCTGAGCAGACTGTGGGACTGCTGAGCAGAATGTTTGACTGTGGGACTACAGGGTGGACTGCTGGGTGGAATGTTGAACTGCAAGGGGGGACTGCTGGGTGGAATGTTGGACTGAAGGGTGAACTGCTGGGAGGAATGTTGGACTGCTGGGCCAACAACGGGACTGCGGGGCAGACTGCAGAGCACATTGGTGAGCAGAATGTTGGGCTGCGTGGAATTTTTGATTGCTGGGCCAACTGCAGGGCTGGTGGGGGACTGATTTCAGGCGTGATTGTTAGGCAGAATGTTGGACTGTTGGGTGGGCTGAGGGACCAGCGGACAAACTGTGGAACTGCTGATTGGACTGCTCTACTTGGCTATACCTTGTAATTCAGTAAATCCAAGCATTGCTGTGCACGGATTCAGAGGGCAGTGTTCACTAAGTTAGTCCAGTTGCCAGGATTAGCAGTGAGCTTTTCATGTAGCAACTCAGATTTAACTGTAGATATGATGGCTATTTGAAGAACACCTCTCATTAAAAGTTAAAGTACTGCAAAACTGCAATAAACATTTTGTTGTTTCAGTGAGGGCCAGGCTCCAAATAAATCAGGAAGTGCTGGATTACTTGGGGAGTGTTCTGGATGGGGTATGTGTTTGTGGGCCACAGAAGTCCTGTTAGTCTGAGGGGCCATTGGCTCCAAGAGTCTCGCTCAGGCAAAGGGCTGGAGACTTCCAGGAGTTACAGTGGGTCATTGGATTGTGGGCTGCTGGGAATTTTCAAGGGCCTCCTTACCTAGCAGTTGCTGCACTGCTTTCATTTCAATGTGTCCTTAACTAACAGTATCAGTCCTACTGGGTTGCTTCTTCTATATAATATCACCCTGTCGTGCAATATTAACTTCCATGGAGTATAAAAGCAACTGTAAGCTATCCAATGGATATTTGTCAGCTTATATTTAAAGAGATGAAGTGCTTGGAGCTTCATATCAAATGACATAATTAATAAGTTATGTAATTTGTGTCATTGTAATAGAATTTTTTTAGGGTCAGTTGTAAAGGAATTAGGCTGGTTATCCATAACAGTACTGTGAAGTGACATATCTGTTTACCTGCATTTACAGTGTCAGCACAGATTTTTAAAGTAGTAAATCCACTAGTTTAGGGATAGCAGTGTTTTATGTAAGTAAAAGAAATGCAGGTCTTTGCACAAAGTGTTTCTGTTTTTGTTACACACATTTCTTGGTGTCTTTAGCAGGAGAATTGGGTTTTTACACCAAATGAAATGCTATTATTAATGTTTTTAACCTAAATCAGAATTTGCACAGTAAAGTACATCACTAAAGAGTTATGAAGATTTCTATCCGTTTATGGAGTGTGTTTGGAGTGCTCATTCCTCTCATATAATCCATTGACGTTTGCTCTGGTGACGTCATGATACTGGTATTTGCCAAGCTTCTCGCACTCACACAGGCAAAGTGATACAAAGTTTTGTCCTGTAGTCATAAGTGTATCAGCCTATTTCTGACGTTACATACTGCAGTTATAAGGTAAAACTGAAAAATGTAAAGGAAGACCGAAACTACTGCTGGTCTGGGAATGGTCTGTCATCTTGTAGTGTATATATCATGCTGGCTTTCTGACCACAGGTGTTCTGTATACCTACAACAACATAGCGTGGAATTTATTTCCTGTTTGAATCAATGAAGCTTGAAAATATTAAAAAAAGTGCCCTCTTGCTTGATCCCTTACTGCTTAGTTGGGGCTCAAGAGAAGTGGGAAGTAAAAAAATTTGAGAGAGGGTTTTTCCGCAGTATTTGTCCACAAGTTGACATGCAGTCGCTGGTCAAGTTACACAGTACTTGATACTCAATGGTGTTGTATTCAATCTGTGTGGAACATAATTTCAGCTTCTTAGGTGCAGTTTAAAGCATGACTATATTTTCACTTGCTTTCAAATAGGATCAAATCTGGCTTGATCAGGTGTGCTGCTCACCTCCACTTATAAGTGTTAAATTTGACTCCATTGATGAAGATTGTGCTATTTTAGGTCACATTTTATACAAAAGCTTTCTTTGCAGCAAAATTCTGCTGTAAACAAATATTTTTTCCTCTGAACAATCAGATTTTTTCCCCCCTTTTTGGCAGAGTAAATAACTACAGAAAGGACCTTCATAGGTTTGGCTGCATGCTGTTGTTCCATAATCCATTTTCTAATAACCCAATAACCTAATTATGTTGATATTTGCTTGCAAGTTACTTTTCTAAAGAAGTGTAATACAAAAGTGGTTAGTCAGACAAAGGATGGTGTTTAGTAATGCTTGTTCCTTTGTTTGTTGGATGCTGTTGCACATTTTCATTGAAGTATTAATGTGTACTGTAACTTTCCCTATTTAATTTGAAAACTTGACACACCCGGTGATTGGACAGTGGACAGGTCATGGGTGACAGGTATCTTTGGCAATGTTTTTCAGAAACTACAGAACGTACATGTTGTCCTAATGGCCTGACACTAAAGAACATGGTTTTTTCCTCAGGATCCATATGATAAGGTAGGGTAATGATGCATAAGAATTATTATTACCATCATTGTTTTACAGTGGAATGAGTGGCCCCATGCTTCTTTCAGGTACTCAGATTTACATATCTCTTTTTGGGAGGTCTCCGTATCGATATTTTTGGTAGATGTGAAACACTTCATGCTGACCCGTCTTGTTCAGCCTTCTTTCTGATCCCTACTGTTGTGACACAAAACACACATGCCCAACACTCAAGTTTACCAGTGCTTTGTGTATCATTTCTTTTCTGTCCATTGAGTTTGCACTAATCACTGTGCAAAGATGTTTGTGGTATGAACTTGAGCTTACTTTGGAGCCATTCTTCAGAGATGTCTTTTCTATCCCTTGGCTTATATCAGCTTAGTAATGTGTCAACAGCAAATTCTTAGTACTGTTTCTGAAGTCTTTGTAACTTTCCTGACACACATCCATAATTATTTCAAGTTCATGGTCACTATGCTCACCTAATAGGGGATGTGATATACACTTGGTCCTTGATCCGCAGGAGTTTCATTCATTCATTCATTCATTCATTCATTCATACATAGCAATGGTAGTTTTCGTATTCTAATGTAGACATGCATTTTGGACAGCTTGATATTAATTCTTTCTTCTGCAAGAAAGATCTCATTGTAGGAGTTTGGAGTCTGGGAGCAAGATGGTTAAAGTGAAGAGTACTTTTGTGTGTGTTTAGATATTTGTATTCTGTGAACCTCAGGATATTAGTTCAGTGTTCTGTTTGTTTCTTCCTGGTTAGACCTGACCTTAGATCTCTGGCTCAGCAGTTCATAGATCTCTCTATATTGCTTCTGTAACAGATGCTACCTTGAGGTGTTTGTTTTGTGTAGCAGTTCACAAACAAGCATGCGTGTCTAATATAATGAGTAGTAATGTGCAGATTAATGTATTGATGATGTTTACCACTATTCCCCAACTTGAACAGTATGCTCCCAGACTTCGGTTATTTTGCATCATTTACTTAAGACCTTAAAAGGAAACACATTTGCAGCAGCTGCAAATGTGACGCAACTGCAAGAGAGGCCCAAAATCAAAAGTTTGTAGGTTTTTGGTTTTGACTCCAAAGTGTGGAATGAGAGCTCTGTTTCCCTCAAACACTGAATCCCTTTGAACTTTCAAGAAGGGTCTGAAAACCCATCTATTTTAGGCCCACATTATCCTGATTATCCTAAAAGTGCTGCAAAATTGCATTACACCATCAGTCACAATCACCTTTATATTTTCTGTAAGTTCTATAGCAAGCTACTTATGTGCTGGCAAATCAGTAGTATGAGACAAACTGTGCTTGACCATCGTGTCTCCATCTAAGACTTCACCTGTTCTGAAAAGCACTTTTGTTTAATTTGACCTGTACATCACTTTGGGAACAAGCACCTGTTATTGAATAAATGAATAAAGCCATGTTCCAAAAACCGTTAACTTGATTTTTTGATTCTACTATATACTATATATTGTTTTATCTGTTTAGTGCATCACAATTTATTGACCTTTTAGAGAAATTACATTGTAGAAAAGCGTTATATATTTTTTTCGTTCTCACCTTCTGTAGTTAATCAGGGTTAGATGCTCCTGGGATGATGTGAATTTGGTTCTGGGTGAGATGTGCCAGGTTGTTTATTTGCATTGTGACACTTTTTATGCCTGTTTTGGTATGATTATATATGAGACAGTAGAACACCAAGAATTGCAGGGTGTGTGTCCCTGGAGCAGGTGCTACAAGAGGTTTATTTGGCTGCGATAAAAATGCTTAGTTTCTCCAACTAGATGAAAGCATTGTTTAAACCTTGTGTTCAAACACATGGAATAGTGTTTCTGTGGATTTCACTCATGGGAACTGTTCTCTGAAGTTAGGTGGTTTTTCAATGGCTAAACAAAGTTTCCTACTGTTTCCCAGCATAGGTTTTTGTTTAAATTTCACATTTTGTATTTACTTTTAAAGATTGACTTGTATGGATGTTTTGAACAGGACAAATTTATGAAAATGTGTGTAAGGTGGTTCTCAGAATTTAGCATAATGTGTATAAATCTCAAGACCTTTACATCACCAAATACAGATTACTAGCTGATTAACCTGATACTACGCGGGTCAAAAAGGTGTAGCAGTGGAAAGGGAAAAAGTAATAACACATTGTAGTCACTAAACTGTTTGCCATTAAAGGAGTTGTTTTTAGTACAAATACTGTTAGTGCAATCAGACAGATAATGTTGTACCAGTTATAGCCAAGTGGGAAGGAAAAAACACAAAATATATATCACCAAACTTGACCCTTAAGTGTACAGCACCGTGTGTCCATGTTTGGTGAGAAAATCTGTGAATATTTTGTATATGTGTGTGTGTAAAGTGTGTCCACTGCCATGTGTGTGGAGTGAAGAAAATATCAGAGCTATGTACCTATGCTCTGCTTGCGATGTTACTGCGCACTGCCCGTAATTTTGCTGAGTAGCTTTGTCAGAGACTGAACTTTAAATTTTCTAAATATTAAGTAGGCTTACTTCCCTTTAAAAGGGTGAGATGTACCTGTGGGCCAAATTTCAAATCTATTGCTTAAAGAACAAAGCCGTACACAAAGGACAAAGAAACGGACAGACAGTGAACTTTATAGAGATTGATCATTGAATTATTAGTACATGTGATAGTATGATAATTTTCAGAGGCTAGCAGAGCTCATCTTTAGTTTTCAGTTATAGTTTATGTTTTAATTTCACTTTGAAATGCATTAGTTTGTAGTATGCTGCAACTGAATTTTTTTTAGTTCAGGAGGTGCTTTTGTTCAAAGGGTTATTTTTAAATGTTTAAATCTAATTGTCTTCTTGAGGCCAAGTACAGTTTGTAAAAGCTACCCAAAGTGGAAAAATGTAAAAATTAATAAGTTGTTATACAGTGCACAAACACACACATGTTACTGACATAAGGTAATAGTTTGGTGATATAGTTTTGTGATAAATATATAAAATGTGCTTTTTGCTTGTAGATCTTTACATTTTCTGACCTGAGCAACACTAGGGAACCTGGCTAGTAGTCATATTACCTATTTGTACTGACTTCTAGAAACAGCTTTCTGTATTAACTGCAAACTGAATATAATCTGATATGGACAGCCTGTTTACAGAGGATTACTGTAGTCTGTTTTACCGAAGACAAAAAACACGAACCAGCTTTTCTGCATGTTGACTAGATAAAAAGTAGCTTATTTTACCCATTTTACTGAATAGGAGGAAGCAACACCCAGATAATACAGCAGCACCAGTGACAAAAGATAGATTAGTATTACTTATGCAACTGGAGCAGTTAAAATTTAGTCCTTGAGAACTGATATGATTAGTTTACAGATTACAGCATCCCCATATACTGCAATTATGTTTTCCTGTGTTTAGTGAGGGAAAAGTTATTACAAATAACTTCAAACAAGGTCCCCCAATAGTATAGCATGTTGAGCCTGAACAAGAACAGACCCAAGAGACAATGACATTGGATTTCTGCACAAATAGTTGATGATTTTTTAGAATGACAATAGTCACTTAGCACTGCATATAAATTCAACCACAGATTCAAATCTGCTAAGTAAAATATAAAGTCAGTATCAAACACTGCACTTAAGCACAATGGCATACTCACAAAGGTATTTCCAGAATCAGATGCAATTTTAATAATTTCCAACATAGAAGAATGCTTTTTCTGTGTTATGACCAGAAGCAAAACTGATATTTTTCAACTGTGGTATACTGATTGAGGCAATATTGAATTTTGAACCAGCATGGCGTTTTTTCCCCAGATTTTTCGCAGAAACGGCATATTTGAAATTGGTCTAAAATTCATGGAAATATTCTGGTTTTGATGTTTGTTTGTTTGTTTATTTGTTTGTTTAATTTTTTTTTTTTAAACCAACAAGTGTCTACTGATGGAGGCTTTAAAAGAATTTGGAAAATTATCAAACAGTATGGAAGCATTAAAAATCCAGGGTAATTCAGAACTGAGCAGGGTAAAAAGAACTGAACACTTTCATAAATATATTACTCACTAATCATATGTATCATATGAACATGTGGTTGTTCAGATACCCTTAATTTTTTTTAGTCTTTGATCTATGAAAATGTTCAGTTTTCGAATAACCCTGTATTCACTATTTTTTCAGCAAGAACAGAAACTTTTAATAATTTGGTGGTGATTTGGTCCTATATTGTATTTAAATTGAAATACTATGTGCTGAGCACACTGCATAGTAGTATCAGAAGTATTGCGACTAGAGCTTGATCTCCATTTACAGTCTGTGTTTAGAGTTGTGTCCATGTGCCTTTATAGAATGACAGTTCTGCACAAAACTCTCTGCCCATTTTATTAGATTTTCTCATAAGATGTGTTTTAAAGTTTAAAGCCACAGTTTGCTTGTTGTATTTCTCACTGTGCATATTTTGCCAGTGTGAATTTAAAGCTTACTTTACAGAAAATGGTAAAGTCAGTCTGACAACATGCAGGCAGGAGTGGATTGTTAAAGGAGTAATGACTATCACTTTGATGTTGTACAAGGGGCTAGTGGGAAAATGAAAATGTCTAATATCATGTGCTAATACTGGGTGGAGCAAGGCATCTGCAGCAAAATCCAGCTGATAGAGAAAACAAGAGGCTTGTGCATACTATACAGTCTAGTTTTCATACATTGCTCCGGAATGGATTGTATGTTTTTTTTGAACCAGCGTGATGTTATGCGGTTCGGTAGCTTGGCCTTCAGTTACTGTGGAAACCAGCTCAATGTCTGCACTCAGCTTATTTTGCTATGTTGCAGATTTCTTCATGCAAGAATGCAGGGTTCAAGGGAGCATTGTGCTAATTTGAATGCTTGCATTTGCTCAAGAGCAAATATCTGTCAATATATTAATATGAGGAACTTTCATTATACCTGTTTTGACTGATTAATTTAAAAGCCTTTTGATAACATTAATCTGTGAAGATTTTTAAAGGAAAGATAAAGATACTGAGTGTTATTTTTTTCACCCTTTTGTGGGAATATGTCTACATCTTAAGTTTTGGCTGTGGTTTCCAAGAGCCTTTTTACTTTTTATTTACAATGGAATTTAATTGCACTGTTAAGAACATGGAAGAATCATTGGAAAACCATCTAATGTTATCTTGCTCTATCTCGTCAGGCTTTGTTGGCGTAAAGTTGCATAATTTCCACAAGACACATACATAAGCAGATCTACAGAATATTAAAAGTATGATGATAATGCATATTGAATAAAAGAGCTGGAAGGCTACACAGGCACAAAGGAAAGTGTTGCAATATGAAAATGAAGAGTATAATATTTATTCTGTTAAAAATTTCAGGAACTACAAAAGTTATATAAGTACAGTGGTACCATGATTAGTCTTACTTGTTATAATGTTGTTTTTCAGTAGCATTCTTTTATTTTAGCCTTTTGAGTAATCATATTCATATCATATTTTAAAGAAATATTTCAGGCCATATTCTGGTAATTTTACATTTGTTATCCATTAGACTGTTTTCTATTTTGCAGCTCGGTTTGCTGTTGTTAAAAGATATAACATCTTTTTTCTATTATGTTGGGCAGGCACAGTTTTCAAACTCCATTTATGCAGTGTACTGTATTAATGACCTCATAGCTCTATTTCATTAATCTTATTTGTCATTATTTCTCTGGAACACATTCAGAGTATTAATTGAGGTATTGCTGCAATTGAGTTGCAATAGAAAATGTGGCAACTCAGTCGCAGTAATACCTCAGTTTAACAGTTGAAAGAAATATAGCCATAATTGACCAAAAATTATTTGAGTAAGTTATTCGAATTTATACAGTGCAGAATTTTACCACTGTTCCAATATTCCAATGCACAGCATCTGTTTTTTTTTTCCTAACATCAATATCAGTTTCTCTGCTGTCTTGTGCATTGCTTTACTTTGTCTTGTATTCCACAGTGTCTAATTAGAACATTTAAAATTGAGCTTCTCACAAGTTGGCACAATAATTGCTGGCATTCCTTTTCAGATTAAAAAAAAAAAATGTATGTATTGTTTCCAGGTTCTGAGGAAAAAGTAAGGGAGCTGAGGAAATATACAGAAAATCCCTGTCTTTTCCTTTTTGGAAGGATACCTATTCAATTTTTAGGTGATTAATTAATTGGTGATATATTCCTGCATTTTGTGTAAAAAGCACAACAGTATCATGGTGAAAGGCACACGGCGCTTTGTGTAAACAGAGACTAATGTATATGGATTTTGTTCACTCAGCCTTTCACAGGCTTCTGCATGTTTAGATATATAGTCAAAGGCAAAGACTGCACAAGCATGCTTTGTAAATTCATAATTTCAGTATTGGTTTCTCCATTGCTTTTAATGCAGATTGAATTAAATGTTTAATTACAGCCCAGGGAGTGATGAAATTGAGTCTAGTATTAAAATTACCCTAATAACCCATACTTAGTGCATTCTTTCACCTTTCAGTGACTTTGGTGGCTGGCCAGGGCCAGAGTGAGACTCATTTTCAGCCATGTAGTTGCATGCTGCAGACTGGCCATTTGTAGCACTTTGTACTAAATGATGAAACATTGTACTCGTATAATTTCCATGCCACCATACAGCAGCCAAATACACTATCCTGTGTTACCAATTAAATAATGCATAAAAGCAAACCAATTAATAATAATGCAAATCAGCTTGTAATAAACCATTTCACTGATGAACCTTGGCTGACACTGCCATTTTCAAAGGAAGATCTTGACAAAGACTGTCCCACATTGGAACACAAGTAGTACCCTTAGAAGGCTCCTGTCTCTTATCGTTCTGTAATAATCCAGCTTTCAACTAGTAGCGTACCAAGAAATTGCATCCTCGGCCTTTGTTCTTTTAATGGTATCCTATCTTAAACAGAGAGCTGATCCTCTCTGGAAAACTGAACTTCAAAGGCCTTTTGGGGCTAAGGTTAGTGATTTGGAGTTGAATTCTACTTACAGTGATCACTTAATTTGCATTTACATATATTTATTTAGCAAATGCTTTTCCTCAAAGTGAAATGCAACTCAGAGTAAACTAATGTATATTTCACCAACAGAGATACAGATTTTCAAAGTACAGTCACTTAGTTGAATCCTATCATTTCTATCGACGCATGTTACATCATTAGCTGCGTATAGAATCAATAGAGTGATTTAAAAAATGTAGTGTAGTGAAGCACTTGCATGGGTTTCTTGCTCAAGGAGCATATGGAAGTCATGTGCCATTGCCCTTTGTCTTTTCTGGATTATGAACATGGGCTAAACATTCAAACTTATCAAATTTGGAGCTGAATCTGAACCTACACCTGAGTGAGTAGCCCAGTAGCTGTGAAGTACTGGAGTTATATCGTGTGCCATCATGCTGCTATTTATTGAAATGAAAATTGCCAACCCCCCCCCCCCCCCCCC
>UFQX01000285.1:501612-523628 GCA_900497675.1 Arapaima gigas
CCCCCCCCCCCCCCCCACAAAAGAATAAACATTGCCCATCTTTAAATTTGAATTTCCTGATTTTCTGACTTGGCATTGGCATCACCTCCAAGGCCTGTGGCTGAGCATTAAGTTTGTCTGCATGTGGTCTGCTGTCCTTTGGTGAAACGGGTGAACATCAGGTGTGTGACTACTGTTTGCATGGGTAAAGATGATTTTTCAGTATCTCATTGGTGGTCCAAAAACAGCTATTCGCCTGTGTCATATGAACTTCCTAAATGTGGTGCAAGTCCCCTTCTGTTTCTTAAGGCTAATAAAAGTAAACATGCTTTTAAAATTACTATACACTATTGCTCACAGGGTACTTTTTGCCCTCAATTTGTCCTAGTGTTATTAAGATTGTTTTGCTTTTATACAAAGGCAGACTCATATAGGTACCTAGTATAATTAGTGATTCAGAACAATCAGTTTTAAGAATATATACTAATCATTTAACTGGGTTAATTATTCCTTGTGGGGGAAAAAATCTGTTCCAGACACATAATGTGACAGCTAAAATTAAATGAAATTTAAAAAAAAAAAAAAAAACAAAAGTGTTTTTAAGCATGAGGATGGCGAAACCAATGAATATTATGATATTCATAAAAATATACAAATTTTATTTCTTGCTTGTCTTTTACAGAAATTTATTCATTTTCTTGTTATCAAAAACATCTTTTCCAAGAAAGAGTCATGATGGTCCCAAATTCTACCTTGCGTGTGCAACGTCTGAAGGTGTAATATACAGTGCGCTGGAGATATTTAATAATTTATCTTTATGGTACAAATAAAGTTTAGAAGATCATTTTCTGTTACTCTTTAAAGCACACAGACACCATGCAATTAGAGGGATTGTGTAGTGCTAGGAAAAAGCATTTGACTGTACACATGATCTTCATTTCATCCCAAGATTAAAGCTTGATTTATGCTCATGAAAGGGAATTCATGTTAACGCAGTTTAAATAATTGTCACCCACGTCCTGTGACCAAGACGGCTCAAAGGAATCTTCCCCAGTAGTAGGAGGGTGCCCTGGTACATGCAGACAGTGCATCTCTTGTCAGAGAGAAATACCTTCCCAGCATTGTCCTGCAATGTTATCCCTCAAAAATGACTGCTCTGTATATAACAAAAATTAAAGGCATTTCTCTCACACCTCAGCAGTTTTCTCAGCTCTGCTATTAGAACAGACACATTGATTCAAGCTAATAGTTGCAGGAGTACAGTTTATTTCTATAAGGGCTTGAAGGATACTGGGTTGAATCCCACTTCTTGCTGTAATACCCTTGGTCAAAGTATTTATCCTGAATTGTTATAATGAATTTTTTTTTTTTTCTGACAAGCACATTTAACGTTGGATCTTTTAAATGAATGCAAAGATATAACATTTTGAATGTTGCTTTATTGAGTTTTCTTAATTTTAATTACTTAGATGATGATTTGATCACATTTAAATCAAATGTGTGCAGAAATTGAGAAAATTGAAAATGGTTCACAAACTTTCAGTCAGCACTGTAAGAATTGTAACAGAAGAAAAAGGAAATGCTAAAGTTGTCCAAAAATGAAAATATGCTTTACATTTTAGGTCTTTAATTTTAATACTTAATTCAGTATATATTTATAAACAGCTTCTCAGATGATATTGTAATGGAAGAAATCATGGAAAATTTAAATTACTGTAGGTATTACTTTGTTAAATTCTCATTATTTAGTATTTTATTTAATATGTATTTATTATAAGTTAGTATACAAGTTTGTTTTTTATTAGTGTCCTTAGTCGGTATTTAAATGATTGCTTAACGTCATTGTTAGCATATAATATAATTATAAACATGAAATTATCAAATGGGGTTTCTTTAAAGATATTTTATTAGTCTGAATTCCAAACAAGCCTAAGTCACTCATCTTTGAAAAAGTTGTGATGCTGCTTCTTAAGAAGTAAATATTAAAGATTAAAGGCTGTGTGTATGAAAGAACAGTACATGCTTGTGCTGTAATTCAGTCTTAATGGCATAAGACTTTTTATTAAGCATTTTATTTAGACATGTTAAGCAACAATAATTGTTGTGATTGGTTACTTCTGCTGCTGGCACTGTTATTCAGAAAAAGTTGTGAATGCACCCAAAGCCAGCGATCACCTTTCTGTTTACAAGTTATTCCCTAGTATTCTTAATTGCTAGTGTAACCTGCCAACATGGTGGTTATTTGGCTTAAATCGGGCAGCCTTTAACACTGGGATTTCCTTGGGCCTCCTTCTGAATGGGCTGCTCCCTGGGAGTGGGCCCTGGCACATAAGCAGGAGTCCAAGGCACTAAGTGCTTATTATGTTATAGGAGCGGTGGTTGTGTTTTCATTAAGCCTTTGTCCCCTGCTAAGCTGTGGCTGTGATGGCCTTACCCCCCTGTTCCCCCTCTGTCCTTCACTGAGGATACTAACCCCTTCCCCTGTTGGAGAAGGGAAGTGGGGTATAAAGTTCAGTACTACACTGAGGCAAACCAAAAAACATACCCAGTTTGAACGATACTGCTGGGAGGCCCACACTGCCAGGGCCCTTTCATGGGCTCAGCACTGCCCAGCCCTCCACCAGCGTAAACTTAGTATGATGTTTTGATATTAGATATTTTTGATAACTTAGTAACTTGATATTTGTTTTGATTCCTGCTTTATTTTTTGTTGCTAAGAAATGTAGAGATAAGGTTTTATTTTATTTTCTTAACTGAAAAGCTGAAATAAACTGTAATGTATGAATGAATGTAAGTGATTTTTTTTTGCAAATGATAAACAGTTTAAGAATGTCCTGGAAATATCAGATGAATCTTGAACAGCTCCTGAAGTTTTTACGTTCCTTTGGCATGCAAATTTCTAATGGAATACAGATTTATATGGTGACAGAAAGGGCTGATGGTTGCAGTGTTGTGCCTATAGGGCTGGATTTTGTGACGCTGATTGGACACATTATCTGTAACAGCATGGGTCTGTCACCCAACAAAGATCCTTGGAGGCAACTGAAATTGTAGCTCTTTGTAGCTGTCTCCATCCATCAGAAATCGACTTGCTCTATAACTTTAGAAGCTACAGTCTTTACACATCCCACACTCAGACAATGTACATCTCACAACAACATATAAATCTGTTCCTGATACTGAGGAAATGGCCCATGTGAGCGAATGATGTTTGAGCAAGGCGAAAGGTACAGACTGGAAAACAATGTTCATGCATTGCTTGTAGAATGAGTGTGAGACCATATAGTGCACCAATAACAATGTTGTAGAACCTTTCCTTTAAGGCAGGATGTTCTAAAATATTGTCCTAAGATTCAGTGAAAGAGCTTTCTACAAATCATTTTCCACTGAGCATTGTTATCACAGGCCATACTGTTTGAAAGAAAATGGAAAATGAGTGCCAGGCTCCAGTGTGTAAACAGCCCTCTCTACTGTACTTGATGACTGTGTCATTTTGTGTCATTTCTGCCTCACTATACATTCTTTCCTTGTCTTTTGATGTACTCTATATACGACAGCCATACGTCACGATGGTCAATAATAACTAATGGTAATAATAATGAAAAAATAAGAAGAAAATGAAAAGTATAATATTTAGCATCTGAATATAAAATATCTGTGTAATTGACAATTTTGATGGAAATTAAAATAATGTACACATTAAATTTAAATTGATAATATGAGTGCTAATGTGATCAGAAGAGTGCTAATATGTGATAGTTAAAATGAAGAATTGATTTTTTTAAATTTAATAGCTTAGAACTTATATTCTGTCGAAATTAGCCTTAAAGAATATACCACATTTCTCAGTGCCCAATATATTAGTATGAGGAAAATAATGAAATACTATGCACATTTTCCTTCTACCCGAATGTTCATAAATGTACCTTTTGAACACAGGGAAGTGTGTTTCCACAATGTGATGAAGCTTATTGCAGGTCCCTCTCAGCCAGGGGATGTAGGCTGTCAAGGGCTGTGGAGTCCTCAGCTAACACGTCTGCTCTTTCTCTTTTGTCTCTTAAAGGAAATGACCTAGTAGCCTTAGACGTACAAGACCTCACCCCCCAGCCTGGTGCTGAGAGCACGAGCCACAGCAACAGCTACCTCAGCCAGCAGCTCCCCCAGAGGGGACAGTGTCCCCTGAAGATCTTCTCCACAGGAAACTGCTAATTCACTCTGTGGTCAGGAGGAAGTGCCAAGGCTGTGTGATCCTTTGGTTCTTTCCATTTCCTAATTTTGTAAAAAATTTTATCTTTACTAGCTGTTGACAAGTGTTTGCTTTTCCAAAAAAAATTTTTCACATACTGCATTCCAAAGTTTTATTGGTCTGTATATAAATTTATTTGTACAAAGGAGAGCTCTTTTTGGGTTTTAATATAGAGGTATTGAGAGTTGAAAGCCTTAAGAGGCATTCCTGTCATTGGAGCTGTGTGATTCCTGGTTTGGGGCAGCCACTAATCGCTCCTAAGGCCATGCCCCTTCTGCTTGCTTGTTTCCTGTTGTGACTCTGTTAATGAGTAAATGGGATACTGCATCCAACAGGCACAGAGTCCTGGTTCTCACTTTGCTGTGGAGGGTAGTCACTATGTCCCTCATGCAGACTGTAACAACACACAGTCTCTTCACCTAACTTACTCCTATCTGCGGTTGGTGAGGTGAGGGTATCCCTGCGGGGCAGAGGTCATTAGACTGCTTACACAAAAGCAAGCAGGTAGGAGGTTGCTAGGCTCTTCAGCCCCTTATGTACTGCTGCAGTCTGCAGGACGGTAAAATGGACTACAAGCGCCGTTTTTTGCTTGGCGGGTCCAAGCAGAAGGTGCAGCAGCACCAGCAGTACCAGATGCCAGAGAACAGCAGGGCCCTTGGTGCCCCCCTTGTCTCTTCTTCAGCTCCTACTGGCTCATCAGGTGGCTGCGGGCACGTCCCCTGTTCCTCTTCTGGTGGAGTGATCACTGCTAGTGCTGTTGCTGACATCCAGCAGGGCATCTCCAAGTACCTGGATGCGCTGAATGTGTTTTGCCGTGCCAGTACCTTCCTTACAGAGCTTTTCAGTGGCGTGTTCCGCAGCTCACACTACTCCAAAGCAGCTATGCAACTGAAGGACGTGCAGGAACATGTCACAGAGGCGGCTAGTCGGCTGACGGCCGCTATAAAGCCTGAGATTGCCAAGATGCTAATGGAGCTGAGCACAGGCACCGCCAGCTTCAGGGAGCAGAGTGACTTCAGCCTGCAAGATGTCGAGGTGGGTCCCATTTTTAGTTTCTGAGAGAAACTTTTTTTACATGTCACAATAACTGCTGTTCCCTGAATAATATGACAGTTTGGATTTCAAAAAAGTGTATAATTAGTAACAGGACAAAATGAGCAATTTTGAGCAAGCCACAGCTTAGCAGGGGACAAATGAGGGATGGATTGAAATGAATACACACTGTGCTCCACTGAAAGTGTGTTGCAAGTACATGCTGCAGTCAGTAACTTCTAGCATTGTTTGTGTCTCACTGCTATAGTGTGTTGGGTAATGGTATTCTAGTTCTGTCTAAACTATGGATGGACCCATATTGCATCGGGTGAGGTCACATCTTCACTAGAATGCTAAAAAAAGCCATTTTAAAAAGGAAAAGCCATGTTTAAAAAAAAAAAAAAAAAAATCATGAACAAATAAAGAAAAAATATGGGTAACCTAAGTGGAAACTTAATCTGATCATTTGCTTTTTACTGTAGGCTTTATTTTAGTGTACATTATTTCATTAATCATAATCGTACATTTATGATTTTATTATGTAAATAAATTCTTTTTCAGAATGACTCAGGGTTATCTTAAATGACTACTAGTTGGTTGGGTTTCAGGCACATAATAACTGGGCTCATATTGGTCCTGAATCTGTTTTCTCAACATCTTTTTTTAAAATAGTACTGTGTTTAAAATAAATTAAAATTTCTTTTCATTTATTTTAATTACTTTTGTATAATGAATTATACAAAGTAATCCTCTTCAAATGTGGCACAGGTAAGAGCCAGACACTACACTAGGGTAACTCTAAGGAGCACTGTCCTTCATTGCTGCCACTGTACTATCTCTCATGCCTCTGCTGGCAGAAACACAACTTAAATTAGCTCTGATCTGATTTGGAAGGGCACAATGGTACCAGATTATTACTGGATGCAAAGATTTCAGGCCCATATGTGAAAAGTACTGAGGATGTGAAGAAGAGCTCTGCTTTGTAGCATGTGAAGATGAGAGCTGCCCAAAGCAGTAGTGATGGCTGCAGCAGCAGGAACAATCAGCAACAAACAAGAGGTTTGTATCAGTTTGCTGTGTGCAGTTGTATGGACACAGCTTTATAACCTTTTGGTCAGTGGTCAGGAGATTCTTGGATGTGCAACAGCTGTGTTGTGTTTGTGTGCAACAAGTGTTTCCCTTGTCATTGTTTAAGCACAGCACCATACCACTGATCTGAGTTTTGATAAAATACCCACAGGTTTGTGTGCTTTTTACAGTTCTTGTCATAGTACCGTCCTCAAGGAAACAGCAGTATTTAATTAAAAAAGCTATGCTGCATAAGTTTATGTCTGCAGTCTGCCCCTATTGAACAGTTTAGGGACTACTCATGCTTTACCACCGTCGTAAAGTTTTAAAAATCATTAAAGCAATCACTGCTATGTTTTGCTTTTTCTTAATTTACTCATGTTTTGCAACAAAGAGTTTGTTTGTCCTAATATTATTCACATCACTCCCATCTTTCAGTGTACCATAAATTAGTGTTTGCTTTGGCTGAGAGCGTGCAAAATACAAAGTCACTGACATCAGATCAGGCCTGTATGCATTTTTTTGCCACATTGAGAAACACAAGTCAACCACACAGCCTAATTTACCTGATAATTTACCCTAATTGCAGCCTTTGTATGAAATATCTTTTTGGTGTCATATGATACAGTGTGATACTTTGAATGCGATATGAGGTGTTAAAGTTTTCTGTTAACAGTATTATGTTAGTGTAGTTTGTAGCAAATTGACTCTGTGTGTCTGCTATTGCTCTGTAATACATACAGTTTTTCCTGGATTGCAGAGACCTGATTATTGCAGGTACATAAAAGTAGGGCTACAGTGTTGGGAGGGCTGATCGTGGATCAGTAGGTCCAATGAAGAGAATGGTTACCTTCAAGTGGTAGGTGGTGTGTTGGATTGTGTATTGACAGGCATTAACAAATTGAGACCACTCAATAGTTGATAAGTTTCTCCATCTATGTTTGTGTTGACCTTTAGTTCCTGCTGCAGAAGTGTAGGACTTCACGGTCTCAGTAAAAGTGTTTTGCAGTGCAATACAGAAGACATTGGAGGGGATGTTTTTAGACTTTAGGGAATGTAAGAATGTTAAGCAATCTGACCCCCCCCCACCCCCTTCCCCTCTTGCCAAGGAACCCAGTTGGGCTGGAAAACAAAAAGTGTGTTTTCATGTGTGATGGGCTGCCTCACTACTTGCAGAGCACTGGCTGCCAAATATCCTTGGAAATGTCACGCTTTATTAGAAGCTGTCTGCACAGCTCACGAAGGAAGTCAGAGGAGGGCAGAATGGGAAGACATGGTTTTGCCAGATGGATCCTGGAGGTTGTTGCTTTCTTTGTGGTCATTAATACCACATTTGCTCACACACTGCTGCTCTTTTTTTAACTTTTGATTCATTTCCAGGGGCCATTTCTGTTTAGCGTAAATATGGTATTGATTTTGTTCCAAAGATGATTTGCAATCATTAAATGCAGTTATCACAAATTGCTTTTCTTTTTGCCGTTTGTGACTTTGGTCTTAATCTATTTGTACAATATGAACAGCATGAAAGTAAGTCCATGTTGCACTGTCCAGTGTTTAAGTTGTTGACATTAGATGACTGCCTCAGCATAGGGTATGAGGGGCACTGTGGAATTGATCTAATCAGAAATGGCTGCCAGTATCCTAAAGAGACCATATTGTTTCAGCTGTTAAACTACAACACTAACCTTTACCAAATGCTTTTTTTAATGTGTCCCTCCATTTTTCAAAAGCCTTCTTGTAACTGTAGTTCTTCACTTAGATTATTTCAGTCATGTGAAGATCTCATTCCAGTGTATCCTGTATATGTGATTTTTGAAAAAATAATTTTGCCATGATATTAAACTTTTTAGAAATAAAATATTTTATTTAACTTGTGTTAAAAATTTGCTTGGAAATCACTTTATTTTTAAAGTGAATACCTAGTTGTTTAACAAGTTGGGTTTCATTTGGCTGACAAACCTAGCTCAATGGTCATCATAGCATGTTGAAAGTCTTTACCAAATTTGCTCTTATAACAGAATTGTTTTACTTTATTATTGAACATTTTTGCAAGTAAAATGTTTATTTCAGATTCTGGCCACCCAAGGTCCAGTCATGTATGTATGAGAGGTAATTCTTGATATGTTGCAGCTGGAAATGTTATCCAGTTATTATTTAAATCTAATTTATATAGATACAACTCTTTGTATTTTTTCAATTAACATTTTGTCATGGAGATACACTGAGCTCTTTAGATTTGACTTTTAAGAACTCTGATTGATTCCAATTACAACATTGGATCCATATCCATAGGATATGCTATCATCTGGTGTGCAATGAGAGTCCATTATACTGTCTGTACTAGACTGGGGTCTGTCTGTGATTACGACGAATGTGTGTGGCTAATACAGTGCCCACAAGGCTCTAGAACTCACGACATCTCTTTAGGGATGACTAGGCAATTGTCCACACATAGGTTGGACATGGGTTCTGTGAGCCGTCAAGCGCACTCGTTCCATATTATTCCATATTATGTCCGCTCTGGTTTAGCAAGATTTTTAGCATGTCCTTATCCTTCCATTGGAAGGAGGAATTTAATTGTTTTTTCTGGTTTGCCTTTCAGAACTTCAAACAGAAGTTATGAGCTGGACATGGATAAACAAATGATATGTCACTTTGTGTCAACTTTCAAATGTGCTGAGTGCTTAAGATAGAAATGGAATATAGAAATGCAATTTGGGGTGCTGCTGTACTATTGAAATTAAAGCAACATAAATGTACATTTAGTCATTTTTTTACTTTCCTCCAAAACAAAGTGCAGCTTAGTAAGCATTTTACAACAAAAAGTGTAGATACAGTAACATGATTCTAAAAAAGGTTTGTCCATATTTTTTTGGCAGTGTGCATTAAATTATTTTATAAATATAGAATTCTGAGTAGGACAAGTGACAGATGGTGTGATGAGACCCTTCTTGAGGCCCTTTTTGAGTGTTTATGGGGTTTCAGCAGTTCTGAGGGAGAGAGGGAGCTCATCCCACCACACCAGGGCCATTACAAATTTAAAGACTTTAAGTTCTGTCCCCTTGTGAGTGGGACTACAAAACAGCCAGAGGAGTACAGTGTCCCTGCATCCACATAAAATTCAATGTGGAGCACCAGTACAACAAAATGCTTAAGAAGTTGTCCCAGACAAACTGACTTAGAAAGAATTTCATTTTGGTTTTACATTTTAGATGAAAAAAGGAAGTCCAAAGATGCAAAATCAACAGCAGTTTTGAAGAAATAACTGTGAAGGGAAGTTACAAAACATGAGAGGGGGAATTACAACATATGGAAAGAAATATACAACTTTAGTTCCACACTGGTTGCTTGGCTGACTGTGTAAATAAACTGTAATTGGAGAGCACGGGATGAATTTGAATGAAGCTCAGGGTGATACTGATGCCAGGCTGTTAGAGAGGATTCACACCAGATGTGGCTAAAGAGAACCCTGGATTGGTTCATCTATATCATCCA
The DNA here is from genome assembly GCA_900497675.1 of Arapaima gigas. Lineage (NCBI taxonomy): Eukaryota > Metazoa > Chordata > Actinopteri > Osteoglossiformes > Osteoglossidae > Arapaima > Arapaima gigas. Next base: position 511,433 of record UFQX01000285.1, read on the forward strand.
GGACACTGTATCCCACTTTTTAAGACATGAGATCGTGGCCCTGCCTCATATTGGGTTTGAACAAGTGGGGGAAAAGTGGATAGTATTGTGGCATTCGCAGGGTATTCACCATATCACTCTCTTCATACAATAGTGTTTGCTATTTTGGCTGAGAGCGTGTAAAATAGAAAAAGCACTGACATTACCTTCAGGCCTGTATGCATTTTTTACTGCATTAAGAAACAAGTCATCCACACAGATTGATTTACCTGATAATTTACCATAATTACAGACTTTTGTATGCAATATCTTTTTGGTGTCATATTATGTGATGTTTTGAATGTGCAATGAGGTGTTGAATTTTTCAACAATATTATGTGTTTGTAGCAAATTGACTCTATGTAGTCTTAGTACATGAGCAAAGACCTGCTGCTTTGCTCTGTAATAAATTACATTTTTAATTCCTCAGCCCGGATTGTTGAGACCTGATTATTGGGGGTTTATAAGAGTAGGGCTGCAGTGTTGGTAGGGCTGATCCTGGATCAGTAAGTTCTGGTCATTTTTGATGGACAAGGTTAGGATACAGGTGATGATGATCTAGCTTAGGGCTAATATGCATGTGTACTCTTGACTTTACAGGTGCTGGGCCGCTGTTTCTTGACTGTCATGCAGGTGCACTTCCAGTTCCTGTCACAGGCGCTACAGAAGGTCGAGCCAGTGGCACAGTCCTGTCTGGCTGAGGCACTGGTACAGGCGCATGACTGCTGCAATGAAGGTGTTGGTACAGCTAGCAGGCCACAAGACTGTGTACCTGGGCCACTTGGTGAGCTGGAGGAAGCCATTAGGTCCTGGAAAGGTGCTGCCGAGGTATGTCCGCACTGTTTGGCCTGTCAGTATCGGTAATAACATGACATATACTTGCAAGAAAGCTTAAATGTTTTGAATAGACACATTTAATAGTCCCCAAGTTAAAAACTGGGACTTAGATACTGAAGAAGCTATGACTATTATGGGAAAAATTCTTAATTTGCCCAACTGATTTCAGATTAAAAAAAAAATCACCAGAAACATAAACAAATATTAGTAGCATTCTTCTAGGCTTCATGAAGAAAATCCCATTATGAACTTTTATAACGTGCTACTATCAGTGTGTCAAGTTGGTGAGTTATAGGTATTCATGCAGTTATGCGTATTCTGCTAGCTGAGTACAAGTTTCACTGTAGCTTTCACAGAGAAACTATTTTTAACAGCTTATTTTGGGTTTAAAAATGCAAGTGTGTAACAGACAATTTAAATAGTAAACTAATGTAGAAAATCTGTTAACTTTTTCCATTTGTCCTTGTGAGGGACCTGGGGCCTAGACCATCCTGTTCCCCTCCTTGTCTAGCTCCTCTTGCGGGATCCCCAAACGTTCCCAGGGCAGCTCAGAGATATAATCTCTCCAGTGTGTCCTGGGTCTGCCCTGAGGTCTCTTCTCAGTAGGACGTACCTGGTAAAACTCCTGAGGGAGTCAGCCAGGGGGCATCTTCACAACATGCCCAAACCGACTCAACTGGCCCCTCTCAATCTGAAGGATCAGCAGCTCCACTCCAAGGCGCCCCCAAATAACCAAATATTTCACCCTGTCACAGAGGATCAGCCCAGCAGTCTGGCATAAAAAGCTAATTTATACCACTTGTATCTGAAATCTCATGGATAGGAACATAGACTGAACGTAAATCAAGATCTTTGACTGAAAACTTAGCGCTTGTTTCACCACCATAGCCCAGTCTAGTGTCCTAAGGTCTCAACGCTGCACCATTCTGCCTTTCAATCTCCCATTCCCTTTTTTCCATCATTCATGAACATGAATCCAGATACTTGATATCTTCTGATAGTGGTGGGTATGTCCACCCCCACACCTGGAGAGGGCAATTTATTTTTCACAGAGAGGACCATGACCTCAGACTTACAGATGCTGCTTCTCATATCTGCTGCTTTCCACTTGGCAGTGAACCATTCCAGTGTGCATCAAAGATAATGGTCAGAAGATGCTAACGGACAAATTAATCTGCAAAAAAGTAGCGGTGCCACCCCCAGGCCTCCCGACCAGACCCTCTCCGAATCTTGGCTGTGTCTTGATATCCTGTCTGTGAAAATCACAAACATGAGTGAAGACAAGACACAGCTTTGCCTAAGACTGACACCCATATTGAATGGATTTGACTTGCCAAGCAAGCAGATACAGCTGAAACTGAGCTCATACAGGGAACAGATAGCATACATTAGCAGTGCTGGTGCCCCATATTCCTGCAATACCTCATAAAAAGAACATGCCATGGAACACCCACATATACCTTTTCCAAGTCCACAGAAGACATGTAGACTGGGTTAGCATATTCCCACAACCAATCAAAGACCTGTGTCAGGGAGGAGAGTTAGTCCACCGTTTGGTCAAGATGAAATCTACATTGCTTTTCCTGAATCTGAGGCAGATACTCCTTTCCAGTGGCTTTACCAAACACACTGAGGAGTGCGATTCCCCTATAATTGGAGCACACCCTCTGGTTCCCCTCGAAATGCAAACCTTCAGCATAAAAGACTTATTTACTGTTCTTTTTTGAGTTTCCTGTTTCTGGGGGAAAAATGAATTTTTCTTAATGTCACTTTCCCCCATAATACAAATAAAATAAATACTTAAAATTGACAGAGACAATCTCACTTGTACATGACAACACAGTCCAATGTTTCATATAAATGAAAACTGAGATGGAATGCTTTTCAGGAAAACCCAACCTGTGCTCACAGCTATTTGACTGTTAGGGTCATCTCAGAGGGACCAAACTGGCTGAAACGTCCAGATAACCAGGGAAAGAATCTTAATGTCCCGGTGAGTTGTACACTGTGATAAGTTAATGGAAGAAGAGTGTTTGCAAGTAGTGAGATTTGACACCAGCTTAGTATCACAGGCCGATCTTTTAAATTTTTTAATCCTGAACAGAAGACACAAGGGGCTCTCAGTCACCCCTGTCCTTGACCACATACCCCTGGACCCTTCTTGAAACTGAGTGGGAGTCAGTGTGAGGTCCCAAAGCAAGGTGGCAAATCTTGTGCAGTGTTCTTCATTGGAATATCAGAATTTTGATTTGAACCCTCTGTTCTCAGAATGCCAGACCTTATGACAGCATGTCCTCCTGGGAAAAGAGGGGAAAGACAATGTCTGTATCCTTTTGAGCCTCCCAATCCACCCTGTCCATACATATAGTCTTATCCCATTCTTCTGGTTCATGCCACAACCAAAGCACAGGGCTGTTGTTTGTCTGGCCCTGGGGTTTTGAGCTTGCTTTTCTATATCTGCGCAAGGCCAGATCCCTCATTTCCACCTTTTCCACCTTTACATGTCTACATTAGTCACAGGTACTTAACTTCACAATACACAGTGGTTCTACACAGTAGTGTAGGGAGCTCAGTCTGTAGTTCTTTCTGCAAAGACAGACAAATGGTGTTATCAAATGGTGTAATGATGGTCACTGAACAGCAGTAATCCCTTGCTATGCCTCAACTCTGTGGACCAGCATAATCTGAAACAAATACATAAAACTATATGTAAAACATTTTTAAAGTCTAATCCATGCTTTAATGACAACAACATACACTCGCCGGCCATTTTATTAGGAACACCTGTACACCTACTCATTCACACAATTATGTACTCTGCCAATCAGGTAACAGCCATGCAGTCCTTTAAATCATGCAGACATGGGTCATCAGCATCAGTGAATGTTCATCAGTCTGTAATGTTCATATCAACATTCAGAATGGGAAATATGTGATCTAAGTGAGTTCAAACTTGGCCTGGTTGATGGTACCAAACAGGGTGGTTTGACTATTTCAGAAACTGCTACTCTCCTGGAATTTTCATGCACAACTAAGGCTCAAAATTTGGTGTGAACAGTATTAAGTCATAGACCCAACCCAGCTGCTGGTGGTGTAAGGGTATGCAGTTTTTTTGGCACACATTGGGCCCTTTAATACCAATTGAGAATTGTTTGAAACCCACAGCCTATCTGAATATTGTTGCTGACAGTGTACATCCTCTAATGGCCACAATTTATCTATCTCCTAATGACTACTTCCAGCATGATTATGTTCCATGTTACAAAGCACAAATCATCTCAAACTGGTTCCATAAACATGATTCAGGTTCAGGGTATTTCAAAGGCTTCCCCAGTCACCTGATCTGAATCCCGATAGAGCACCTGTGGGATATGGCAGAATGGCAGATTGGCAGCATGAATGTTCAGCTGACAAATCTGCAGCAATTACATGATGCAATCATGTCAATATAGACCAGAATCTCTACAGAATGTTGCCAACACCTATTTGAATTTCATGCTGCAAAGAAGTCAGGCTGTTCTGAGAGCAAAGGGGTATCCTACCCAGTGTTAGAATAATGTTCCTAATAAAGTGGCCAGTGAGTCTGTCACTGCTTCAGACCTGAATGATATGTTTTTCAATCACTTATCTATGTAGAAGTCTACTAGTTCTAGAAGATTTTAAAAAAAAAAATGAAAATGTACGAATAAGATTAATTGTAAGAAAAGGGTATTCACCTGTAAGATAAATGCAATGCTATTGTAATCTTCTCACTATTTGAAAGGTCAGTGATTACTCTGCAAAAAGTTTGTACAACTTGTTTTGTGGATTGGTCACAATTTGCAGTCATTTTACTAAGTTATACTAATTAAGATGCTAACCTACCTGATGTGTGTGTGTGTGTGTGTGTGTGTGTGTGTGTGTGTGTGTAAAATAAAACTGTTATATAACTGTTAATATAAATATAACTGTTATGAAAATAACAGTTGTTTAAACCTAGCTTTAAATTTTGATATACTATTATTGTAAAGCTATATGCAAATGATTGTATTTAACTTTGTGTAGCATAAAAATTACTCTGCATAACGTCAAAAATAATAAGTAGCTTAGTGTAGAAACCCAACATTGAAAGTGACCTTGGACAGAGCCATTAGCTGAATAAAGGATATTTGCCATATCTATAAAACTGAATTTTTTTCTGTACAATTTTTTTATGAATGGCTTTGTTTTTCACGCCACACACTTGAAATTTGGCACATGGGTATTCCTTATGTTTTTGTGTAGTGAAGTTCATTAATATCCAAAAAGAATACTTAGTAGTTTGAAAATTTATAATTTTGGCACTTTAACAAGGCTCAGAGGTGGTAACAATGGCATCACACACAGCACATAGTAACATCACACACAGAGTATGGAGACACACACCTCCTGCAACACACATGGGTCAGCTGAGACACCACACACATTATTATGATGGAGACACATTTTCTAGCTCCATAAACACACACACTGACAGACATCTCACATGCTTTACACACATGCTGATGTATGACACGTGGACACAACTTTCTCGCAACACACTCACAAAAAAATAAGGATTTTCATGCTGACATAACATGAATTTTCTGCCCCACCCACCCCCCCAACACACACACACACACACACACACACACACACACACACACACACACACACAGACAGACAGACAGACAAATTTTCTCACACCCCACACACAGGGTGGACACCACGTATACTACATACTACCAACTTTAATGGTAAAGCAATTAGGAGATTATGTAACGTGTTATTATTTTTCACCTTAACACAGCTAGTAATAATAATAATAATCCTATTTATGTACTGTTATCTTGTTGCATAATGCTGAAATGATCAGACTGTTGTACTTTCTTAGTCCCTAATTTGCTTGCGCTGGTTTCACAAACCCTTGCACAGTGTTAAACCACACAAAAATTGCTTGCATCAGAATTTTTTCAGTTGTCAGATGTTTGGAGATTGTTTAAGACCAATTCACTGGTAGTTATCTAGAGATATGTCACATTTTGCAAGCTGCAGTGATGCCGGTTTATGTGTATGGTCTTGAGCGTTTTACTCAAAATATGGAAACGTGAAAACAGGCTTGGTGAAAGCATAACTTGCTTGCTCAGCTTTACCTAGTGCTCCTATTATGAACTACACTGGTGGTCTGTCTGTGTCCAGGCCACTTCACGGCTCAGGGAAAGGGGGCATGATGGCTGTCTGGCAGGCATCCAGGTACAGCAGCTCTTCTGTTCACACAGCTCCGCCATCCCAGAGCACCAGCTGAAGGAGCTCAATGTGAAGATTGACCATGCCTTACAGGTAGAACATTGCAGATACATACACACATTGGGATTTTTTTTCGGAATCCCTGTTGAGACCAAGTTCTGTGTGTTTAGTTAAGCTTGTGACTGACGTGTGTTAATTCTTCAAATACATAGATGCTTGCCTTTTGAATGCATTGAATTCCTGCTTTGAAAATGTACCAATCTAATTTGTCAGTAACCTAATTTTTAATGTGACAGGTAAGCCAGTTCCTTGAGTATTGTTGCTCTGTTCAGTTGGAGGAGCACTGACAAACATGACAGTATTTGTTGACCTTGTCCATTTTCCAGGCCTACAGAGCAGCACTAGAGAGCCTGGGTCACAGCGAGTATGCCCTGAAAGCTGGTTTCCACCTTAGTCCCAAGTCTGCAGAAGAAGCCCTGCTGGTGTGTGGAATGTAAACCACAAGTCTGAGTGCTTCTGATACCATGAGAATTGGGTCACTTAGCCTGATTGATGTCTGGCTGGTTGTTACTGCAGTTAGGTGCAGTAGTCCTGGATCAGTCCACTGTCTACTTTTTTGAAAGCCTTTTAAGGATTTCATGAAGCAACTCATTAAAAGGAATGGCTGAAAAATTTGTTTCTTAAACCACCTTTTGGCAGCTCGGATCCTCAAGAAATGGAAGATATGCTGCATCTTGCTGTGCGACGACTAAATCACTTTATAGAAGTGACAGGCTTTTACAATACTTATAAAAAAGCATTCAACCCCACTGGACTTTTAGGTTTTATTGTTTACAGTATTAAATCACAATAGATTTAAATTGACTTTTTGACACTGATTAGCAGAAACATTTTCTAATGTCAAACTGAAGGCACTTTTCTGCAGATCAGTTTGAAATTAGTCACAAATATAAAATACCCAACAATTTAGTGCATTACCCCTTTAGGTCACTATTTTATAAAGGCACCTCTGGCAGCTATTGTAGCCTTGAGTCTGGGTCAGTCTGTCAACTTTTCATATTTTGCCAATCCAGTTTTTTTGCCCACTTGGCAAAACTGTTCAAGCTCTGGATTATAAAGGAACCACAAATGAACTTCAATTTGAGTACTGCTGTTAGTCATTAGGGTGTCTACTGAAGATGACAAGGACAACCAAGACTGATGGTCATGGTATGTGTCTTGTGTGCATATGTGTGTCCAGGGATGCTGTAGCGAGGCCGAGGCCCAACAAGCAGGCCACATGCAGACCCCCACACAGCCCATCCAGTGTGAGCTTCCCACCATCCCTCTGCAGATTGGCTCCCACTCCCTCAAAGGCGTCTCCTTCAATGAGTCAGCAGCTGATAACCTCAAGCTCAAAACAGTAGGATTGGAGCTCCAGCATGGAGCCTCTGCTACTTTTCTGTCCTTTAACATCAAGTGACAAAAACTGCCCCCTTTCAAAGCTTTATCAATATTAGGAAAAAGCTTTGCCTTTAATATTTATTGGGCTGTCAGTATATCCCCCTTTGTTCTAACTCTACAGATAAGCATGATACATACTAGCTGGTTTTGCAAAATAAAATAGTTTGATGGTATAGTGTGAAAGTAAAGTAACTCATCTACTGACACTCAATAAGTCGAAAGGTGAGATTGTGTGGTGAGGGATATACTTCTGTCATATTCTGGCTCCCTTCTTCTCAGAATGCCATGCTCCAGCTTCTTAAAGAGGCACATGGGCAGAATGACCAGGGCCTGTGTGACAGCAACTACCCTGTCACTGAAATCCTTAACCAGGTGTGTCCCTCCAGCTGGAGGGGGGCCTGTAAGACTGCTGTACAGCTGTTGTTCGGCCAAGCGGGTCTGGTGAGTAGTCCATAGTGGGTGAGATCTGGTGTTGCACCTGGTTTCATAAGTGCTTAGAAGTGCCATCACAACAGGACAGTTACATATTTTAAATCCAGCCAAGTACGTGGGTGCATTAAGTAAATGCCCCATCTCATGTAGGTTATCATTATAGGTCTTCAGAGAAATGACAGTCCAACCAGACAGTTTTTTCTTACAGGTTTAACAGCACAGCTGCGCTTTGTCTGAAGTTGATGAATATTGATTTTTTCCATATGCTGCATATCAGAGACTGTGCATATACTCGGTGCTCCCCTAATCCATCCTTTTGGGGAGAAGACTTCAGAATAGAGACCATTTTGTCATACTCTTCAGTTAAACATTGTTTTACCAGCCACAGAACTGACCTGTCCTTTGGAGTGATTCAACCTTGTTTTCCCATTGGGCACGTCACTCTGTTTTGTGTGTGAGTCAGAGAGTGCCCAGTATTCACACTTTCTGTGGGGCTCCACCCACTGTGCAGCACAGAGGATGCATTTGCTCTATAAATAACAATGGAGAGGCTTCCTGTAAGACGGGAAGCTGCTTCCTTCCCTGCAGTCTGGCTGGGTGTGTGTTTTTTGCCATGCACTGGAGAAAACATGCTTGATAAGTGTGCTGAGTGCATATGTGACACATTATTTACACTTCATTCTGCTGTTCGAGGCATTAGTGATGTTCATCTGGCCAGTTTTTTTTCCACTTCACCACCTGTGTGTAGTGGTTAGAAAAATCACTCTTACTGTTCATCTCATAAAAAACTGTAAAATCATTTAGGCAATATTTCAATGTTTTAACATCATACTGAGCATTGAATACTGGATTCTGAACAGCAACATCTGGGTCAGGGAGATCTAAGGCTTGTAGAGGTGAATCATGCTGTCAGGTCACACTGCCAAGGTGCGCTTGTGCATGCTGAAGACAGCTTTCTAACACAGTGCTTTGTCCCTTTGGAAAGGTTGTGGTGGACACAGCACAGGTTGAGAACAAGGAGGCCTATGCACCACACATAATCTTAGAAGGAACCAAAGTGGTGATACAGGTTCCCTCAACCTGGTAAGGACAAAATGTTCACATCTTATTTCTTAAACAAATCATTAACTTTCTTTTAACAGTATCAAAGCTACAGGTTAGAATTCCACTTACTGCTGTAGTACCCTTGAGCAGGGTACTTACCCTGAATTGCTGTAGTGAATATTAGCCAGCTGTATAATTGTAGGTAGGGTGAAGTTACAAGTTGCTTTAGAGAAAAGCATCAGCTGAATGAAAAGGTATAGATGTATTCTTTACATTGGGAGTGTTAAACTTGTTTCATGCAGATGCCATTAATCTGATGTTACCTAACACTAGTAAATATTTGTAAAACACAGACAATACCTAGCAAAGTGGGTAAACACTATTGAAAGCTATTCTAAGTTAATGCTATATTCACCTGTACATCTATAGTGCGCTATAATGATTAAATATTGTTTAGATTCAAGGCTGTGTTTTTGATATCTCTGCATTACTGCTACTGAAAGCTGCAATTTTTGAAAAAAATACAACATAAATCATTATACAATATAATTGCAATACAAAGTCATTCATACCATGACATTGTTGATGTTTATGTTGTTACTTCCTGATGCCAAACACCACCTTTGACAACAGTTACTGAGCAGTAGCAAGCTTTAGAACAACATTCAAATGAACATCGAGTTCAGAACCATATTTGACATAATCGTAACAGAAGATGGCTTTTCACAGATGTAAGCTGTTCAGAACTTTGAGATAATTCTACCGGCAACAGCTGTCAACCTGGGATATGTGTAGTACTAAAATGTTATAGGCAATATACACCACAACTGGAAACTGCAAACTCACATTGGTTATATTTGTGCTTTTATCAGTTGCTAGTGAAAAAGTTGCAGCTTCATTGAAACATAAAATACTCATCCCATGAGTAAGGTGCTGTTGAGCATTAGATGGAGTGGATGCATAGTGGATGCAGGACCAACGGTAGTGTAGCCAATGGTGGTGACAATTCTATGGACCAGATATGTGTCCTAGAAGAAGAGACCCCCAAAAATGTTATTTAAAACATGGGGGTTGGGGGCTGAGAATCCCTACCCTTGGCCCTGAATAGATTGATTTGCATCTATTCAATAACATTTTATAGTGGCAGATTAATTTATTGATTGATTGATTTCTTGTCATAAGTGTTACTACTGTTAGTTCACATAAAGCATAATTACAGTATAAGTGTAGCCTTGGTTGATTTGCACACTTGTATTACAGTTGTTTTTTACATTGTGAGGGTTTTTTCAGAATATGGGAATTCTTGACTTCTGGGTTCTTTGGGGCTCTCATGTGAGTGTGTCTGCCTGTTCTCTTTGCAGGTGTCTAAAGGAAGACCCAGCGACCATGTCACTACTTCAGCGTAGCTTGGACCCGGAAAAGACTCTGGGCCAGGTGGATATCCTTTACACGGCTGTCTTTGACCTCAACAGGTGGAAAGACCACAGGTGTGTGCATACACAGATAAAATTGTAGAAATTAACTTCTTTATTGGTTTTTAATGTTTCTTGTGAGTGCATCAATATTTATATTAGTGTTATAACATTCAATCTATCTGGTTCTTCGTAGAGAGCAAATTCTTCCCACCATCCAGATGCAGCTACAAAAGGAGCCTTCTGACCTCCCCCATGGAAGTGGCTCCAAGTTGTCCAGTGGGTTGCCCAAGACCATCTCCAAGCTTACTTCGAGGCTCACAAAGAAAGTGTCCTCCAGTGGTGGTGGTGGATACTCGGTCTCCAGCACTCCATCCCGCTGCCTATTTCCAAGCAGTAGCTCTGATGACAAAGTCAAGGTTCCTGGGGTGCAGGATAGCCGATTGCCTAGGCTCCTCCCATCTGGGAGCCTGTCTGGGACCGTTGGTCCGGGTGGGCCCCAGCTAACGAATGGCTGCTCTGCTGTTGACAAAGGAATGAATCTGCCCACGGACCAAGAGATGCAGGACGTTATTGACTTTCTTTCAGGGTTCAACATGGGCAAGTCACAGCAGGCTTCACCTTTGGCCCAGAGAAGGACCTCTGTGACATCAGCTGGTTTGCCCGAGCTGAAGGCACTTGTAGGAGTCCCTTGTCCATCTCAAACTACATCCCAGGTGGGACTGCAACCATCCTCTCAAAGCTTGCCTCAGCAGCAAAGCCACCAGACCCAGCAACAGTCCCATCCTACTCAACAGCAGACCCACCAGGCCCAACAAATGTGCCATCCTCAGCACCAAATCCAGCAGACCCAACAACTATCCCATCCTGTTCAACTACAGACACACCCTGGTCAGCAGCAAACCCATCAACCATCCCACCCTGCTCAACAGCAGAACCATTCTGGCCAGCAGCAGCCGGCATCTCAGCCAGCATTACAGTACTACCAGCACCTCCTCCAGCCACTTAGTCAGCACCAGCAGCCTCCATCCCAGCCACTGCAGCAGCAGTGCATGCCCTGCAAGTGGATACCCAGCCATGGCCAGCATCCCTCACAGGTGCCTCCAGCTGGAATCTCCCCACTGGGGCTTATGGGCCAGTGGAGCTCTCAGGCCTTACCAGACCTCAGCTCAGACTTGTACAGCGTGGGTCTGGTGAGCAGCTATATGGACAATGTGATGTCTGAGATGCTGGGTCAAAAGGCTCATGGCCCTCGCAACAACACATGGCCAAACAGGGATCAAACAGAGGGGATGTGCGGCGTGTTGGGCGACACACTCCCATTTGATCCAGCAGGTGAGTGAGCTGTCTCAGGAGACCCAGGCAACTCACATGCAGCATCTTTCCCCTGCATTCTTTTGATTATTAAAGAGGATTGTATAACTATGACAATATGATTTTTTTTTGGAAAACATAGAAATTTAGCCAGTGAGAGTATTTCAGTATACTACTGTTCCACCTGTACATGACCACAGTTAGCCTAGATAGTCCAATGCATCATAATATTATTTTGCTATACATTTTTTCAGAATATTCTAAAAATTGCAGAAAAAATTTGCCATCTTGCTTCTTGGGGTACTTGGTGAATTGGAAAAATAAAACCCAAGCTTTAAAAAAATTTTAAAAATGAACTTGCTGTGTATGTGGTGACAATTAAAAAAGCTATGTATATGATTGGAATGACCAGTTAGACAAATGACAGGACCCCCCCCCCCCCCCCCCCCCCC
>UFQX01000286.1:0-14831 GCA_900497675.1 Arapaima gigas
TGATTAATAAGTATTCATGGCATTATTTTTGGAACCATCCTCGCTTTGTAGCATTTTTCCCACTGGTGCCTAAGACTTTTGCACAGTACTGTATGTATAGTGTATCTACCTCACTTTCACATAACCACCACACCTCATCCCTCACCATGTAACAAATGTGTAAATAATATGAACTAGATATATAGTTAGCAACACTGCTACATGAGGCCATACCCCCCAGCAACAAAAAGGCATCAGAGCTGTAGACAAACCCCCTCGCGTCTCGCTTTCGGTTACGAAATACACACATAGGTTAGTGTCGCGTTTGCAGCTGTGTTCCTCTCTGCTCTTTGTTGCCAGGGAGGGACAAATGAAGAAGCTGTGTGACTGAGTGGTCTAACAGCTCTTAGGTGGAATTTAATCTCCTCTCTTAAAATGTCTCCCTTGCTTTGATGTTTCAGAAACACCACAGGGGAAAAATATCAGTATTTTATATGTGTTAACAGGCACCGATTTGGGACACATGGGGTCGTTTTTATAATCTGCACCATGTAGATTTTTCTATAATAAACGACAAAAGACTCATCATTTCCACAGCAAGCACTTTATGGCATAATAGGTGCTCATTCATATACATCAATGAGGTTTAAACCCCGGAGTTTTGATCAGTTCTGTCAGGAGAAAGTTTCCGGGATTTTATGCCGCTGAGGTGAGAGGCGTCTGTGTGCTTCTTTAAGGCCGCAGCCAGGAGAATGAATCACCATGTGAGTAGTCAGCGGTTCCCCAGATACAGCACAGCTGTTCTGTAGGGCGGAACAGTTCCTTATTTCGAAGGAGTGATTTAGCCGATTTAGCCAAGGATGAGTGTGAACGGTGGGAACAAGAGAGCTCGTGAACGTGGGGCCTGGCCAGGCAGAGCAGGCATGATCGAGGGTTGGGCCAATCGGACACAAGGCCTTGAGCGACGTAAACAGCCGTGAAGTGCGGCGGCTGAGTCGACGGTTGCAAAATCTTGAAAGCGTCGAGCTCAGCAAATCTCCACTCGGATGACCGAAGGAATATGGTTGGCAAATCTTTTGAAAATGTGCAGGTCGGGGCAAAAAATGTGTTAGACCTGAGTCTGAATAGTTTTTCAGATAAACACTTTATCTCTGATCATCCCTTGTAAAACAACGATAAATAACATAAACATCTCTCAAGGTCTTCTGGGGAAAACAGATGTGTTCCCAGTGAGCAAATGTTACGCCTGTCAATTTTTTAAACACTGGCGCATAACAACCTGAAAATATCACAACATGGTATCGCCAAGCTGTGTTTTGGAGGTAGGTTAGCAACCCCAGTGGATCAGACCTTGCAAGATTAAAATAGTGAATTAAACACTAGTGAGGGATGAACATTCGGGAAAAACCATAAATGGGGGTAGATATGCTAATTTAAACGTGTAAAACTTGGGAAATTTGGTTTTTATCATTAGTAACAGCAGCGGCATCAGTGCGGAGTTATTTCATTTGGTAAATATGTTGTGAAACGGATCCATCATTTTAACTGAGTGACATGAGAGCGATTGACATAGGAGGGACGACTGTGACTTGCAGGTCAAAGATGGGTAAAAATAGGTCTGATGGGGAACGGTCATGCTGAAGGTGGGACGTATTGAGCCTGTAGCAAGATTGTTCTGCACCATCCCAGAAGATCAAAGAAGTTCAGCGGCGCCGTGAAATTCACTGCTTATTTCCAGAAGCTTCTCTCCAACCTCTGAATTTTGAGGCAGAGCAGGATGAGGGTGTGTGCAGAAGCAACCTCTGCCTCCCACGGTCTCTCAGGTGAGCCTCACCTCTCAGAAACAGAGCTGTCTGGTATATGATACCAGGCAGAGCTGCATTTCTCAACCCCGAGTTAAAGGTTTTACTGAAAAATATTGCCTGCATTTGTCCCCACCAACAGGTGCAGTGTGGAGGCCCTTGTTTGAGCCCTTTATATCATGTTTTAATTTGTAAAAGTGGGGAAAAAAACACATTAATTTCATATTGGTTAATTGGGTTCATTTAAAAAATCTTTATATGACTATGGCATAAATTTAAGTTAAGAAAGGAAGTAAATATCTCAATTACCACTACTTTTTAGCACCTCTGCAATAGTGCTAACTTATTTTAGTACTTATTTATCATAATCATTTGCAATATTTTAAAAGATTTCATTAAATACTTTGAAGCACTTCATGGGAATTTATGCTTTTAATCCAAAAAATAAGCTGTTTATTCTCTATTATTCAACCTGATCATTTTTGTATCATGTTGTGCTGTTTTCATGCTCCATTTATACAGCATTTATACACTTGGAAAAAGTGTTCAGCCCCACAACTATTTTCACATTTTATTGTCTCAGATAGTAAACATAATGTATTAAAGGATTTTTCCAGCCCATCTGGGAAAGAGCGTCATGCCAAGTCAGAAGAAACAATTTGAAAACCTTGTGACAACTTGAGGAACAAAAACAAAGAAAAAGAACAACTCTGTAAATATAAGGCTGACTTTGCTCAGGTGCTGTGTATCACCTCACCATCTCAGCCCATTTGCTGATGGGCTCCACTTGTGTAGGAAATGGGTGGATCACCTGGTCTCAGGTCCTTTAGGAGGACAAATACCCCCCTTTCTCTGGGCTTCCCCAAAGCAAACCCGAGTGAAGAGGAAAGAGCTGGGGTGTAGTTCTAGAGAAGTTGAGATCTTGGGGTACTGGCAGGCAAATCAGTTAAGATGGTGCCTAGCTTTCAGCTGCTATGGAACAATGCTGTCTCCAAGTGGCTCGAGATGGATGCCTGACCTCACACTTCATGGACAAGAGCAGCTTGACAGGTTTCAATCTGAGTTGTTCAGACTGTGCTCATGTCTGTTGTCCTTTAAAATAATGGGAACTGTAGGGTTGTAGTATCAGTACCTCTTGGGCAGACTGGGTGTCTGGGTGCTAAGAGCAAATACTTCAGTGGTGGAACAGCAATATCCTCCCCCTGGTCTCCTAGAAAAATTTAATCCAAGGCTGATCTAGTCTATTTTCTTACACCCTGTGCAGTAAAGAATTGTGCTGCAGTAGGTCTCATTGTTCTTGCCTTTTACTGCAAGAATATTCACTTTGGTCCTTCAGAATAACTGTACTGTTTAGCAATTTAACTGCTTAAATGCAAGGCTGCCTAACATCTAGTCAAAGAATCTGAACTAAAATGCAGAAGTTCTTGTACTGAGAAGAGGCAAAACTTTTTGTGATGCCGGCTTTTGTAAACATCACGTGAAGCATGAACTGGGTTTTTTCTGGAATTGCTGATAAATTCTGTGAAATGACAGCAGCTCCGTCTGCAAGGGACCTACACACATACACACATACACACACACACACACACACACACACACACACACACACACACACTCTGTTGTCCACCGCTGCCCTTGACCTCCCACACTTGGCCACAGTTTGCACGGTGAACCTCGGCAGCCGCGTTCCACCCACGTCTGTCCTCACAGCTCAGCTGGAACAGTTTCCATTGCTCAGTGCTGGTTGAATCAATGCCACTACGCAGAAAAATACCACGTGACGCCTGACTGTTTCAGCCTGTGGAAATGGGCCTCAGGTCAGCAGAGCCCTCTGTCCTACAGGCCCAGTGAGGCCATAGATGCTCAGCTCTGCACAACACGCCGAGGCATTTTGCATGAACACCTGGTTTCTTTAAAGCCAGATGTGTCGTGAACACGTGACTTGAATCAGTTCTGGTTGGAAATGTTTTTTGTTGTACGGTGAAGCCGTTCGATGTGGTGTCAGACTTGGAGGGTTTGTGTTCATAATGAGTTAAACAGGTAGGAAAATTAAGGCTGTTGGTACTGGTGCTTCTACTTATTTTTTTTTTTAGTGTACTGTTACTTCCCATAATCCCCCAGTGTTCTTTTCTGCCCCCTGTTAACCAGATTCTCCCAGTAAAAGACTGTAACTGTAGTACATGAAAATTATTCATAACAGCCTTGCAGCTACATTTCATTACCCAGGGTGCACTAAGTTACCCTGCAAGTCACTCATGCTTTCATGCTGTTTGTTCAATTTGTGGCTCCTTTATTAATGAAGAATAAAGCGAGTGTCAGCAATGTTTCCCATCACGTTTTATTCACTGCAATAATTCAAAACTGAATATTGAACATTTTACTGAAACTGACATGCCAATAAGTGGAGAACAATGCTTTATTTTTTCCAGCTTTGTGCTCTGTGTGCCAGATTCTCAGCAGGAATGTAAAGGGTTGGAACTGTATGTGTTGCAGTATGTACTCTTTTTGTACAAACAATAGGAAAACAATGGGTCTGTGGCTGCTCTTTGTTGTCCTGACCTTTTGGTGGTTCTGCACATGTCACTGCAGCTCAGCTATGTTTCAGCTTCTTGTCTTTGCCTCTGTGCCCTGCAGCTTTTTGGCATTTTACCCGTTTTGATCAACTCCGTTTTTCAGGTGGGTGAACACGGTTCCCCTCGGAACAGCAGCACCATCAGGTTGTTCACTAGCTGCCTGATGTCTTGGCTCACAGAGAAATTGGGTTGCAGAACCTCGCAAATGTCTCGCTGTTGGATGTGGGCCTTCCAAAAGAGGTGATGTTGGTGGACCGAATTGCGACTCATCTTCTAGTCTGCAGAGAGGCTGAGCGAAGTCTGTCCTAGCTCCGTTTGAACCGTTCACTCTCAGCCAGCTGGCCTTCTGTGGACCTTACTGTAAAAGGGACAGTAGAGTGTGAGGGGTGAGGGCAGAAGACCAGGATAGGGAAACCTTAGAGGTGGATCTCTGTTTGGGAGCAGCTGCAGAACTTGTAAACAGTGTCAGGTTACCGGCAACTAAAGAGATGTTGGTGGCTGGTGATCACTGCTCTCCTGTTCTCTGGCCTCACGCAACCCTCTAAGAAGCCCCTACTGATGCTTTTCCAAACAACATCTTTTAGCGCTCAGTTTGGGTTCCACTGAATTGGTAGAATTTACAGGACATGTATGATCCCTTTAACGCTACACAGCTCTGGGTTTTATGTGAAATAATGCCCTGCTTGTGATGTTTCTTTTACGGTAGGGATGGTATTTGAATCTTTCGTTCCAAAACGACTTACAGTTTTAACCGTTTGCATGGTTGAACGTTTGCTGGAACAGCTGAGGTTAGAAGTGCTACGGAAGGGCTCCTCACGGCACTTGAACAAGGCAGGTTTCCAAGTTGCAGAGCCGAGATCTTAACCACTTCGATAACGTCTTGCACAGGCTGCCGTGGTTTTTTGCATGTTTGCACAGCTGTTGTCCAAACATTTCCAAACCAAAGGGCTGGTGAGCAGGAGAGCAGATCTGGGAAGATGTACGTGCGGGTCTGCACAGTCCCGCTGCAGAGAACACTGCTGGCGAAAGAGGCAAGTCTGAATTTCCTATCACAGCAGGATCAAGGCCTATGAATAGAAGTGCTTTCTGAGAATGTGAGGCGTCAGAGACCTGGAATTTTTCTCTGCTGGAGAATTGCTGCCAAGTAGCATCTCAGCCTGGTATGTTGCCACAGCTCAGATGGGTACCACCACTCCAGGGTGTGAGATTCTCCTAAAAGGGTTTTACATTCCCCCCCACACACCAGGGATCACAACATTACTTTCCCTCGGTCCCTCCTGCATAGTTTGTACTGCATATCTGCACTTTTTTCATTTCATAAGTTTCCAAGAAAAATGTAAGTGACAGTCTTGCAATTTCAATGCTTTTTTTAGGGTTTGCCCACTTCTGTGGAGCTCTGAGGAGAGAGTAGCTGCTGTGCTGCCCTGGGGGTTTGTGTTTTGATTTTGTGTTCAACTATCCAGAGAATTCTGCAACCCCAATTATTCGAGATGCTTATATGTTGATGTGACTGTCAGCATTGGCTGGGTGGCACATCAGCCCATCGCAAGTGTCCTGAAGTAGGAGGGTAGAGCAAACCGCGTGCTGCCGGCTTGCTGTGGACGTGTGACGGTCACCACCACTGTCACCCAGTGCTGTGGAAGGTCAATGCTTCACACAGATGCATCACCAGGATTTTATCCTCTTCCTCCACCCATGTTGGTGGCCATGTGGGAGGACCAGGAATAAACTCTAAACACCATTCCTGAGTGGTCTCCAGCTGAATGGAAACCACCCCCCCCCCCGCATGGCAACAGGTGTTTTGTTCAATTTATTTTGGGTTCAGCATGTCATCTGTGTATTTCCACTGTGCCCTGTGTACATCAACCTTCCCCTCATTTCTCCTATTCTGTTTGTGTGTGTGTGTGTGTGTGTGTGTGTGTGTCCGTCCGTCCGTCCCTAAATCTTAACTTCCTGGTTGACAAGTTTTTTTTGGTAATATTACCATGCAGTACTGTACCTCGTGTCACATAAAACTCCTGCGACGATCAAGGTCGAACTAGTAAACAGGCTCAAGGTGTCGTATGCAGACGAGTCTCCAAGGATGAGCAGGGGAGCAAGATTGGATCTGAAGCTGAGTTTCACTGCGGGATTTGGATGTTTCACTGCGTCCGGAGTAAGAAGGGACCTGGATAAACTGTACAGCTCGTGCTTAACTGTGCAGTTGACCAAATCCCCTTTACATTCTGCAGCTAAAATAGCAGCAATGATGTGTGAAAGTGAGCTAAAGGGTTTTTCTGTCGCTTCTTTCTTTATAATCTGAATATTTACAGAAATATTTGTAATTTTTACAGCACTAGTGTGTGGGGTGTGGAGACAGTGTAAGTGGTTCACTGCACCATGTCAGCCGTCTTCTTCCCACAGTAACACTGTTTTATTAGTTATTTGATGGCTATTTTTACTTACTTTACACCTTATGTGACGTCTGTCCCAGTGTGCTATACAGGTGAACTTCCCGCTGAGGATTAATAAAATGGCATTTTTTCAAATGTATTTGACAGAGATGGGTTGCTGTATCAGTTTGGGATGGCTCTAATGCCAGCACCACATATGTCTCCCCAAGGACCTTCTGTTTAAGCAGCAGACATTCATCCTGAGTGATGGGTGTAGCTTTGGTTATGTTCAAAATCAACTTAGAATCACCCCCCCTCTTTCTTTTCTTAGAATGTTCTAATTTTTCAGTAGTTCTGAATATTCTAAATTCTTCTAGAGCTGAGTCATCCAAAATAAGATGCTACAGCTGACAGTGTTGGGGACACCTGTTGACAAATTTTACCAAGTTTACCATGAGTTGCTCACATCATTATCCAGGTATTGGTTGGTACCCAAACATTGTGGTCCAGCAAAAATAATCAGACCTCATACTCCTGGAAAACAACTTTTATTGTGGTGTGTGTGTGTGTGTGTGTGTATATATATAAAACGTAACCCATAGGGCTTTGTAAAAACATCTTGATTACATTTACAAAATAAATGGCAGATGATTTCATGCATTGGCCACATTACACATTTAGAAAATGACTTTTGCCACTCACTATGTTGCATCATAGCACAGGGGTCTTGGGTTCTAACATCTCAGAAACCTTTGCACCCCAAATACATTCACATTCCTGCTGAATCAGTTTCACCCTGAAAGACCAGGCATATATCTTTAAAGTGTTTAGAGGAAAGAGCATCACCTTCAAAAACTAACACAGCAAATTGGAAAGTTCTGCATGGTAAAGTCCTACCAGTAAAATACACCAGAGTATTTCAAACTTTCACAAACATATTCAAAACAAATGCAGCATTTTATGGAATGGTTGTGACTGCACCAAGAAAGCAGCCCGTTGATACCCAAGGAAGACGGTTTAAAGTGTTGGCACACGGAGGATACCCGAGAGGGTCAGAGCTGCCCATAGGTTAAACTCAGACCTCAATCTAGAGAAAAGATGCTGAAGAAGCCCTTAACTGTGAGGTTGTTCACATGAGCAGTTCCAAGATGATCAACACACCTCACTGTCTACTGCTCCCTCTCCAGAAGATGCGTTGAAAGCACATCTCACTTCAGAGGAATCTAGCAGTCTGTTTGCTGTGCAATGCGAGCCTGAGGCTGTATGCCCTGTTCTGGCATCTTCTATAACCCTTCATGAGCTTAGTGTTGGACCCTTACACCTGCAGCCCACTGGGGGCCAAACGTACGGATCATCCTTCTTCGGATTGGCAGCTACAAGCCCCACCCTGTGTCCTTAAGGGGATGGGCTGCAGCTAAGGCACGGAGAAACTGGATCCTTTCAGTCGCTCAGCAGACCTGCAGCAGGTCGGCGCTGCCGTTGGGCTCTGGGTCAATCTGGGTGAGAAGGAAAGAGGACAACAAACTATATTAGCGTCTCATGAGAGATCTGTCAACAAACCTCCTCTTGATGCCACCTTTTCCTATTTGGGCAACAGGTGACCAAGTGCCGGCTTGTGTTCTGCATCTGTTTCGTATCTGATGAGTATCTGTCCAAAATGACTTGTTGCTTAGAGTGTGGAGAACGATCGCCACAAGCGTGTTATGACAGCTGCACCTACCTCTGAATAAGCGGGTGGAGGCGGGAACTGGAACCCTGCGGCGCGCACGAAGATGGGGCTGTCGCCGCTGTCGTAGTCGTCCAGCAGCGGGGTTATGGGGCTGTCCAGCATGCAGTCGTGAGCTATGTCGCTGTAGCTGGGTGGGGAGGAGGGCAATCCCAGCGACACCCAGCTGTCCGACATTTCTCCGCCTTCCTGGCTGCTCATGCTGTTGGTGCGACTGCTGAAGCCGTTGTAGGGGACGGTCCCGATGACCAGCGGCAGCTCCAGGGTTAGCTTGTCGCTGCCGGGGATGTGAACGTAGATCTAGAAGATGAAGCGGAAGCGACGTCAGAGAGAGAGAGAGAGAGAGAGAGAGAATGGCTTTTACATCATTGGGTCACAGCGCTGATGTCTAGAAATCTGATTGAATGACGGAGGCTGAAACACCTTGGAGACGGTCGCTCACCATTAGAGCGTATTCCACCCGAATGATGCTGCAGCCCAGGATGGAGGGCTTCATCTTGGGAACCCGGATGCTCTTGCCCTGCCAGACGTCACACATGCCAGAGATAATGTGGTTTCCCCGCACGGAGGACAGCTTCTGCCGGAAGACCTTGGTGCGGCCGTTGGCCTGATAGATGTGTTTGGCAATAATAGCGGCCTTGGGCACCACAATGCGGGAGCAAGTGTTTTCAAACTTGGCGCTGATGTAGATGTCCTCGCCCTCACAGAAGCCCTTCCGGTCGATTTTGGCGCTTAGAGACACTTGACCGTCAGGTATGAACATGCAGGTCACCTTCTTCTCCTTCATCCCACCTGCTGGAGACTGAAGCAGAATGAGAGGGTCAGTTCTCAACTCCTGCTTGATCCTTCAATCGCATGCAGTCAGTTGTTGGTAAGAACCCAGCTAACTTTGCTAAAAAGCAGAATTTACCCAAAAGTCAGATGGGGTGGAGCGTAGATTTTGAGAAATATCTCACCAGTAAGTCAGGTGTATTGATGTCCAGCGGCTCTTCAACCTCAAACTCCTTTCTGCACTCCAGTGGAGGCTGTGAGAGTCTCTCCATTACAGCCTTGACATAGTACTGGACGCAGCCAAATTTCCCCTTGTAGGAGGACACCAGTTGGCTGTGGGGACGGGACACAAGCGGCCGGTCAGGAAAACTGCAAAAACACCACAGTGTCCCTCCCATCCAACAGACAAACGCATCTGTTCACGTTCCACAGAAACTCACCCGTGCTGGGGAAGCTCAAACCCAAACGTGAACTCGTATCTGTTGCTGGGTCTCAGGGTCACCGATCCGTCCGAATCTGCAAGTGAAGAAGCAGACATTTATTTTCTGCATTCTCCTCCACACCCCAAATTGCACATCCCTCAAGCCCCTCCATTAAGGGCAAAGATGCTCCTCTACACATTGAGGTAGAGATGATGATGTCCATGCTGGTCACCTCCCACCACCCTGAGGGCCCAGTCACGATCTGGTCCACAATATCGGTTCACAACAGTGTCACTGATCATCTAAATTTAACCCTTTGTTCCCCCCACAGGTTGCCTGTCTGCTCACCTGTAGGCTGGTCATCCAGGTGAAGCGTCTCCTCATAACGCAGGTAGTCGAGTTCCTGGCGGCAGCGCTGCTTCCCTTTGCTGTACTCGACTCTTGCGCTTCCCAGTGCGGAGAGCCGCAGCGCCGAGAGCCGTGTCACCTCGGACACCTCGAGCACGACCCGGCCGGCCACCTTGTCACCGCTGCAGTAGAATGCCTTGCGGGGGTCGGTGAAGAGGATCTCGAAGGTCTTGGGCTTCTTCATCAGAACAACCATCTCGACTCTTTTCCCTGCAAAATGAAAAGCTTTAAAGGATGAGCGATTCTAGTGCGTTGGAGGGCTTCGCTGAGTCCGCTCGTCTACGTTTAACGGCTGTAAACAGCGCACCGCGGCAGCCGTTTTTATACCGATTCACGCCGCGCAAGCAGCGCATTCCGCTGTGCATGTGCGCGTCTCGTGCGCAGTGCAGTTCCCCGCGTGTACTGCGCCACCATTGGTCCTAGCGCCTTGTTTGTGTCGCGGCCGACCAATCGCAGGGCCGGAGCGGCGCGTGGACACAGCATGGCTCAGAGTTGGGAGCCAGCGCCTGCGCGGATCACAGAGGTAAGGGGGAGTGGCTGATGGGCGTGGCTGTCAATAGAGTGTATTTGCATAACTGGCGCTGCGGCCGCGAAGGAGAGACTGCGGGGGTATAAACAGTTGAAAATTCTGCTACAGCCTGTGTGTTTCTTCGGGGAATTGTGAAACAAAGAGTTGTTTTTCTTAAAGAAAAAACAAAAACTGTCCCTGAATTATAGATGATGATTCAGAGCTTTAGGCGGCGCTTCTCAGACAGTGGTCGAGTTCGGACATTTGACTCTGGAATTGTTCAAAATATTTCTGCATGTGAGCGGACAACGTCTGTACAGTAAACACATAATATTTCTATAATATCCATTTCTACAGGGAACTGAAGCGGAGCGCTGCACGTTCGCGACCCGCGGACTCGCGTTATAAAATCACATTTGCTCGACAGGCTGAAATAAATTATCACCGGCTTTGTTATATCGCATTAAACTACATAGAAGGCATAACGATTTTCTTAAAAATTATTCCGGTAAATAATGCCCAGTAATTCAAAATATCCTAACAAAAATAAAAGCTAAACGTGGGCAAAATCACGTTCAATATGTTCTAAGAAACAAGTTGCTTTAGACATTACAAAATGAATTGATTTGTAACACTTTGGCCAAAATTTCGCTGTAGGTAAAAAAAACAGTATTTTAAGTCTATTATACATTGAGCTTCATTGCTTTAAAAGACAAACAGTGGTGTCGTCTTTCTTAATGGAAAAAAGTGTCTGATCTGTTCTGTAGGCTGTATCCATAAATCTTAGTGTCAAACGGGAATTTCCGTGTTTCTCATCGCTCATCTGTTGCTGGCGCGCCGTCAAGTGGCGCCCTCTACTGAGGAGACCTGGCGCTGCACCATGCGGTGTGTCGCTGTCGTCGTATTCAGGCTCCTGCACTTTGGCCGCCATCTGCTGGTCTGTGTCCCCATCGGTCCTTTAAGTCACAATCTTCTTAAAAGTCATAAAAGCACAAACGCCTCACACATTTCGGATAATTATTTCCCATTTATTAACACACAGTAGCTGCGTAAATGATACAAAAACACACAGATATATATATATATAGACACAAACATTATGCATGAAATCTATATATAAAAAACTAATCTGCTGCTCTTATTCCTTTTTATTCAACTCTTGAGATTTTTATATTTAGTCAAACAATACTGACAAATACAAGATCCCTCAAATATTCCCTTTACAATTAGCATGGATTCATTTCAGCACTTGTTTGTATTGCACCCTTCCCGACAGGTTCCCTCTCGCTTATTACAGTATAATGCAAAAACAGAGATGCGACAAGTTGAATAAGTAATGAAAATGGTTATATTTAAAAACCAAAAGCCAGAAGGCAATGATGGAACGGGGGGGGGGGGCAAAGCCAAGTGTTCCCACTCCTTCTCAGCATCTGAACATCACACAAGCAGTTCAGATTTTGGGAGCAGGATTTTGAGTGGTCAGTCTGACTGGCTGCAGCCATATTTTACTTACTGCTACATAAATATATAATGAAAAATGCTAATTTCAAGACAATTCATTAATCCAGGTCAAAATTGTCTTTTGGAAGATTGAGGCAGAAACTCAGTCATTATTGTCATATGAACATGTTACATTCATGGGTAAAGTGAACACACAACCACCAGAGGTGGAACATCCACAAAATGAGTAATGCTGCAAACACCATTGATTCCTCAAACTTTTCCTTGACTCAGGCCAAACAACAGATTAGTGGTATCACTCCTATAGTATGTTTAAAAAACTATTATAAACAACTCCACATAATTTAAATCATAATAGAACACTGAAAATCATAAGAGAAAACACCTGAGAACACAGTAAACCGACAGCTTCTCGCCACCGTTTTCCATCCTTGTGAAGGGACATCGAATGTGTGATATTGCACGGCTCCTTTCAAGAGCTTTCAGCTTCGCACCAAACATCAAACACTTTTTCAAAGTGTTTCTCATTTGCATTCCTCCGACCTCTCCTTGTCAAACATTTCAAGACGTCCAGGTGATGCTGATCACAAACTGAGTGACTCTTCTGCAAAAAGTGGTGGAGTCTTTGGCTGGCAGAAACGGGAGGAGGCAGAACCTTTTATAAANGACCTTCACACACTGGCATTTCAAGACGTCCAGGTGATGCTGATCACAAACTGAGTGACTCTTCTGCAAAAAGTGGTGGAGTCTTTGGCTGGCAGAAACGGGAGGAGGCAGAACCTTTTATAAAAAGTCAAGTGAAAGATCTGTTAGGGCAGATATGGATAAAGCAAAGACAGGGCCTCAGCCAGAGGGCTTGTGGAAATGACTAGGGTGAGAATCAAGCTAAGGTGTGGTTGGAGTTGGGCTGTCCCTGCAGGCAGCAGGTGTACCTTCTCTGGTTCAGAGATCATGACACGGGCGTCCTGCAGCGCCGCAATGGCAGCCGCACTCGAGTTGGAGTCCCCACTTGCCAGGACGTCCAGCACGCAGGCTTGGAAGTAGATGTCCTTCGTGGGGAGTACGGTAGCGCAGTGGGCCTGGGCGATGCCAGAGGGCTCCACACTGGGAGCTGCCAGTCGCTGGGAGGAGGGGCAGCCCCACACACACAGCTGTAGGTCCTTCTCCGGGGTGAAAGAATCCACTATAGCTCGCGGCGAGCGAACGGACAGGCCCAGCGAGCGCCCCGTCTGTCGGACCACCAGGGTGGTGCCAATGTGTGCGGCCCAGATCTCGGCGTGGCGCCCAGGAGCCTGGCTGCGCACCTGCAGGCTGTGGTGGCCACGCCGCTCGCCATCGCTCACGGAGCCGTCCACGAAGGCCTGCGGAACGTTATCCAGCTCGGCCTGGTAGATCTGCTGCTCGATGCACTCGCGCCAGTTCTTAAAGATGATGGTGATCTAAGAGAGACAGAGAGATTGGAGCTGAGGGCAAGTGAACTTCCACCTCTTTGTGTTAGTTTTTTAAGCAGCAGTGAACTGCAACATTTCCCCACTAAAAAAAATCCACAGTCAGGTACAAAATCATGAAATATGAGCAGAGACAAATCATCACAGATTTTTTCAAGCAACACTGCATTTCATACCATTGTCATATATTCCATTTTGGCAGCTAAAACCAGCAAATGGCAGAAGCAGGATCGCTCACCTTGGTGAGCACTGTGGTGTGTTCCCGGCCTGGCACAGGTGAGCTGGTGGCCTGTATATACAGGTACTCGTTGTCGATCAGTGGCCACGCCCCCTTAACTACGCAGGTCTGGAACTGATTGTGGAAGGTACGTACGTGGGGGTCCCCAAAAACCCCACAGTGCAGGTACTCGGGGGGGCGGCCCTCACGTTGCTGAAAGGCCTTTTCATAGAAACATGCGTCGCCGGAGAGAGGGGCCTGGGGTGGGGGGCGGGGCTGCACGGTGGGACCTGTCTTGGGGCAGTCATGCTGCATTAGGAGGTCCTCGATCCCCTGCACGGCTGAGTGGTAGGCGAGGTCCCCGCGACAGGCCCGGGCGGTCCGCCGGGTGCACAGGGCGTAGGAGCGTAGGGCGCTGCAGTAGCTGGCGTTGCCCCCCTCACGGCCCCTGCTGGTCGCGCTCACAAACTCCGAGTTACACCGCAGGATTCGACACTGGGTCCCCGCTGGAACACACAGGTGGCGGGAGGGGGGGCAGTTTTTCAAATGGTGTCTTTTACTTTACTGCTATCCACCTTATTCGGTTATTCCTCAGCATCCGAATCTACTTCTTCTCTCTCTTCCCTCAAAGCTGAATTCGTCCCTGAATTTTCTGGACATCGACTGCCTATTTCATGTTGTTTCAAATTGGGGGGGGGGAAAGGGGTAAATAAATAATACCTTTGCAATTTACATTTTATTTCATTCGTTTTAGTTTAAAAAAACCATATCTGTCCCATATCCGTAATGGTTAACAAGGTTGCAGGTTCACTTTATAAAGTCCTTCTGCACTTATACAGATGTGCAGGAGAGAATGAAGTGCAGTTTCTCCAAAACCGCAGTGCACAACACACCGCACAGACAGCATGACCACACCGACACACTGAAGAAATAATCAAGTGAATAGATAAATAAATAGAGAGAAATAGATTATCCTGTTGTCCCATACAGTCCTGTCAATAGATGTAACAATATTAACAGACAAGGTTATTTGAAAATGAATGAGAAACTATTTAATAGTCATTGTGGCGTATTTTTCACACTGTTAGCACATATTTATGCCTTGGATTTTTACCCTTCCATACCGAGGGGGGGGGGGGGGGGG
>UFQX01000286.1:14886-174826 GCA_900497675.1 Arapaima gigas
GGGGGGGGGGGGGGGGGGGGGGTCTTACCCTGGGAGCAGCACAGCTGGCTGAGCAGCAGCAGCACAGTGATGGTGCGGTTCCTCGACAGCTGTGAAGCCCTGCAGTGAACAGCTGGTTTCCCCATCCCCTTCCATGCACAGCCAGCCTGCGAGGGGAAGCGATGCCCGCGGGGCAGAGGCTGCGGAGCAAACACATCGCATGTCCCATTAGGCCGCCTCTCTGCCACAGGGAGCGACGCCTCAGTGAAGGGAAGGAAGAGGAGACATGTGGAGGGAACCTCTGGTTACCAACAGTCCCTTGCTGCAGAACTGGTGTGATTTCGTTCCTTTTCCTTTAGGAAGCTGCGGTTTCTTGAGATATTTACAGGGGTGGCACTGCCACCTTGCAGCTGACGGGCTGCTGAGACACAGGTTTGAACTCAGCTCAGTCTGTGTGGAGTTTGCATGTCCCCCCCATGTCTGCATGGGTTTCCTCCCATAGTCCAAAGATGTGTGTCCCGGTGCATTTGGTCACTTTAAATTTCCTGCAGTGTATGTGACTTTCAGTTATTTTAAATTAGCCTTAATTTCAATGTAGCTTGACGTTAATTTAAATGCTAAGGGAAGATTCACAGAAGAATAAATTGAGCAATTTTTAGTTATCTATATTTGAGATTTATACAGGATATAGCTAGCAAATAAATTGCAGTACATCGGTAGTATGGAAGCAAACAATTTAAATACTGTTTCAGCTTAATTAAAGATCATAAAACACATTTACTGACACAGATGGTGAGCCGTCCGTGGAAACCCAGCCTCAACCCATGATACTCCAGAACACAGTGATTCTGCAGAGGAAGAGCAGCTGAAGAAAATGGAATAACGGAAAGTCTTGCAGTTCATCACAGCTTTATCTGAGTCTCTGTCTAACCTGGGATTAAATAAAGTGGCACTTGTGTTATTAAGCTCATTGTGATGTCGTAGCTGGATTTACAAAAGATTTGAGTTAAAAACAGACTTCTGGCCCTAAGTCAAGGTCCCAGAGCACATACAGCACAAAAAACAAACACCAAACACCGAAAAAGTTTGTCCACTTCGACAATCCATCCACGTCTCAAGATGGATGTTTCAATTCACTTTTTTTAATATAAACACTTGTGAGGAATATCTGACATCTGAAATTTGGTGTATCTGAAAAGACTGGTGAAAGTTCCCCACAGCTGATCACAGCAAGAGAGAAGGAACCTTCTGACCACAACAGACGGACACAAGTTTTGAAATGTGGACTCTCTCCCTTGTCTGTTTGCCGGAAGGCAAAATGCAAACAAAAGGCTGACAGAGTGCGTACAGCTCATTTCTACATTTCCATGTTTTCCCACTGTTTCAGCCGCAGCTGCACAACTAGAAAAAGTCCTGATTTTATATACTTTGTGGTAATTGATGCCCACAAAATAAAATCCAAGCAAACACAAACTCACTCTCCTGTAGTGCTCCAGTGATCTTTTGCTACGTTAATAATGGATCCCTGAGGACCTCTGCGAATTACTGATGCTCCAAGATGCCTTTATGGTGCAGCA
Source organism: Arapaima gigas (assembly GCA_900497675.1). Classification (NCBI taxonomy): domain Eukaryota; kingdom Metazoa; phylum Chordata; class Actinopteri; order Osteoglossiformes; family Osteoglossidae; genus Arapaima; species Arapaima gigas. Next base: position 16,443 of record UFQX01000286.1, read on the forward strand.
CTGACCAGTGAGAGAGTGGACAGCACTACTTTTTATGGGAAACCTTTTGTTTGAAAATGTTTACACCGAACCTTTATTCCAGTCTGGAGACCTGAGCCCGGCATTAGCAGCAGCGAGGTGGTGGCGTTGTGGGGCAGAAATAGTGCCTCTAAATTTACTCTTCATGCCACACAGTCCCAGGCCCCACCCTACCATGTGTTCTGCTCCAAAATAGTTGCTGCAAACAAGGACAGGGGTTACACACTTCAGCACAGCACACAATGAAGAGCAGCATCTCTCTCACACACACACACACACACACACACACACACACACACACACACACACACACACACACACACACACCCTTTGTACATATTTGTTTAGCCCCCTGTTGTGGTGCAGTTGGCACTTTGAGGAGTGTGAGGAGTGTGCGGGGTCCAGAATGCTGAGGATTCCAGGGAAGCTATTCTTGTTGCTGAGTGCAAATTACCTGACTTCATCATCCCTTTATAAATTAATTTATATTGCCTAAATTTACATACATATGCAATATATTTGGAACCATAAAACAGCCTACAAATATACACACATTATCACATAACTAAATTCATTAAAACCACCAACATATGACCACAAGAGACCACAGTCTGGTACCGCAGGAGACCCTGCCCTGCCAGGGTAGTTGGTAATGAGATGAATAATGGTGATAATTCTCGGGGTCCACAATTACTCCAAATTATTTGATGTGGGGGCAGAGCTGTATTCTTTATGGGGCAACAGAATTCCTAGCCACACCCCAGCACTTGCACCCCCCCCTCCCCGTACGGGAATAAAACTATGTGAGGGTATAGATCACAAACAGACGTGTGTGAAGCCACGAGGTCCTGTTGTGTCTACATGTCAGCCTCTGCTTACAAAAACAGCACTGATTCACTCCTTTAATACCTCTGTTATAACCTCCACAAGTCCAACAAACAGGACATGAACGCGGCTAGAGAATCCAGCGCTCTGCCACGTGAATAATACCAGTAGACGTCTGAATTGATTTATGTGGCAAATCATGTTCGACATCCTACATCTATTACCATCTTCCCAAGTCGGATTTTCTCTGTTAGTCCTTTTGAAATGTCCTCAAAGAAACGAGGGGAATAAGATTCAGCTTCTAATAAGCGCCATTATAAGCACAAGGTATCAGTCCTTACAGTTAAATACATATTAAAAGTATTAAAAATGTTTTTCTGTGTCAAATTCATCTGAAGTGTTGACTAGAGCTGAGATTCCTTCTGCATGGATAAGATTCTTTCTGTCCACTGAGATTGGCACAAGAACCATACAGACAGACTTTATCTCAGATTAAATACATTCATTTTAACCGGGCTGCTGAGCAAAGTCAGAGCTTTAGAGTCGTATAAAAATGTCAGTCAGAAAGATATGATCCCAGGTGTTACACGATTATAAAATGTGAGTGTGGCGCCTTAAATAAGACTCATCATAGGCGATGAACCCGCGTGTTTCAGGCGCACAGAAAGAAGGACGTCAGATTTTTTTTTTCTTGTACCAAAAAAAGACAAAAAAAACTTGAGCAGTAAGTTAATCTCACTGCCAAGCAAATAAAAACAATCACACTGTCAACTCGCCACTTACCGTTTCGAGTACATTCACTTCTGCATGCGTGTATCTTAAGTAAATTGCGGCCTTCCGAAGCCCGCAGCTGACAGCCGGTGGCGGCGACCTCGGGTCACGTGACCGGCATAACGGACCGGCGGTCGGTTTAGTCACGGGTCCAGTTAACGGAGCAGATGTGAGCGGAGGCGGTGGGCTTGCCGCGATAAAGAAGCAGGTACTTTACCCCACCCGGCCCAAAGACCCGAGCGCGCACTCCCCCAGTCCAGTTCCTCGACTGAACGCGACGCGCAGAGTGGCCGATCTGCCCTTAGCACAGGTGTCACTCAGACACCGCCCCCCCATCCACACACACACACACACACACACACACACACACTCATGAATGAGTGCGATTTCTCACAGAGACCCTCCAAGAAGCAGGGGGGCTGTAAATCACGCCAAACACCTGCTGCTCGTGCAACAACTGCGCACTCGGGCACGCGCGCGCGCTCCTGTACAGCAGAGCTATTTTAACCCCGAGGACGGGAACCAGCTCTCTATTTGGACCCTCTTGTTGCCGCGGCTCTGCCTCCATCTGTCTGTCTGTCTGTCTGTCTAAGGTCTTTCTAAATTTATGGACAAATACTGTAAATTAGATTTTTTTTGGAGCGAGCGCCATCGTGGGACATGTGTCCAGCACGTGCTGGACGGGGACGCGCCAGTGTGGTGTCACTTTCGTCTGTTTACGGCTGAAATCCGCCCAAGGAAACTTGTTTGTCCTGGATGACGAATCTGGTGCTCAGATTGCCGACAAGTTTACACACTGTGCGCCTCCTCAGAATAAAAACATATATCTAATAATGATTATTTATTGAAATACGGAACTCAAAGCTGCGCCTTTTTGTAGAGCCCCTCCCGGTAGTTTTTTTCACAAAGTTAAACACAGAATGTACACAGGTTCTTACACCAAACAGAAACATTTTTGTAAACAACTTACCAAAATGGAACTTAACAAATATTTACTTCATAAAATAATATATAAACCTAACTTACAGGTGTTGTCCATAAATTTAGAAATTATATATAGACACTGCCCCCAACCACAAGTGCCACTTAATATAAATATTAGTCTAAATATAAATATATATAAAATATATATAAGTGCCAAGGTTCAGGGGTAAGATCATCTGTGTATACTGTTGTTTACAAAAATGGTTTTATTTATCCAAACATTACCCATCAATATCCAATAATTGTAGTTGGATACAATATATGTAAAAATTCCCTTTTGAGGGTACAGTGCAGTATTTTTGTCATTTCTAGCACTGCACTCTTCTGGACTGAGACCGATGTTGTCATACCTGGGATCTGATGGAGCTGCTCTTCCAGTTTAGGGGTCACAGCCCCGAGTGCTCCTGCCACCAGTGGTCCGTGCTGAACGTTGGGGAACCCGGACAGCTTGATGGTAAGGGGTCTACTGGAAAAAATCACAGATGGACAAGAGATGATAACATGGACCTGATGAAGTGCTCCTACAACCTACAACACCAAACCAAATGAGAGGCTACATGAGAACAATGAGGCAGAATGGAAGGTGAAACCCAAGATAGCTCTGTTGGTGATAGGATAATAAGTACAATATATAAAAAATAAATATTTATTATAAATAAATTTTAGGTGAATTCTAAAAAGATTTAAACAACTTTCAGTGTTCTATGTTATTGTCATCCCTTGATTTACAAACATTCAAACTATGAAAACACAGTATAAGTAAAAATTTCATTTAATGCTGCCTTTTTTATTTATTAATATTTCCCCTTCAGTAACAAGCCGTCTACTTCTTTTATACTATTTGAGTAACAGATTTTATTTCTTCTCTCTCTCTCACTCATTCACTCACACACACACACACACACACACACACACACACACACACACAGGGCCCCCCTCCAAATAAAGGACAAAAAAATGCATTAAAAGCCATACTGGGGGTGAGCAACCAAATATTACAGACACAATATCCCACCCCAGTTAGTAAATTATAATGAACATAATGGACAACACACAAAACACTTATTAGACATAAATAAAATGACATGTACAGTGCACAGCTGAGAATGACAAAAAAGGTCCACCATCCTAGGTTGAGCCATGGCTCTCCCATCATGTTTTGCTGCTGTATGTGTGTAAATAGTTGTTTAACCTTACCCGAGACATATTGGCCTTGAGGGGGTTCAGTGTGTTTGTCAGAAAAATTATTATTACGCTGTGTACAAACACAGTTTGTCTTGTTGCAGTCTCATGTACCCAGTCAATGTAATTACCATTAAAATTAATAAGATGTAAGTTTTTTATTCACCAATTTCTGGGAGACATGGTACGTCTTAGTGCCACTGGACACGGTTCACATGTAAATACACACACAGACATGAGAGGAGCATCCTGGGGCCTTGACCTCTCGAGGTTTAGGGACTGGATCCCAATCCTGCTGTAAGACCCTGATGGCAGCCTTGGTAAGATTACGGAGCTGTATAACAAGGTAAATCACTGTAAAGTGCACTATGTAACACTGTACGTCACCTTGGGGAGAGGAATCTGTATAATAATTGTTGGTGGTTCTGATTTGTTTGGTTGTGCTGGGGGTGTGTCCATGGGGGGGGGGGGGGTCAGTTCGGGCGATCAGGTAGCTGCAGTACAAAGAGGAGACGGCGGGGGGACCTGCATCGCTGCAGAAAACTTCCTCCCAACTCTGAATAGGCCTAAAAAGTGTAAAAAACGAACGTTTTCATCCGATTTCACCGCCAAGTTTTATCCCTGGAAAATACAGTTTAAATAATATTAACACTTTGCGGACAGTTTAAATCGGACTTCTTTTCGGACGGTTTCACCCGCCGCGCACTCACAACATTACGTCACCAACAGGACGCGGTAGCGCGCTTTAGTTGTAATAACATGGCACGCGGTCGCCGGCGATTAAAAACCTTGTTTCAAGTCAGTTTGTCGCGAGCGCGCGCCTTGACAGGCCCGGGTAAATTCAGTGCCACACGTGACGGTCAGTGTGGCTGTGCGAGCGCCCAAAAGTTGTCACGTGTGCACCGTTGAGGGGTGGGTGGAGGGGGTGAGTCGCAGGTCTTTTGAAGAGGCGCAGCGCGCACGCATCGCTGAGCATTACATTGTGGCCTTTGTTTATTGTGGCAGCGGAGGCGGAGCCCACCGCCCGGCCCGGCGCGAGCTATTCAGAGCGAGGGGGTCTATTGTGCGCGAGCTTTGGGAAAAGCGAGGAAGCCCGTGCGCTCGGCGCCGCAAACAGCCAGATTCCTTCTCGGGAAGTCGGAGCGCGCCGACTGGGGGTCAGAGGATCGATAACGGGGGCGAGCGGAGCGCACCTGCGAGTACCTGCGGATCGTAGTACGGGGGACAGGTAGTGTGAAGGTAAGTGGTCAATAGTTTGGAACATCTTCCAAGTAGCGCCCGAAACACGATTTGTCCAACTGTAATGGAAGAGGCGCAGTCCCGTGTTGTAAACCGACGCGTTTGTTGACAAGTTAGTACGACAGACGGTGTTGGGCTCCCCGGTGCGTAACTGGTAGCTTAACTGGGTTCTCGACGTCCTTCTTCTTCGAGAAGTTTTCACTTTTTAAGTGGCATTATTCTCCTTTTTCCGAGTGCAGCGATTACTCGAGGTCGCTAGGAGACCGTCTCCGTGGAAACGGGGTAATGTGGCCGAGTTATTCATTAGCTCATGTTTGCTCGGAGCCGAGAAGGAGAACGAGCCGAGACCCCAAAGACTGCGGCACACACATCATAAGCAAGACATAAACGCAGGCTCATCTAATAAACTTTTTGTTTGTCCAGTTTTTTCCTGGATACTTCTTGTTTCAAATGGGCAAGAAACAAATCTAAAAACCAGTGGTCAGTTCTTGCATTAATTGCACCTAAAGATGTAAACAACTGTGAATTGATGAGGGACAAGTTTGGTAATTAACTCCTTTTATGCAAAACTGTGTTTATACCATTGAGTTTGACTATCAGGTGCTGTTTGTGTTGCCACCAGGAAATGTGCTTATTTTACGTCATGGGCCAGAAGGCCGAATGACCACTCTGCTGTGATTTGTCTCTCCCAGCAACGGATTCCCCGTTCAGGGACACTGGGAAGGCAGGGCAGGAATCGGGCCTGTTTCAGGATCCCCTGTGTGGCCTCCCAGGGACAGGCAGGTGCGGGACGCAGTGCATTGTTGTACCATCTCCTCCCAATATTGCACTCGTCCCGGCCTCCCGGACCCTTGGGAAACCCCAACACCTCTGCAGGGGTGAAGAAGGACAGCTTACGTCAGCCCCTGGAATACTTGGCTGCAGAAGAGTTCGTAGCACCAAGCAGAGCAGGTCTTCACTAGAATTTAAAAAAAAAAACAGTTTGGACAAACATCGTATTTTACAATATGCAATTGTTTAGATGAAAGTGGAGAAGAAAAAAATTGAGAACGATCACAATACAGTACTAAAATCTGGACCATAATCTACAGCCACTGTTCAAACTTAAGGACAACTGCTTTGTCACATGGTTTTAAACATTTTTGCACAAATGTGACATATAAAGAGGAATCCACAACATGGCAGTTACAGCACAAGTTAACTGCCTCTCATTAATTACAACCTGATTAATTACTTTAGAATCAATAGAAACTTGCAAATAGTAAGAAACATAAACTGCTGTAGTTGACCTCAGTAAAATAATATACCAGTTTCTTAATAAGGTGGTGTATTACTAGAGCAGTAAAGCAGGACATTTTAAATGTCCAGCAGAGCAACAGGTATTTCATTATGTACTGCCCCCTTTGTGGACAAGTGCTGTCTGGCTAGCTGAACAAACTCATCAGTAATGGTGGCCCACTTCCGCTGACTCCCACTGTCCCTGGCTGACCGCTGGCAGGCCGCCACAGTTGTGAGCCTCCGTCAAGGCCACCAGAGGACTTCTCTACTAGCCCTGACTCCGTGGATCTCAGCAACACACCTAATGCACCAGGGCCTTAGTGTCAGGGCTCACCAGTAGAGAGAAATGTAGGTTCCCCACAAGCAGTGATTAGCGTTGTTTACATGCTTGCCGAGTATTGTTTTCTGCTTTGATTCGTAAAATATTCTGTCTGTTCACAAATTAGTTAAAATATGCTGTGACTTTTCAATCCTGGCCCAATTAAACTCATGCATATTTTATGCCTGTGTATTATTCAATAAAAGTGTTACATGTGTGTTTGAGAGAACTGTGTATTTCTTTTATGTAACAAATATGGATTCTGAGCAGCCACAGATCATCATGATGAGCAAATAAAACATTTTAAATCAATGTAAATTTTCACTGGTGTGTTAAGACTGCAACAAAGCCTTGCTTTTGAAGCACAGTTACAATGAATTACAAAATTACATTGTTTCAGCATCAGAAAACAAATGTTTATACAAACCTTTTTACATCTGAAAACAGGTTTACTGTGGTATATGGTAGCAAACGCTCTTTGTAAATTTACCTTCAAAACGCTACGTTCAGCTGAGGCTGCTCCTGAGTGGCATGGGGTAAAATTCTGGAACATGGTCAGTGTTCCGAACTTCTTGTCATTCCCGTCTCTCAGCGAGATTCAATCTCTACAATGACAACAGACTCACACTGCGATTTCACATTAAAAACTCCAGAACTGGAAGCAGTAGTTCTATAATCAGCTTTATTTCATATGTAATTATTACTTGATGACTCAGAAGCTTAGAATATATACATAAGAATACATGTACTTGCGAATCCAACTGTGGACATCAGGGAGGACTGATTACGGCTGTGGGGGTGTATTTACACAATGTATTCTGTCCTCAGAAAGAGAGATTATAAGGCACATCTTTATTAAATTTTTATGTACTTCGGCAACACTGTAAAACAAAGTTCTGAACTTAAATTTGCACTCCAGAAACATGACATTAGCTTATATTTTTTGCTGAGATGAAAGATAACCTGATGAAGTTAAACCCAAATAAGTTACAGCACATTTCCATACTGTTGAAAAGACAACATCCCTTTATTTGTATGGCCACATTCAGCTGCACATACAAATACAGTTCCCACACGCACGCACACACACACACACACATCCACAAACGCACACCCCTAAACTCACAGAAGCTACAGAAATACCCACATACCACAGGGTGAACTGAGGATGGAGACAGTGCTGCCCTTTTAGAGCAGCTACATAGCCTGAGAGCATCTCATTTTCGCTGCACCTCGACTCCGTTCAATACGGCAAGAATACGGTGTGAAAGGAGTCTTCTTCCTCTCCCACGTATCTCACACACATGCTTACACTCACACACAGCAGTTGGCAGAGACACTGGTTATTCTGCAGAGTCTCTGGTTTGACACTCCTGTCCACTCGCTCACACTCCTCATGCTTCAAGGTTCATGGTTCATTTAGGCCTCTTTGTAATAGGGGTTGAAGTCATCCGGCAGGGTATCTAACAAAAACAGGTTACAGTTTTCCCAGTTACTATAAATCAAACTTCACCAGAACATAAATACAGAATTATATATACTGTGTATGTGGGAACTTGTAATGTACCATTGCAGCGGTAACGCAGGTTGGACCAGATGATGTTCTCTTGGGAGAAGCAGAACACACCCAGTCGTCCACCCCTCATGGAGGTGTCAATGATCACATCTGAATCAGCAACCACTTCTGTTCCTTCATACAATTTCACTCTGTAATATACATAACATGGGAGTGAAATTTATTATTACTACTGTTACAGGACAAGAAAAAGATAGATTGAGACAGTGCTGCCCTTTTACAGCAGATACATGGATACATACAGACAGACAGACATTTGTGAGCAGATTATGACACATATATCTAGTATGTAGATGAAATGAGAAGCCCAGTGCCTTTATGGTAGCCATGTCATTCCACCTGTTTCTTGCTGGAAAAGGAGCAAGGCTTCATATCTCATTTTTGGCCATGGTACGCAAAAGACTTGGCCACCACACTGAAAGGTAAGAGATGCTACTACCCACTTCTTTTTACTGAACTGTCAGTGGCTGCACAAGGGCCAGAGACACCAGGCTGGACATGAGTCCTGCAGTGGGTAGTGCTATGCGAGGAAGAAGAGGCTGGTGTCCCCATCAGAGCTCCGGTGCAGAGCTGTGGTCTATTCACTCCTCTGCACAGAATACAAAGCAGGTGCTTTTCTGTTTGTGCCTGAAAGGGCCTCACTGCTTTCACAAAGACCTGGCTCACAGCTCCACTAACCCCAGTTGGGAACCCCCTCCTTCTCTACATGTTAATGGAGAGGACGGTGAAGAGGCTCAGCTCCAGACAAGGCAACAACATGACATGTTCAAACAAAGTGAAAACTAATTTCAGCAGTAAATACACCCTCTGTCCCACAGAAGGAAGGTTTCTGTTGATTATTAGTTTTTTTGAAAATGTCTGTTGTTTCAAGAGTTTAATTGATACACATGCAATGTTTTAATATTCTTTTAATATTAAAAGTTTTAATTACTGAGTACTGAGCAGCTATGCCAGGAATATACCTTCAGCCTCTACACAACTCTGCTGTAAGGTTAATGTTCCCCATGTTTTTTCCTATTGCCCACTTCTCCAGATGCGCCTTCTCTGTTTTCCCTGCTCTTGATCTCTCCCCCCTCTTCATTTTCCTCTCCCTTGGACCCCCCACTCTGTAGTAGTTTCCTCTGGATCTGCATATGAACAGGCACCCAGAAAATTCCTGCCAAGGATTTGGTTGACATGGCAACAGGGACAATAGGCAGCCGAGGGGCCAGGCGTCTGTAAAGTCATAGAGGTTTTATTCAAAAGCAAAATAATATAAAATTATTGGAGAACCCCCCCTAGATGATCTCACCTCCCCCCACTTAATACAAATTGATTGTATCAGCAGATGAACTGAACCCACTGAACTCAACTTCCTCTGATGTTCATGTCACAGGTAAGTAGCTCTACGCAGAACTATTTCATTTTTCTCATTTTTTCATTGCACAAAGTTGCACATCTGCTTAACTGGCATGAATAATCTGCTGCTCCCTGTGTACACTGGTGAATTTCTCTGCAGGGATCAATACCATTTTATTCTACCCTGTATCAGCTGAAATAGTCATCTGCTAAATTTACAGCAAGTCTTTACTCTTTTCAATCAATTCCAGATATCAGTCCTTCATCCCACCCTCCCTTTTATATACAAGTATCTGAACTACCTGGGTTAGAAAGTGGAAATGTAGAAAGTAATAACACAGTATGTATTACCAAACTGTATTACCCTTAAAGTGGTTGCAATGAGTACATAAATATAGTTAGTGGTCGTTGAGCAGGTGAACGCCAGTTGAAAGGAGAAAACGAAATGAAAAAGTAAGAACAAAATACATATTAAACTTACATTCCCAATGTGCACAGCACTGTGTGTCATGTATAATTTCTTATTTTTCTTATTTTGTACAAATTCTACAAATTATTTTTAATTGTATACATATTACAGCAACAGGTTCTAGTCACTGCTCGGCACTGTGATGATGATGTTTTTTCATCTCTGAAACACCCCCCATCACCCCTCCCTGCTGCCAGTCAGGCTCTTCCTCCAGCAACCTGCCCCACTGACCCTCCTCCTCAGCCTGTTCCATTCCCTGGCTGTTCTCCTACTGAAAAATTATCTTGGAACTGCCTGCCTGTACATGTAATTAAAGTGTGTGTGTGTGTTGCAAAATCCTTAGTGTGAGAATTAACTGTATGCAAAATTTCTGTGGCTTGAAAAACAAAGATGTATATAATGAACAAAGATTGAGCTTTACAGACACTGAGGAAAAAGTATGTACCAATGTATTAATTAATTATTGACTTTATACTTACAAAGGAGAAAGGAAAGTGAAGGAAATATGGCAAAGCATTTAAATTAGTTTTCATAAAATTTCTTGTGCATTAATTGATGTCAATTTATTAAATAAATATGTAAATAAACATGATATGTTCTGAAAGTGTGGGTGCTTACCTGATGTATCCCACTTGAGGCCGGTGGCTGAGATGCCAGCGGTAGGATGTCTTGTCCCTCCAGCCAACATTGCGGGGGTCCTTCCATAACAGCTTCACCTCACCAGGTGTGTCCCCGGTGTTCCACAGAGCATTGCGAAGGAACTCGCCTGGACCTGTCCGGGACTTCACTGCCTGAGACAGGATGGATAGTCTTATAAATAACCGACCATGACAGAGTGTCCTCAGTCAAAAAGAAGGATGATGTTATACACCCCAGACCTCAACAAAAACAGAGTTTCACAGGAAGGACACTCACTCACATCACAAACTATCCAATGAGAAAAATCTGTTAATCTAATAAATCAATGACCACAACAGCAAGTGTCCAATAAAATTTCAGATTTCAGATGCCATCTAATTTTAACTGACTTCATGATGATAGGAATAAATTTCCCAACTGTCTTTCATGTCAAATGTTACACCTTCTCAGTGAAAAAACTAGTACATGTATGAGTATGTACATGACTGTTATCACTAGTTCTTACCCAAAACACCATAGAGAAAAGCTTTCTCTGTATCTACAGGACACAGTCACAGTGTATAGATGAAAAATGGTTTGATTAACTGATGCTTTTCTCCAAAGCAACTGAATGTTAGGCTAAGTACAGTTATTTAGCCATTTATACCGCTGCTTCATTTTTAGTGGAGCAATTCAGGGTAAGTACCTTGCTCAAGGGGAACACAGCAGGAGGGGGATTTGAACCTGGGTCCTTGACTGGAAGGCAGCACCTCTAAACACTACATCAGCTGCTGCCCCAAATTAGTCCCACCTACTTTCATGAACAATTTAACATACCAAAGGCACCAAGGATTAATTTATTAACCATGAACATTCAAGTTAACTAGCACATCATATTGGATGCAGGGAACATGATTTCAACATTTGTGGTCTGGTGAGCATCTGCAATAAATAAGTTTTCAGTCTGTATAGAAAAGGACTAAGGCAAGCTGTGGTGATTTGCTACATCTGCTCCTGTATTGCTACCTTGAGCTGCAGACCCGGCTGTGCTGTGGCCTTGAATGGCACTGACTGCCAATATGTCTGCTCTGTCTGCTTCCACATCACCACATAGAAGCTGGACGAGTCCTGGTACCCAAAGATGAATCCTGCATAGTCATCATCCGTCACTGTGTTTACGTGGAACGTTCCTTCAAAGTCAACTCCATTGAAGGCAGTGTATCCTTGGGGAGAGGCAAACAGACAAGTTTTGAAGGGGACTGATGCAACTAGCAGGGGAAATGTGGAAGGTCACCAGGTGTTAAGCAAATAGATTACTTTTCAAAACTGACTCACCCACAGCTAAACCGGGGTCACTGTTCATGGTCTGAACAATCTCCATACCCTAGGACAAAGACAGAGCATACAGCTATTGGATGTGTGAGTCAAAATGCACTATTCAATTTGTCTGGTAAAGGAAGAGCAAATTTAAGGTAATATCTGATAACATCAATACCTGATTCAGCACCACCCAATTGGGGTCAATCTGAGCATCTCCTTCAGGGTCCAGGATGACTGTCTGGTAAGCTCTAAAATCAGTCAGAGTGACCTCTGCACTCTCCGGACACACGTCAAGGAGATCCATCACTGTGTCGTTGTCAAAATCATCTTCACATACGTCTCCCACTCCATTGCCTTGACACAGCAAGGGAGACGAAATAAATGACACTGGAGGATGTATAATGTTAACTGTGGTGCAGTCAAATTCCCATATATCTGGCCGCAAGGTGCTTCTCTGCCTTCTGGTTAAGATCAAAGTATTGTATCTGGTATCAAACAACAAAATTTAAAAAAAAGGTTAACAATAAAGACATTCATACAGATTTCCTCTAAATATGAAGTCTTGATTTTTTTTGTTCACAAAGTCTATTTATAAAAATGCCTGAAATTTTTAGTATTTTTTGGTTTAAGAAACTCTGTTTTAGAACATAAAGTACACCAACTATGAAAATGTTTTTACAGAGCCAGGTTTTGTTACTCTTCTATCGAAATGTAATTTTGGAGCTAGTACTGGATGCTCTCATCAAATGAAATGTGACTGATTTACCATTGGAATCTTTCTGGTTGGGATTTACAATGAGACGGCAGTTGTCCGGCCCGGGACCTTCTAAATCTGGGATTCCATCATTATCATCATCGTCATCGCAGTCATCACCAATACCATCGTTGTCAGAGTCTAGCTGTGAGCTATTTGGGATTTCTGGACAATTATCCCGTGAGTCCTGGTGACCATCTCCATCTCTGTATATAAAGATTATATATAAAGAAATTGCGTGCAGTTGCACAAGTGCTCTTGTAAGAATCACTAACAAGATACCAGATGACATCAACAACTTTTGGAAGCTTTAACTAAATATGAAGTGTTGCTTTATCATATTTGTTTGCCTGATAGAAAAGGTATATCTCTTCCAAACAAATCCTTACATAGACAGACACACACACATGCACCGCAATCTCTCTCTCTCTCTCTCTCTCTCTCTCTCTCTCTCTCTCTCTCTCTCTCTCGGGGAGAACAGGTGAGAGAGATGCCAGGTGACTCAGGCACTTACAAGTCCTGATTGGTGTCACACACATCACCCACCAAGTCGTTGTCAACATCCGTCTGAGAAGAGACACAGTGACACAGGACTTGTAAATAGTTAAACCTCTACAAGAATATCACCTCATCTTTTCACCAGAGGTGTTCCACCTCCTCCCTGTTGGCAAGGAGCTATGATAAAAAATATTCCACTTTACTCTTCTTTATTTTGTTTTGTAGATGAATGTGGTTTGTCATATTTTACTGCTGCTTAACTACACTGTCAATAGCAGTTATTTGTCAATAGCAGTTATTCATGACATCTTTTCTCCCTTCTTTTACTCTTGGTAATCTGTACCTTGCTCCTATGACCTTGACATGTAGCTCTGAAAAGTCTTCTAACACTAAGATACAGGAGAATGAAGCACAGCACCACCAAACAGATAAGGTTAAGTGTTAGCATACTTTCATTGTGACTAATGCTACCAAGCAGGCTTCATCTCATACAAAAGTGTGCGAGCAGCTAATAATGTTTCAAGCAAATCAAACAATTGCATTCTGTCTTCATAAATTTAAACCAACAATGTGTTACATGGTTTGTTCTTGCACAGGCTGTGAGAACTGTGTGCACAGCGCCCTCTAGCCACTGTTCAACCTGACCTGCGTAGGATTACTGATTTCAGGACAGCTGTCACAGGCATCGCCAACTCCATCTCCATCCCTGTCAGTCTGCATGGGGTTGGGGACCTTCGGGCAGTTGTCCAGCACATTGGGGATACCTGTACCACAGGAGGAGATGACAAGGACTGCTGAAAATTCTCAGTGCAGCGGTGAAGATGAGGAAAAAGAGGAGCAGGGCTCTCATACCATCTCCATCAATGTCGTTGTCACAAGCATCACCCTCGCCGTTATTGTCGGTGTCCTTCTGGTCAATGTTCGGAACATTGGGGCAGTTGTCACAGGCATCACCAAAAGAATCTGTGTCCGAATTCTGCTGGTCTTTGTTGGGTATTAGTCGGCAGTTATCCTGGAGAAGCAGCGACAGGACCGTACTCAGAATACCAAAAGCCTATTTTGTTGGGTGTAACCACATTCAGAGTGTTCCGAATTTGAACTCTTGGTCTTATGTGTCCAAATGACAGAGTAATCAACAGAAACAGGCAGATACAAAAGCACCTCAACATTCTTTATCCCATCTCCGTCAGCATCCTCGTCACACTGGTCCCCAATGCCATCATTGTCGGCATCCTCCTGTCCTGAGTTGGGCGTAAACATACAGTTGTCCTGTTTGGGGCACACAAAGCTTGTTAGGAACAGCGTACTGCCTACTGACACAGAGAATGGGTAACTACATTGATGATGAAAAGAGATCAGTGTGCACAGCCCACACATTAAATGTCCAGACTAACATCCAGCAAACTGTTACCAGAGAACAAAGAATGAAGAAACAGGAGTTTCACAAACCGCTTTGCAGTGCTTATCGTTGTCTATGCAGGGAAGAGACTGATCCGGGTATCCGTCGATGTCTGTGTCCAGTCCACAGGTATTGCCATTTCCAGCCCAGCCCACATTACACTGAGAAGCGGACGAAAAAGCAAGCTAGTCAGCAGCCACTAACCACCTTGGAGATGAAACTCAAATTGTTTGAATAAATTATTACTGTTTGAGAATTTATTATTAAATTACTATTGCCATGTGCTTTAGCAAGCAATCAAATTAATTCCACATCTGCCAGATCTGCCTATCATGAAAACACCTACCAGGGCTTTCTAACCAGAGCCCGGTACCAATTTCCTGCCACACTGCTAAGCTCTGGGCAAAAGGAGTCAACCCTCACCGCACAGGACACATCACCATTCCTCTCAATGATGCAATGTGCATTAACATCACAGGGATTGAAGCTGAGTGTGGCACACGTCTTCCGCGGGAAGCAGCCAGCAGTCTGGTTCCCCACGAAACCCGCTTTGCACTGGCCACACTTGAAAGATCCCTAGAGAAATAAGACAAAAAAAGAAACGGGTAACTCACTACTCCCCAGGCACCAAAAAGACTACGACACCCAGAAGATGCAGCAATATTGTTGTTCTGCACTCTTAGCATTTAGTATTTGTTCAACTGAATTTAAACAATAATTTGTGGTTCTCGAAAAGGATTTGTTCTTAGTCCAACATGTGTGGAAAGTCCAAGCTCACAACTGTTTCTGGAAATGGTTATTTAAGAACGATGACTCGGTCAGCCTGTGGATCAATGGTGGTAAGTCAAACACACCAAGATCTAATGGAGCTGAAAGAGGAAGATAAAGCTGGGTTGAACTTGACAGAGTACCCACCACAGTGTTGGTGCACACAGAATTTGGCACGCAGGGATTGACGACACACTCATCGATGTCACTACACTCCTGATGCAAGTTCAAAGAGAGGCATCAAGTCAAAACAAAGCATCTAGTGACAAATGCAATTCATATTTCTACTGTAAAGTATGTAGAAGTGTTCTCCTGTGAAGTATGCATCACACTGTACAGTTTACATAAACACTTCAGTGTTGAATTTACAACATCTTGCACTTTTGGATCTCTTTAACCTTGCAAGAGCACGTTCATTTCTAATGGCTGTGGAAAAGACAGTGAGAGAACTCAAGAGGGTAATTGTAAATGTGTTTGTGCTACTCACTTGCTTGTTGCTCTTGGCGTACTCTACTCCTACGCCAGATAAGGGTGGACCCCCGTAGCCAGGGGGGCAGGGCTGACAGCTGAATCCCTTGGCTGTATTGACACACCCAGATGGTTGGAAGCAAGGTTGGGCCAGAGCACACTGGATAGGAGACAATGAGTGCAGTGGCTCGGTCAGCTGGGGGGCAGGCATTGGTGGAAAGGCCCCACAACCTGGTGCTTGGGTATGAGCTGCAGCTGCAATTTGTTCAAACAGTGTACCTCATCAACGTCTTTGCAGTGAGTCCCATTGCCGGTCATTCCGTCCGGACAGGGCCCACAGCGGTATCCTGGGAAGTCCAAGGTCTCCATGCAGGGAACCCCCTTGTAGCAGGGGCTCGGGAAGCAGCGAGACCGAGGCTCATGGAAACCTGAGAGGACACACAAACTGAAATCTTTCTGTGCACATAGCCCACCCCTCCATAGAGGCCAGTTGTTTTCAGTAAAGCTTTGAACATTAGTCAGAACATTGTGAGAATGTTAAGACATGAGATGCTAAAATTCCTCTGCAGGTTTAAAAGTAGCATTTCTGACATTATGACCTAAATGGAATTGTAAATATGTACTATACCAAAGCTTCTATTAAAGTTTACTAACAGTGAAAGAGGAGTGGAGTGTTTGGTATTTCAGTGGACAGAGAAGCAGACCAAAACAGGCTGAAGCTGCTACTCACCACATACTTGGCACTCCAGTATAGTGTTCCTGATCAGAGACATCTCTTTCACCTGAAACACACAATACAGCAGCATAAAAGGAAACAGCCACATACACCGAAGGGTTCAAACTTAGAGGAACTTACATTACCTGTAAGCTATGCATACTCAGCGGAGCCTCCTGCAAACTGCTAAGGTCACTTAAGTAAATTCTCTCTTCTGTTTCGTTTTCTTGTAATCATTAACACACCTGCCTCCCTTCACTAGGTCTCCCTCACCTGCTCTCGAATGTCCTGTCGTAACTCCCCCAAGATCTGGTTGAAGATAATCAGCTGACCGATCAGAGCCTTGGTGTGGTCACCTAACAGGACACCCAAATTAAGGTAATGAGTATGAGCTGAGAACAGGGTTATACTGCAATAACACAACAAACACTGTAGAACTGGAGAGAGCTGCGTAAGGATCCCAGTATATCACGCCACTTCATAGCAAAGCCTGAAATGTGAAATAAAACAGGAGATGCACTCACCAAGAATGGAGTTTACTTCCCCTGTCACTGAAAAGAGATGATGGAATGCACTCAGGAGGGCAAATCACATCATATTTTAAAACTGTTCTGCATTTTTTAGACTTATTTAGACTGCACAACAATTATATCTGTCACAGTATATACTGTTTCCAACAGACACATCCATCTATTATTCTGAACCACTTGTCCTGGTCAGGGTGGTAGCGGTCTGGAGCCTGTCCAGGAACCACTGGGTGATAGGCTAAGAGACCACACCCTGCATGGGGTGCCACTCCACTGCAGAGTTGCAAAGGAAGCAACTTGAGCAAATTTTTAATCATTTTTTATTTTTTTGAAATAGGGAGGAAATTGTGGGATATCAGGTAACAAATGAAGAAATCAGTCATGTACAAAAAAAGTAGTCACAAACTGGTACCATACACGTTTACCCAAAGCTTGCTTGGCATCTTCTCTACATGTTTATTATCAAGCAATGTTAACAGGCAGACCTGTTTTTAATTAAACTACCAATTTTCTGATAACGTTTTAATGTTTGTTATTTAAATGAGCTGCATTTCTGATTTTGGCACCATCTTCTGTAAGAGTAGTAATTAATTTTTAAAAAATTTGCCAGCTTGTTTGAATAACACACATTATTGTTAATATTTACTAACATTCACTGACAAAATTGCATTTAGGGTTTTAGCAGCCAATATGTTAGTAGCTATTATATCATCCATAAAGCTCCTAAACACGGGTAGTTACCTGTGTTGTGCAGAGAGGAGTCTCCCTGGAAGGGGCAGCCTGTGAGAGCACCTGCTTTGGCTACAGAGCCACCCAGGGCAAGTTTGAGAGACTCCACAGCACCCTGAAATGTACCAGTCATGCGGCCAAATAAGAACAAACAGATGCTTTCAAAGGTACACTGTTAAGGTCCTATAATAAATCGTCAGATATTGACAAAAGTGACTTGAGTCCACTTTTGACTGTGATTCTAATGTGACTTCAGAGGTAGGTGAGATAAAATGCAGAGGCAGTAAGTGATTGAAAGAACCTGTGGAACAAAGCCTACAAAACACTGTCATGGTACAAAGTGTGGGCACTACTGTCTGCATTACCTGCAGCCTGGCATAAGACTTGTAGCCATTGCGAATGTCCACCATCTCAGCCTCTGGCGGTAGCTGAACCAGAGGGGGAAGGCCCTCACTGGAGTCTACCAGTCGGCAGTTGACATACAGCTCCAGCTGCAGGTTGTCTCGACGGAGTCCAGCGATTCGCAGTATTATGGACTGGGTGCGTCCATCTGCCAAGTTGGCATTCTGGAGGTTAACAGTATGAAGCTTCCCGTCTCCCCGCACATAGCGTACAAGAGCTGAAACAAAAAGGAATACATTAGTGGAAAAACATAATGAAAAGAAAGACAATAAGACAAAATGCAGTGAGGACAAGCAATGGTAAGGCAGACACAAAGAAACAGGTAAAAAGAGGCAAGTAAGGAACAAACAACAATAGCACCTGGTGGGGCTGTGAATCTGTGAGTATTAAATTGCAAATGTACGCACCACATGTTAAGAGCATCTGAGCTACAAACGTTCGAAATTACAAACAGTTTTTATTCACTTTTAACTGCATTTTCTTTACCCTTCTGTTTTTGAAAATTTGCAGATTGAACATAACCTGCCACCAGAGGGAAGTAAAACACACTCAGAATTGGTTAGGAGGTGGATGTAGGAATGGAAGGAGGTGATTTGCAACATCTCGAGGATTTGATTTTTTATTTATCATTGCTATTTCCAAACCTTTTACATAAACTACACAGAGAATAAACAGAGGTAACTCTATTATTATTCGTTTTTTATTATTTATAAACATTTCTTGGTTATGGTCAAGTGACCAGATTTTGGCAAACATTTCTCTGACAGACATGGCCAGTGAAATATATCAGAATTTTGCAGTGCAATGGTTGTTTAGTATTTTCTGCTTAAGTTATTTTAAAGCAGATTTAGCTTCATTGTTGCTTAGTGTTATTAAAACATAACAAAACTGCTCTCCTCTCCATGATGAATTATGTCTCTCGCCTGACATTTCCAGAATAGAGGAATTCTGAGACACTGCACTGCATGCACTGTTTATGAAAACAGGACAACTAAACAGATGCCTGAAAGGACATTTTTAACTAATTATAGCTGTATGTGATGCTTTCAAGAGTATAACCGTGAACAAATTGAGAGATTATGTCGTATCATAAATGATTCATTGTGAAGTAGTGGGTGGACTTGGGACCAGTTCCAGTTTAACGCTAGACTTCCGGTCCCAGTTGTGCTGTTAATGTAAGCCACATCTCTATATAAAACAGTGCTGACAAACAAACAAACAAATGCCAGTGAACATTTGTAGGATATGCAATATGTGTTTCACATATACATGTACAGTACCTTTGTTAATCTTGCCCATAACTGCGAGCTCCAGGTACTTCCTGTTGTCCTGCTTGTTGTAGAGTCCCAGCAGCACTCCACCCAGCTTGGGTGGCAGGCGGAAGGTAGATACAATGTAGATGTCACTAACTGTGCCCAGCGCCATCGCCACCTTCTCCACCGTAGCCGTAATCTGCTTGGCATCCTGCAGTGCCAGCATGTCGATCACTGGGGACAGAAATAACAGCAGAGACAGTGAAACCTTCAGCTCAGTTGTGATAGACACACTGGAACTATACATACAGACCATTACATCACAGTGCCCAAGAAGGTGGGCAGATACTGGTACTTGGACCTCCAGAGATATTTTTCTCCTCTTCTTGCTGTTGGAAATGTTTTTGTTTTCCTCTCCACAGTTGTCAGCTGGCTTATTTAGACAGCAAACTCTCTATATGACTTAACAACAAATAAACTACGTTGTGATATTTTCTTCATGTTCATCCCTTGGACCTTTGTTCAGTGCTCTGTGTCACCTATTGGGAAAAGTGCTATATAACAATACATTGAATTAAAATTGAATTGGATGAAAGAAAGCAGCTGTGAAATGAGGCCAAAGTGTTATCCCAAACAAAGGGAATGGCTGAAAAAATGAGATGACACATGATTATTATCATAATTATCATTAATGTAATTGATAGTTGCTTGTGATGTTAAGTATGCACTATAAACAGCTGCTTATAGTGTCACAGCATAGCAATCTTATGAAGACAATCATAGATGAAATTTTGTATTGCGGGAAACACAAGGTCAGCCTTTCCCTGGACTCAAATTGCCTGATTTATAGAAAATACAACTATTAAGAATTTGAGAGGAGGACCAAAAAAATATTTTTAAGATAAACTGACGTTAAGAGGACAGAGACCCACTGTCATAAAGATTAGCAAAAGACACTGAAGAGCAGATTCTTATGCAGCCCCCAGGCGATGACAGAAGTTCTCAGAAGGGAGGCTGGAAGACTGATAGCAAGCCTTATGTTGAGGTGACATGGTGACAGCAAGATGAAGAAGGAGCATCAGTGGGAATTGGGAGAGTGACAGTGACAGAGAGAAAAAGAGAGAGAAAGTGAGACGAGGAGGTTAAAGAAGGAGGAACACTGGCACAGACAGAGCATAAAAAGCCTAAATTAAAACCCACATTTAGCATAGTTAAAAAAAATGTTATTCATGGTGAACTAAGATCAAAAATGTACACTATGAAGCAGTATTCAGGGTACAAGGCATGATATTAACATATCATGATACTGAAAATTGCCATTTATTTAAGAGGCTACAGCCCCCTATTTTTTTACTATTTCACTCGAAAAATGTAAATCGCTGATCTCTCACACTTTATGTGACAGATTAATACACCAAACCAAATCACCGTTTTGATCAGTGCTTCTCCCAAATGCTTTCCTTTTAGCTGTGTTATTTTTTTGTTCATTTTCCCCTCACATAGCCTAGGCCACATAGGCTGTTGTTACTATCCAAAATTTAATAATAAGGCCCACAGAATTGTCTGGACAAAAGTTTTATTAAACAAGACCTTTTATAAAGACAATGGGCTTTTAAACCTAAAACATTTCTGCAATAAGTATCCTGCATAAAGAACTATTTAGTGCCACGTTTTCTTATATCAGCTTGCAGTCACTTAAATGGGATGTATAACATGAAAGTTTTAAAATCATTTTTATAAAGCCCATCACTAAATAATTTTATCAAGCCCTGACATCCGTTCTCCAACGTGAACTAAACCACAGAAGGCTACATTTACTCATTGTGTTATGAATGTTGGAGTTTTCAAAGATATTAACATTTCACACATTGTTACACATTTCTTCATTTTTATTTAAAATTACTGATGTAGATAGAAAATTTCATTCCCAAGTGTTGCTTAGCAGTAAAATGCACCAGTCATATAGGACTACAGACCCACCTTCATTCATCTCATATGCACAGTGTTTACAATTAATGTTTGGTGACCAAGAGTGTCCACAATCAATAACAAGACCAAAGAACACTCACCAAGATGGACTAAATACAAGCTGAGTAGACTATGAGCTTTTTACTTTTGGTCTTTCAAAATTATTTTTTATGTTACTATACTTTTCAGGTAATATGCTAAAATGTTAAAAAGAACAAGTCTGTCACTATTGCATATTTAACTTTTTAATAGCATAACCTGTGAATAAATTAACAGACCTCCAGCCCCAATTCTAAATTGAGGAACCAGGGTAGTTTCTAAGGTACACGAATTACATATGTACAGACACACGTCATAGAATCTGCAGAATAAAATTCTTTCACTTCAGGTCAAAACATCAGTATAACTCACAATGGAAAAAGAAACCTAAAATACAGACTTTTTGGAGCAATTCCCTTTTTTTCTAAAACAGCATAACGTTTTCATTTAGTTCTTGAGAGGATCAGAGTAAAACTAAAACACTTTTGAAATAGCTCTACAGTGCTCTTTCAATCATATTCCACACAGGACCTGAGTCCTGAACCTCGGATATCTTCTACTGACTTTTTCTGTATCTCCTGCTAAAACACTTGTAACATACTAGTCCTTTCCTGCCCCTTCTCCTCTTGCTTCAGAGCTCCCCGCACGTTAGAAATCTGCTCATGCTTTCCCTCCTTGCTTCAACTCCCACGTCTCCTCTGATTTACTTCCCCTCACTCAACTCCAAAACATCAGAGGAAGCCTGGTGAGCTCTGTGGGGGAGTGAACGACCAGGCCGGGGATTCACTGGTATCCTAACCATCTCCTTGCCTTTGAAAACAAAGCCATCTATCACCTGCTTTCCCCTCTAATAGCTGTTCATCGCTGGTGACATCCCACACCCACGGAGTGCTTTGGAGTGCAAACGCTGGCTGCATGTTGTGGAGGGGAAGGATGAAAGAAAAGAAAAACAGAAGGAAAGTGGAGCAAAAGGCTGACTCAAACACAGCGAGCCCCACTGGAGGTCAATGAGCAGTGATCACGGCCAGTTGAAATTTAGTGCCAGACACAGAGAAGATTAAACGACTGAGAAAAACATCTCCAAGCACTGATTAACAGTGTCTCGGACCCACAAGCACACCTGATGCCACGTGTCATATCATCTTTAAAGTTACCAAAAATAAAAGCTAGACCACATTATGTTTTACATCAATAAGCACCTTGTTGTACCCATATAATGGAGCACATCCAACATGCACTAACCTATGTGTAAGAACATCTGTGTGCAGGAGCCCAGTGCTCTGAGCTCCAAAGAAGCAATGGATGAAAACACCTCATGCTTGGTGGACTCAGCAGCCACTGAATGTGAATCTGCATAACGGAATGTGTACCACCTCCTGATGCTCCTGATGTACTCCTGATGTGCAACCATGATCAACACCACACCATAAAACTACTGCAGCAATCTATGGAATAAGAACCACCAGGCTTTGGGAACCCACTATTGCCAAGCACTGAAAACTGGGTCAGCAAGGGTGGCCAGGGACAACAACTTCACCGTCCTCAAACTCTAGCTCTGCCTTATGGACACACTGGCCTTTTACAGCAGATGCATCCACACAGTTCCCCTGTCACTACAGGAGAAAGCCCAGGAGTGGTGGCTGGGACTCATCTTCTTCTCCACAGCTGCCAGCTGGCTTATTCTAATAACTAACTATACTTATCACCTCAGAAAAAGACCATCTATACTCTACCACTGTCTTCTCTATTGTACGGTTCCTTGAAATGCTGTTAACTCCGCTGTCACTGTGGTGAAAAGAACACTGTATAAAAATAAATTAGATTGAACAGTGGCATCTAGTGCAGGGTTTCTTATCCTTTTCTGTGCTGTGGACTGGAGCACAGGTTTACTTTTTTGTGCAGCCCAGTCTATGAACTGGAACTAATTCATTATGCAAATTATGCAAAACTCCGCAAATCACACAGCAGCACTGAACTGACTATAAGCATAACTTGTTACTTATTTTATCAAAAAATGTTTTACAATCTGTGACTCAAATAAATAAACAGCATTTTTTCCCCATGCTACCCACATTTAGGCTACTCATTTACATATTCAAGTGGTCTCTCTGTGACTTGGCAAATCAACATTCACAGCCCAGTTCTGGTCCATGGCCCAGTTGTTCAAAGCCTTGGGTCTAGTAGACATCTCTGGTGACACCTTCACATTTGTCCCTTTGATCACTTCTCTGCACCTTAAGTAACACAAAATTCTTGGCTCTGATTTGTCACTGACTGTCTCTGCTATTTTGCTGCATTTTCTCTCACACTAATCTATTAACTTTTGCAAAAACAGTGTCAACACTACTAGCAGTAGTGAGAATAACATAGCTGTGCAACAAATGTTTGTTACAGAACAGTAGTTACTTGACACCTCACTGAAGTCCCCAGCTCAGTTGTTTTGGGGCCCTTAATCCTTAGAATCCTCAGAATTTGTTTATTAAACAAATTTATTCATTAAGCCAGGGTCCCCCCAGCGTGACTTACAGTGTGAGGTCACAATATTTTACCCATTTAAAATTCTGGGTATCTTTGTCTATCAATCCAGAGTAAATACCCACATTACAGTGGGAACAAGATTCCAAGCAGGCCACCATAAACACTACGTCCCCTGCTGGCCCTGCTTTTCTATTACATTTTAGGACACACGAATGCGGGACTATTACTATAGTTTATCATTTTAATTCTCGTGCACAAATGCAGTCCTCCATTAGCACAAGAATATATGCAATGCAGAGAACATAAAAGTGTAAAGTCTTTTTAATTCATTTTGTTCAGCAACATTTTATTGGCATAATTTCATCTTCAAGAATTTTAAACACTAGATAACCATAAAAGTATCTGGGCGGCTACTTGAAGTGGTCATGCTGAAGTGAGCATATTCGGAGTTTAGTTTTTTCGCTTTTTCTCCTTCTGCGTTACCTTGCATCTCCTGGAGCTCCGTGGGCTGCGCGAGGCCGCCAAACGCCGCCGCGAGGAGCAAGAGGATGAGGCGCAGCTCTCCCCTCGCGTCCGTCTCCCGCATACTGGACGACAGAAATATTAAAAAGAAAATAAAAATGCCGGAAAACCCGATATGAAGAACTCTCGGCTTCTTTCCCTGGAGGTGTCAGCCTGCTGTTTCCCGGTGAGTCCTGAGTGACCGTCGCGCTCGGAGCCGGGCTCGAGAGGCGGCGCGAGCGCTACTGGAGCTGTGCGCGCGCCGTCCGCCCTCCCCTCCCGCGGGAAATACGAACGTAACGATGAAAATTGACACGTGTATTTATACGGCCATGTGCGAAATACGGTAAAATGTTATTTATTTATATGTAATATAGTTTATATAGTATGGCCATTTTTTGCTGAACGAGCTGAATACAGTTTGTGCTGAATGTAAAGCGTTTAGCAGGGGTATTGGATATCCCCCCCTTTTCAACATGTAACTGAGCATTTTAACAGTTAATAGTAGTTTTGCCTTTATGTGGCGAACTTTTTTGGGTAAAATATTTCCTCGCACTGTCAGTCACCCGGGACACTTTGAACTAGTGACTTTACCATGGCGCTGTAGTAACTTTTCCATGGTGTTGGGTGTTGTACTGCAGCCTGATGGCCATTACAACCTTCTCCGACATCCGCGTTTGTTTTTACGGCCCATGAAGATGTCAATATAGATGTCAGTATACTCAATGGGTAAGCTCTGTGGAATATAACTAGAGCAAAACTATGGCATAACACTTAAAAGTTTTATTAATATCCACCTACATTAAAATTAAAACTAATTTAAAACCACAGGATATAATACTTCTGTCTCCAAAAATTCCAAATAATATGCATTGTTGACCAATTCTTCTCATAAACATATGCAACCTTCCTCATCTTATTTATCAACTACAATCAGGAACCGCTCACAAACTGTAAACACTGTGGAAGTGAGTGGAGCTAAACCAGTCCCAAATTCATATTGCTTGGGTGTTTTTTTCTGCCAACTGGGTGCATTTTACTGGCTGGATGTGGAAATCCAGGTGTGGGACCTGGTGCACTTTGTCAACATTATGTTTTTTTCTGCTTAAATTAGTATTACATATAAATATCAGTTATTTAATTGACCTTTTTTTATTCTGATAATGATAGCAGTTTATTGAATTCAGTGAAAAGTTGTCAGATTTCAACTGAACCTTACTTCCTACTTTCACCACGGTTATGGTTACAGCACCAGGTTTTAAATGACTGACTAAACCATGGTATCATTTTTTCAGCTCAGAAAGATGCAAATTACATATTTTCATCATCTGTATATGGATGTCATAGTTTTATGCTTCTACACCAGTAACTGATGTGCTCAGTGTTTTTTTTTTTTTCCCTGTGAGGAAAGTATGAGTAAAGTGCACTCAAGCAGCCAAATTCTCATCTTGGCCTGACAATCGTATGCATAACTCAAGAACACTTCCGGTTTTACTAAACCGCTCCTTTTTGTTTTCAGTCGTCCAGAAACCAAACTTCCAGCTTCTCCACAGCATTTCCCTCCAAGTGTCTGCAAGAAGCAGTATGGAAAACGTAAGGAACCGAGTTCCTCTGCACTTAAATTCCCTTATATTGCATGTTTTTCGGGACCATTAGTCAAAAAGAGCCCCTGATGGAATTGGAGAGAATTCAGTTAATTAAGGTTCAGAAACTACTGCCTTGAACCTGGGACTGTTCGCTGAATTTGTAAGAATAGTGAAAACACCACAATTAAACAAAACAAACATTTGAGCGAACAAGAGCCAGCAGGGGATTCCTTGCAAGTTGTGTAATGCGGGGTATCTGCAAGGTTCAGATACACAGTCAAGCATGTCATTATCCCAGGGGAGAGAAGAGATTAGGCTTATCTGTGCAATCTGTGCACATCACTAAACAAGTTCTGCTGGCTACCATATCCTTGAACCCCTGAACTGTAGCTTCAGCCTTAACCCCTATTCTGAAGTCTCACCCCTGTTCTGGCCTTTATAAACAATTTATTTAGTTGCAGCTGGGTCCAAACCCCTTTTCTATGCAGGATTTTTCCACAGTATCTTTTTCATTCTAGTCTACAGCTTGCTTATCCCACAATGACTTCCTCTGAGCTCTGAAAAACTTGCATTCAAATGACTTTTAATAATGCAATTTATCCAAAATGTTCCATCAAAAACACCCCTGTGTTCTGATCTCGTTAATCATGTGCATTGAAGAAAATGCTTTCCCTTCCATGCTTGTTTTTACAATGGAAATATTTAATGTAAGCGAGAAACCAGACAATATCCTTTACATTCTTTAGTGACTTTCTTTCTCCTCAATTATCTGCAAACATTTAAAATTTTAAGTACAACTGAGGAGGAAAACATAATTCTCTGTACTTCAGATCACTACTGGATGCTTCATGAACACCATCAGCAAAATACGTATTTTATAGCACAGTGACTTGCTATAAAAGACAGAAATGGCATTCATTTTGTATGAAGAAATAGTTTTGTCACTTTTGACTAAATGAATTTATAATATACAAGATGAGTTAGCTGGCTCAGAAAGCTGAAAGGTAAATAACATATCGCCAAACAGTATTAGAGTGGTTGCATTTAGTACATAAGTATTGTTAGTGCTGGCAAACAGGCGAACCCCACAGAGTGACGCACTGGTGGTAATCCAGTGGAATGGTGGAAAGTAATAAAATGTCAGCAAATTTTATTACCCTTATATTAGTAAAGTATTCATTGTTATGTGTCACACCCTGTTGCTAGTCTGGGTCCCTCCTCCAGTACACCCCCTACAACCCTGGTGTCGCCATTTACAGTTGGCTGTTTTTCCTCATCCAGACAAATTAGCTGGGAACTGCCCAGAGGCCCAGATCACTAATGCTTGTAACATTATGTTTAGGTACGTGAAATGGCCCGCTTGTCTTCATCTTGACAAATTAACCTGGGAACTGCCTGCAGGCACATCTCACTATGTGTATCACTATATATATGTGTGTGTGTGTGTGTGTGTGTGTGTATTTGACTAGACAAAAATCTCACTTGGGGCAAGATTATCCATGTGCCAAATATCAAGTCTGTGTCTTAAAAAATGAGTGCACAAAGAACAAATAAAAAGAGATTGATTTTTATAGATACAGATATGGCTGGAGAAAGGAGAATTCCTTTTTAAAAACTCTATAGTAAATAACCATCTGTGCATTTAACGGGTTTATTTTAAAATGTATCCGAGTGTGAAAACTCATTCTCTGAGCTCAAAACAAGGTTTAATTTGGGAAATGCAGCAAATATCTCCTGGGTTTTGGTGTCCAGGGGAATAGGACTCAGGAAGGACAGTTTAAGCTGTGTTCAAGCACATCCTCCCAGGTCACAACAAGTGTCACCACAGACCAGCTGAAGACTTTCAGGTTACACTCATACACAGTGCTGTACAGCCTTACAACTTTAAAGAATTCTTAGCATCTAATAAAACATAACATGACAAATGTAAGTTCCTGATGTTTGACTGATTCAGTCCATTGGGATAAGCTTGGTGAACTGTTAAAGTCAACAAAAGTACATATTTAGGGAATCGGTTTCTTTTAACCAAACTGTTAAAAATAAAAAAATAAAAAAACAGCGTATTTCGTCATGAATACAGCAAATGCACCATCAAACCATCTAGTACCCGAGAGAACACTTCAGTTACTCAGCACATTTTATTGATTTTACCTTTTCTGAGTTTTTATTTTGACTACTGTTGCTGGGTGGTAGATGTAACTAGGGTAAAACCCCACAAACACATTGCACTGAAGAGTCCGACACATAATACCCATTAAGAACAGCTGTAAAACTGGCAGCAGTGCTGGCCTTGTCAAGGCATTAAAGTCTGACATATCAACACTTATTAGCAACTCATTTACCCCTGAAATACCAGGTCAGGTGACTTCTGTAAAGAAACAAAAATTTGTGAAAATGGAATAAAGTGTGCCTCTGCCTTACAGTGACATTTGAAAGGACTCCAAAGAAACAGAAGATACATAAAATGGAATAATACTTTAAAAGACTATGTCCACTTGTTTTATATTAAACTGTTTTGAAACAAGTTCAAACACATTCAACCACAGGGCATCAAGAGGTGATCGTTTTGTAAGCCTTTTTTTCCCCTCAGATTCCATTTTAGGATATACTAAATTTTGGCCCATTTCAGAGTATCTTTATGCAGAAATGACCCAAACCTTAATTTGGTATAAATACTTATTTAAGGGAAACCATTGGAGAGGTTATGAACCTGCATTACCTGTGTAAAAGGATGTGACAGTTGCAAACCACCATGTACACCAAGTTCTACACAGTCTGTCCCCAAAAAGGCCTTATATTCTAAGGCTTTATGTCATATTTCTAAGATAACCTTTTTAACCTCCTTAGTTCAAGTTGAGCTTTTCTCAAAGTTCATGTAGAAGCCTGCACAAGAGATTGCCTAGAGGAAAAAAAAAATAAGTGTGAAAGCAATACTAAAAAACAACCATGTTAATGGTTCAAAATTTTTGATTTTAATATCCAAAAATGAAATAAATATTCCTGCTTGAAAATTCAGCAAGAACAATAACCATGGCTTAGACAAAAACCTGAAAATGTAAAGGCTTATGTAGCTTGACTTAGAATTTCAAGATGGAGGTGACCCATGACTGAGATACTGGTTGTTTTGCAGAGAAAAAGCACCAACAAAATTTGCCACAAATGTAAAATCCACGAATGATTATTGAGCACTGATTCCCCCCCCCCCCAACCAGATTCCAAAGCTGAAGAAGGAAATATATAAAACCACTCTCCTCCATGTCCTTTATGGTATCAGCAGGTGCTCTTCAAGAACAACCTGATTTACATGGTCCTGAGAGGCTTCTGCCCTTTTTGATCCTTAACTCATGTGCACCTGCCTCATTCCTCATCCTCCTCTTCATCATGGCTACCTGCCCCATGGCCATGGGAGCTGCCTAGTGCCTCCTGTGGGTGGACATGCTGGATGGAGAGGATACCAGTAAAAACAGCGTAGCTCAGCATGGCACCCAGGGCCACCAAAACAGAGAGCACTTGGTTTCGTCTCTTGTTGGGTTCATTGTCAAAATCATTGCTGTCGGGCTGGCTGGAGATCTTGCTGCCAAGAGTCTCTGCAACATGTTCCAGAGTTTAAAAAAAAAAAAAAGAAAAAAAAAAAGAATCAGAAACACAAAGGCAAGGACTTTCCTCATGCTTTTCCAATAACACCACTTTAATCATAATCATTGCTGTCGTCAGTATTCTGCTTCATTTTTATGCCTTGACATCATCAGCCTTTCTGCTGGCTCATTCTAAAACCCCCACCTATCTCCTTCATCTCCACAGCTTAGTAATGAACTCCATAAGGGTAGGATCACTCACCACGTCCCTCATTGGGGAAGTACAGGGTCAGGATGTTTGAGCAAAACTGGCTGAGGTTGTCGATGGACTTGAGGTGATGCTGCAGCTTAGCATTGGGCAGCTTAACTTTGAGCAGCAGGGCCAGGTGGCCAAACACATAGGCATCCAGAGACGAGGGGCTGAACAGTAAACAAGAGTTCTGTCAGATGCTGCAAAGTTAACATTATGTGCAAAAATCTGAATGCTACTTTTCAGCACTTCCATAATCCATTTGTGCACCTTAAAAACTTAATTTGACTTACGAATCACCGAAGAAAAACTTCTGTGAAGCCAAGCGCTGAGACAGGAGGTTCATACATTCAAGAGCATCACGATAAAGCTGGGGAAACAAAGAACCATTTCAAGACAGACATACAGACAGACACACAGATGAAGGACATTCACAGCCAGTGAAGTGCTTGGTGCAGAACGCTCCTTTCTCAGGATAGGTACCACTATACTTTCGTGTTTTTTCCTGTCCACATTATGTAAAATATATGCTTCTACTTGATACTGAACCTTGGCAATTACACTTTCCCACTGGCTGATGTCACTTTTGTATTATAAAACAGCAGCACTATTTTAATTGTATCTGATAAAACATCCACCCAACTCAAAGCTACAGGTACAGCTTGTTCAGATGCAATCACAAAATGTTGACAGCGAAGTTATAACTTGCATAATTCACTTGCATGCAGGCATGTGGATGGACTCCAAATTTGCATATGTATCATCTGGCTCTTAGACACTATAACAGATTGCATTCTCCCTCACTCCCAGTTTCAACATATTCTGAACTTTTAAACTATCTGAATTTAACACAACACATAACTGAAACACCAGTATCAGTTCATAAGACATTGCTGAATTTGGGTCTTCCCACAGCTTGAACTTGGCCATAGTTCTGTCCAGATCTTTGTTAAGATCAGAATTCCACCAGTGAACAGAGTACTGTTCCCACGGTAACCATATCTGACCAACACACAGCGACTTCTAACAGCTGGAGTTCAAAGCACAAAATACTCATTTGTATTTCTATTTATTAATTTTGCAGATGCTTTTCTCCAACTCAACTCAGAATAAAGAAAAGTAAAGAGTAAAGAAAAATGCATTTCAGCAACAGACAGGGAGAAACAGATACAGATCCAAGATTCTTGAAGAACACCATTATTTATGCCTGCATACATTACACCAGGAGAATTTTATAAAACTGACAGACAGTACAATCTTTTAAAACAGGTAATGTAGTTCCATTTTTGAAGCAGACTGGAAATCAGGAGAGAAGTGGGTCCTACAGAGGTTTTGAGATATTTCTTGAATTTTGAGAGAGATTCAGCAGGTGAGAGTGAGAACATTCCAACATACTGGAGTCAGAAAAGAAAACCTTCATTCTCTTTATTTTAGACCTTTTGTGTGTGGGACCACCAAGCAGTCACAGTCATCAAGTAAAAATGGCTTCCTTAAATTACTTACTCTTAATACTGCCAACAGTGAATCAGTGTTACGGCAAGAACTTCAGAGAAGACAGGACAAGTGAAAGCAGCAGTGGACTGAAAAACTGTTCAAGCCCAGTGACAGCAACTCTGCACATCTCACCTCCTTCTCCACTTCTTCCCCTGGCTCCAGCCAACTGTCCCCTCTGACCAGGCGTAGTCGCTCCAGTTGTTGGCGCTGCATGCGACTGGGCAGGAAGAAGTTGAGAGGGAAAGGGATATTCTCACCGTGCCACCGCCGAGTCACATCCACGTAGTTTTTAGGGTCAACCCAGAGAGTGTAGATCTGAAACCAGAGAGTGGAGAAGCTGGGAAGTGGTGATTTTCAAACTGTATTACAACTGTGACTCATATTCAAAGCACAGATTTAACACATAGTAATGAGTCCATCAACTAAACCAATTTAAAGTTTTGGTGTAAAAAAAAAAAAAGAATAAATAAATTTTTTATAATGATGATCCCAGGTAGTGCTTGTCCTTGGAAGTGTTGTACAGATGCATACCAAAGAAGAGGTCTCATAGTCATTTCTATTTTTTAATGGAGGTCAGTATGTTCCTCCTTTGCTATTAAACCTTAGTTTTACTGTTAAATCGGACTTCTGCATCTAGCATGACTAAGTTTCCCTACTTTCTTTCCCCTGTCCACTCTCCTCCTCACCAAGGCAGGCAGGAGTTTCTCCTCCAGCAGCGAGATGAAGGCCAGGCTGTCAGCTCCCTCCTTTGCAGACAGGTCATAGTCTGCATTGTATTTCTGAAAGATGAGAATCAGCCAGTAAGAGCCTGTTGAAACACAGAAGTGGCAATAACACACTTCCTAAGGCTTTACAGAGATCACACAGATTATATCAAAGCGCTGTTATGGCCCCTCAGTGATCAATAACTTAATAAACCTTTCTTTTCCCAAATTATTTATAATCAGAAAGTTGTTGAAACATCTAACTTGTACATACATTTTCAGAGCAAATGGGTCATTTGCCCATCTAACTTCACTGCAGAGCAGGGGAGTAGTTTAACAACTAGGGAGACAAACCAGCTGAAGATGCAGATGAACCATTTGACAAAACACAAGCAAGGAAAAAAACTTCAAGGCAAGTCTCATACAATCAGGTGACTGTAACCACATGAACAACTCAGAATTTCTAAGTTGTAAACTGAGCCATTGACCCTCCTCACCAGGGGCAAGCCATAACCATCAACATATGAAGGTTTTTATGTAAATCCTGCTCCTCAGAACCTCCAAGATCTCCATAGCTATTATCAGAAAGCAAGGCAATTAGCTCCGGAAAACTGATGTCGAAATTTGGAACTCTGATTGGAAACACTGTCTTCTGGCATCTCTTCCCCCGCCTTTTTGGATGACTTCATCAGACATTTCCCCCCTTGCTCACTCGTGTGTTTCAGTGGATTCCATTCCAAGGCAATTATCAATCTGCGCTGTGGTTTGGGACCCCCCTCCCTCTTTAGCCTCCTACTGCTGGGTGCAGTAACTATCTCTGCTGATGGGTTCCATCTGGGCATCAGCTGTGGTGCACATTTCTTGGAAAAAAGAGGGAGAACTAAGAGCTAAGAACAGGGCACAGAGACAGAGCTTTGCCTTTCTCAATGGGTTTGCTCACAGTGTGGTCATACCCGGACAAAACCCCACTTTCTCAAAATTCAGTGCATTTTGGTTTTGTGCTGTCAAACACAGATTGTGCAAACTACAAATGTTCACCTGGAAGAGACTACTGTTTTCTTACAGTTCACTAGATAAGCGATGGTTAAGAAGAGGAGAGAACAGGGGATTCTTGGTAGAGCCAGTTACCTGTTTCCTCAGGTGGATGATGATCTTGCTGGGCTGGGAGAGGCTTCCTTCTCCGTGGGTCTTCAAGGCTGGCAGGGAGCCTAGTAAGAACATTTAACAGTGAGATCAGCCACCTGTTACGGCTCATTTGGTGCCCAGGTAGCATAACTATTGCTAACTAACTACTGCTTACAGGAACTGAGATATGGCAACGGAAAAAGTTCCACCCCAGTTTGCAGGAGGTGAATAGGAAAAATTGTTCAGAACAACAGTGACAATGACGAACTCTATGATCTCTACTATGAAATTTAGCAGAAACAAAGAAAGAAAAATTAGGAACAGTCAATTCTTAAGCATTGCTATAGTACAGTCAAGGTTTCTAAGTCATCCTGAGCACTGGCCTCACCTGTAGGACTTTTCCAGGGATTGGCAATCTTGTGGACTTTCAGGGGAGCACCAGCAAATTTGGCATATGCCTAAGAAGAATGTATTTAAAGTATTTCACATGTCTGGCCACATATAAGTCCTCCTCTTATTTATGCTGCAAAGGAAACAACAACAATTTACAGAAACTTCATATGAAAATATAAAGTACCTGAAGTAAGAGTGGATCATATCAAGTCACTATGCATTACTTTACCCCCAGTTATTTCGATAAGGTCCATTTCAGGGTTTATGTGTTGTTTTCCCACTACTGTCAACAGGGCTCATACCAGATGATTTAAATGAATAAAATACATCATAAATTTTGCATTGCACGGTAGAGCAGATGGTAGAGATGTTGCCTCACAACATCCATGCTTTTAAGGTGAGGGTTCAAATCCAGCAAAATCTGTAGGGAGTTTGCATGTACATTCTGTGTTTAGATGCATGTAATTTAAATGGGGTACTCTAAATCACTCGTACCGTGGGTATATGTGAATGACTGTGTGTGGCTACCCTGCAAAAGATTGGCATCCCATCCAAGGTGTTACTCCTTCCTTGCTTGCACCCAGTGATTCCAGAATAGACTCTGTTCCACTTCAACCCTAACCAAGACAAGCGGTAACTGAAAATGGATGGATGGATGGATTTACAATTTACATATTTACAGCAGCTTCATATGGCACAAAACAGTGGACAACACTGTGAAACAGGAAACGTTATGTGGACAGGTGTGTGTTTACCCAGCCTTGACCACCTAGACTGGAAAGACAGCTCAGACTACCAGACAGAAGCAACTCTGTGAGCAGAGGAAGTCCAGTCCGGGAACTGTTCAAT
The DNA here is from genome assembly GCA_900497675.1 of Arapaima gigas. Lineage (NCBI taxonomy): Eukaryota > Metazoa > Chordata > Actinopteri > Osteoglossiformes > Osteoglossidae > Arapaima > Arapaima gigas. The sequence goes on from UFQX01000286.1 coordinate 50,855, forward strand.
GAAGTCAGCAGTCCACTGTAGCCAGAGAGAGCTTGGATCTCAACCCTTAGCACTAAACACACTCCCCTGGACTCATTAGAAACACACAGAGCTGCCTGCAGTGCCAGGAATGCTGGAGGAACACTAACACCTCAATTACAACACACTTGAGGAAGAGATACGCAGCCAGGGTGTGAAAACCAGTAATGCGAAACAGAGCAAAGGCTCCATCAGTGACTGATGAGCAGCAGGAGGTGACCTAAGGAGACACATTATAATGTGCACTGGATACACACAGACAAACAAGCCTAGCCCCATACACACATACACAAACTGAGACACTGTGAGACACTGTTTTGCAGAAATAGAAAATGAACAGAAACTGCCCAAGGCAGTTGAGATCGTAAACTGCCAGCCTTCCCCACATGCAGCCAGGCGCCCCTCACAATCCCCATCCATGTGAGACTCTCCAATCACCCTTCCTCCCTTCCTTCTTCCCTCTGGAGTCTGGCCACACAGCAGCCTGGGGTCTTGTATAAGCCAAGAAAGAGAAGGGAACTCCTGCAAAGGAGGAGACCAAGGGAGCCAGTGCTGAGCTTGTCCTCAAAGTTGATTTTTTTAAAGTTCCTTCACACATTCCTTGTAAAAGACATATTTAATAATACTGCCTATGGGAATGGAAACACTCAAAAAAAACATAACATTTACGACTTAGGTAGATCTATACTAGTAGAAAAACGGACTGAACAACACAAGAAGTGCTTTAAAAAGCAACTATTCTGTTGGCAAATTTACCTCTGATCAGTAATAAAGATGACATGTCTTTGATGTACTGTGAGTGATTCATTTCCGGACTTCATTATGAGCTGAAAACTAGTGAACCCAAAACAGATCTAAGCCTGCTATAGCCTTAGCAATATTGTTAAGTCATTAGAGAACTATTAGTTGATAACATCTGGTTGCTATAAATATGTTGATTTTAGGCAATATTAAAATAAGTCCTTAATTTTATTTTTAACCCAAAACACTGAACTAATCAGATTTTTAGTCACAAAACAGATTTAAGGTCTCAAGATGAAATGTCTACAACATATCTCATAGGAGAAATGACATTTCTGCTTGCATAATACCAATTCCTGAAAGTAATGGTAAGAGACATTAAACTATGCAATATACTGTACACACATAGAATGGTTTTGTGATATATCATTACTGCTGTCTTGAATGAACTGATATTAAGACTTCTTTTTACATTTAGCAGGTTTTTTAATTATTTGTGTGATTTTACTTTGTTTCCTCAGTGTTGGGTTGTGGGATGACATGTAGCCAGGACTCTGTTCAGTCAGAAGTTAGTGAGAAGGTGTCATCCCTTCTGTTATGCATAATTGTAGTTAGTGGTTGACCAGTTCGTTGAGGGGGGGTTGGGAGCAGAGGGAGTTAAATGTCTTGTTTATATTCTGACTTTGCTTTATGGGCTCTGATCCCTCTCCCACTGTCTCATTACCTCTTTCCTTTTTTCCGCCCTATTTTCTACCACACTGGATCATGCACGCTAACTTAAATTTTCTCCAACAATATGACAGACTATATGTTGGGGGTTAATAATGTTCTACAATAAAACTGAGTTTAAGTTAAATTTATCACTCATAATGCCATTGTAATTGGTACGTAGGACTTAAATTTATTTAAACAGTATAATGAAATGAACCTGGAAAATCTGATACTTGAGTCTTACAGGACCCTGTTGTAGTTTTATTTTTCATACTTTTAATAAATTAAGAACATTCTAATGTTGTGCAATATATTTAAACTTTCCTCTGTGTATAGAGGAAAATACTAGATCTGTATAGTAATTCTGCAAACGTCTTTAGAACAGTTGTAGTTGAACACTTCTGTACGTATTGCAACTGATTTGTATGTATGTATTGCAACTTCAACCTATTTCTCTGTGCTGTTGTTCTTTTCTCAACGTCTATGTTTCTATGACCCACCATTGCTGCCGTTTCAGTAAAAAAAGAGACTTACAGAGGGTAAGTAGAAAAATGTATTGAGCCCATTGGATCTAAAGCCCATTAGACCTACAGTGGTGCTTGAAAGTTTGTGGACCCTTCAGAACTATCTATTTCTGCATAAATTTGACCTAAAACTACATCAGATTTTCACACAAGTCCTAAAAGTAGATAAAGAGAACCAAATGAGTCAAAAAAATTAGATATGGACATTTATTTATTGAAGAAAATGATCCAATAACACATATCTGTCAGTGGCAAAAGTATGTAAACCTTTAGGATTAGCAGATAATTTGAAGGTGAAATTAGAATCAGGTGTTTTCAAACAATGGGATGACAATCAGGTGTGAGTGGTTGACCTGTTTTATTTAAAGAACAAGGACCTATCCTTCGATAGATCTGATCTTCACAACACGTTTGTGGAAGTGTATCATGGCACAAAAAAAAGGAGATTTCTGAGGACCTCAGAAGAGTTGCTGATGTACATCAGGCTGGAAAAGGTTACAAATCCATCTCTAAAGAGTTTGGACTCCACCAATCCACAGTCACACAGATTGTGTACAAATGGAGGAAATTCAAGACCATTATTACCCTCCCCAGGAGTGGTTGACCAACAATGATCACGCCAAGAGCAAGGCGCATAATAGTCTGCGAGGTCACAAAGGAACCCAAGGTAACCTCTAAGCAGCTAAAGGCCTTTCTCACATTAGCTAATGTTAATGTTTGTGAGTCCACCATCGGGAGGAGACTGAACAACAACTGTGTGCATGGCAGGATTGAAAGGAGAAAAACACTACTTTCCAAAAAGAACATTGCTGCCCATCTGCAGTTTGCTAAAGATCACCTGGACAAGCCAGAAGGCTATTGGAACAATGTTTTGTGGACAGATGAGACCAAAATAGAGCTTTTTAGTCAAAATGAGAAGCATTATGTTTGGAGAAAGGAAAACACTGCATTCCAGTGTAAAAACCTCATACCATCTGTGAAACACGGTGGTGGTAGTATCATGGTTTGGACCTGTTTTGCTGCATCTGGGCCAGGATGGCTTGCCATCATCGATGGAACAATGAATTCTGAATTATACCAGCAAATTCTAAAGGAAAATGTCAGGACATCTGTCCATGAGCTGAATCTCAAGAGAACGTGGCTCATGCAGCAAGACGACGACCCTAAGCACACAAGTTGTTCTACCAAAGAATGGTTAAAGAAGAACAAAGTTAAGGTTTTGGAATGGCAAAGTCAAAGTTCTGACTTTATTCCAACAGAAACGTTGTGGAAGGACCTGAAGTGAGCAGTTCATGGGAGGAAACCCACCAGCATAAGAGTTGAAGTTGTTTTGTNTAAGTCAAAGTTCTGACCTTAATCCAACAGAAACGTTGTGGAAGGACCTGAAGTGAGCAGTTCATGGGAGGAAACCCACCAGCATAAGAGTTGAAGTTGTTTTGTAAGGAGGAATGGCCTAAAATTCCAAGCTGATGTGCAGGACTAATCAACAATTACCGGAAAAGTTTAGTTGCAGGTATTGCTGCACAAGAGGGTCACACCAGGTACTGAAAGCAAAGCTTCACATACTTTTGCCACTCAGATGTGTTATTGGATCATTTTCCTCAATAAATAGATGTCCATGTCTAATTTTTTTGACTCATTTATTTGGTTTGCAGAAATATAGAAAGTTCTGAAGGGTTCACAAACTTTCAAGCACCCCTGTAAAGGAACACTGCAGAAAAAAAATCATGATGTTCTAATGTTATTTGTATGCATTTCATTTAAAATAATCTAAAAAATGACACTGCTGTCATAACAGCATCACTAGCTAGGAAAGAGGCATAGGAAATAACCACACTAAGATGACCATATTAAAGAGTTTTTATCTCTAATACAATGATCCAGCTGTAATGCATCTGGAAAGTTGTCAGTTGAAAGCCAGTGAGAACTGTTATAATTTAACAGCATTTTATGGGGTAGAATATACAGTTTTACCCTGTTGTCTTGTCCCCTGTTTTCTAACCAGCCTCACATCTCATCATACACTGTGGCAGAACAAAGATATAACAATGTAAAATGTACTAGGAACATAAAAAGGAGCACAATACATCTTTCCCTATTTTTTCTAAACTAGGATAATGAGTTTCTGGCCATACATGCAGGGCCAACAGAATCCCACAGCACTTCTACGGGAAAACATGAGACTTACTGAGGAGAAGCAGTCAATCTCAGTCAACTGTGCAAACATGTACACCGCCTTTTACTGAGCTGCCCTGTGGAAAAGAAAATTAAAACGCAACAAATGTATTTGGCAGAGCCCTACAGACAGGCCTGACCATACTTGCGAAGTGGACTGAGCAGCCATCATGGAAAATTAGTGGTAGTCTAATTCTTTCCAGTGTGTTCACAAGCTCATACAATCCCCTCTTTCACCCACCTCTCTCTCACACACACACCCCCCAAGATGCTTCTGGGCATTAGAGACTTCACTGAACTGTTTTAAAACACAAAACATATAAATGTATTTCAATATGTTGGAAAACATTACAGAATCATGTTTTGTGGTTTGAGCTGAATAATTCCTCATATCTATAGGAATAACTACCAGTACTCATCTTATCAGAATGCTGGCATAAAAACACATTACATAAATTTGTAAGGTTTGTTGGGAGACTTCAAAATATACATACATACAGTGACCCAGTTATCATATAAATTCCCTTAATCCAGTTTTCTTCAATGTGCAGAAGAAAGTGCACAGCAAAATGCTATATAAATGGAAAAAACAGACTGCGGTTCACAGCTGGGAAGTGTGCTGGCTGGTAGGGGGTGAAATGCAACAAAGCCTGTTTTTTTTCCCCTGGCTTCTACTTTCAGAACTTTCCAACCAGTCAGGAAACAGTGATTAAAAAAATTCAGAGACTGACATCATGGCTAAGGATTTACAAGAAAATTCCTGTAAAATTTTAAACTACCAATAGTAAAACAGAATCATATGCTGAACAATAAATCACCTATATTTCTGTATTTCTGCCCAAAATCCAACAAATATGAAGGACTTAGGAAGAGGAGTACAACAACATTAACAATTCTCTCAGGAATGATCAATTTACAGTTCTGAGTTTGGAGTTACCTCTCTACTGCTACTCCAAGTTATAAATAATTTTTTCCCCTCATTGTCATCAACATGTTTAATGCTACAGTGGTCTGGAACCCATCCTGAATGCATGGAGTGTGAGGCAGAGTAAACCCTGGACAGATTAGGGTTAGGGTTAGCAAGCTAAGGTGACACTAAGGCAATTTCAAGTTCTAAATTGGTGCCCAAATAAATTATGCCATATATCATTTTAAAAAAAACACTATTATTTATACCATATTTTTGCAGCCCCACAAGTAAGAAGTAGGTGTAATTTATACTTTCCTAGGTTCAGTGCTTACAACCTAATAAATCAATTCTTCAAATTAGTATCTTTCAAGAATCTGACAATGTTTCTGAAGTACATCATGGCTCTACAATCCAGTTCACTTCAACCTTCACATCAAGTGTATTTTAGTTTTTGCATCCCAGACATTATAGTCAATGGATTATTCACGCTATAAACACAAAAAATACACCCAAATGTGTATCTATATGTAAATAGTAAATATGTACATGAAACATTTTGGAATGTGAAAAAATTAATGCAAGTTTACAGTCCCACACATTTTGTTTCTGGAAGCGCAGGTATGAGAGCAAGAGGAGGCTTAATCACTAGTTATGTAGATGAAAAAGCTTGTGAAGAAGTTCTAAAGAGGCAGAGTGTGATTAAACAGCAAAGGGTTCAATATTCCTAAACAGTCTGTGGCGAATGATCTCACTGGAGCACAGACAAGTTACCGCACAGCCAGGGTGCCGGTTCACTGAATGGAAAGAATGATGTTCCCTCAGCGACAGGCACACGCCTGTGTGCACACGCATGCACACGTGCGCGCACACACACACACACACACACACACACACACACACACACACACACACACACACACACACACACACCTTCCCCTGGCCAAATGAGCAACCCGCAGTCTTCTGGATGAAATCCCAAATGCTCATGTGTAGTGAAAGTTCTGCCCCATGAAAATGTACCAATGAACAGTCTCAGTTTCTGCAGTCAACTCATACTTTCAGTAAACGCAGACCAATCCGCTTTTTAAGACAATGAACATTATGATTTTCCAACCACCAAAAGAAGTGGAATAAGATTACATTCATGTATGACAGAATTTTCCAGACATACAATATTCAAGTCCTTTTTCTCACTACTAAATGAAAACTGTAGTACTGTCAGCAAATCACTTAATGCTGAAAACAGAATAAAACTGTTAATTCATAAGTGCATGAGAGCTGAGGAAGTCTTGGAGACTTAACAAGGCAAGAGGTCAAGCAGGGAAGGACACTTTAATGCAAAATTATTATGGTTCCATAACAGACAAGAGGGAGTTTGTTGCTGCAAGGGTTTATTTTATTAAGAAAGAGAAAAAAGTGCCAATAGTATTTATAGAAATAAAAAAATCCCTCCTACCGACCACATATTTCAACCTTAGTTTTACTACTTCTCCTGAAGTATCTGGAGGGCTGAAAGTTTAGCGTTATTAACACTTACTTTGACCCAAATGGCAGGTAGACCAGTGTAGTAAAAAATAAAACATTATTCAGTTTAAAACCACTGTAGTGGTTTAGTGAGTTAGTGAGAATGATTTCACTAGTATTAATGGTTATCATGTAAAAATCTTTTTTAAGCCATGCTTACATTAACAAATACCAATCACTAAGCAACAAACCGGCCGCTGTAGGACTGTGTGCCGTCTTAAAGTTGACAGTGAAGCTGTTTTCTTCTACATTCACTTTTATTCATTTCTCCAAAGTGAATTACAACAAACACAATGTAGTATTCAGTTGACACTTTTTTTTTTAAATCCTAGAAGAAGATAAACTGGTAGATACCACACAGTAAATTCCTACAACCATTCATCCTTCTATACAATAGAGCAGTGTAACACAAACACACAAGCACTGGGCCATTCAGTGAATAATACACCTGGGACACGTGTGCACGCACTATGGAAAGAAACCGGAGCACCCAGAGGAAACCCACGTGGACAAGGGGAGAACATGTTAACTTACATACATGGAAGTAATGACTCACATCAAGTATTACGCAAATAATACATTGCATTTTAAATCTCTCCACTGAACTGAATAGTATTTATTAACTGTTCAGGGTTTCAGTAGTCAAACGCGAGAAGCAAAAACTAGAAAGTAAATAGTAAGTCAGTTACTCCTTTAGTGGGGGCGAAGCCGAACTAGCAGCAACAAGCCAACTGTTTAAAACGTTTTCTGGAATAAAAGCGCTGAGGCCACGAAGGTGTAGTGTGTGACCACGATGAGTCACTATACGAGTGGCGGCAGGTGCGGAAGGTGAGCGGGAGGTGGTGTCCCGGGGTGAAGGCAGGGAGGGGGGGGTCACCTTAGTCCGGACTGCGGGCGGCTACTTGTTCGCCAGTGATGAATACGGCCACACAACAAGAATAACTGCGCTCGATTTTTTCAGTTGTTGTTGTTTTTTACTTACCAGCACTGTCAGCGATTCTACGTTCACAGAGGGCAAACCCCAGCCGCCTTTCCAGCAGTACAACTCTAAGGGGGCGGCCATCTTGGTTGGGTGGTTTAACCTTTAACCCGGAAAGGCTTCCTCTTGGACTCCCTTTAACACCAACGTGTTTCCTTAGCAACTGTGACAAATAGCTCATTATGGTCTCATTATAATATCTTACAATATAGATATTTATAGATCATTTTAGGTGTGCAATTTCCTACGGGATTCATAGTTATTTTCGATTTATCACTGTGATATTATTTTTGCGAACTGCTTTGAGGGAGCAAATGTACAGCGCTTTATCTGAAAGTTATACAGTCATCGACACATAGAGGATTTTTTTTAGAAATTGATGAATTAAAAAAATTATTATAGTGGTAATACTCATAATTTGTTTTTCCTAACAATATTGTTTTGCGTATTGCAGGAGAAAACTTCAAACTTCCTCAAGCCAGGAGAGGGTGCGATTTTCCTACTACAGTATCTATATAAAGAACATATGAAAAAGTTTCTACAAAACAGAGAAATGCAGAAACTTCACTTTCACAACTTGTAAGGAGCTTCATCATTTAAAATGTATTCCATAGAGGGTTGAAGAGGGTTGCATGAGGCCCAGGGGTTGAGTCTCCATCCCACTGCTTCAAATTAAGGAAACACTTGTTCTTTGTACTGGATGAAGTGGCTTCTCTGTCACATTCAGCTGCAGCAACATCTGTACTGTACTGTCGTCTCAAATACAAAATGGGCAAAAGTTGGCAGATTGTGGCAAATCCTACTAACAAACCCCGGGAATCCAGATTCGTGAACATAATGAACTTGCACCTGATAATCAATAAAGTGGTAAAAAAAAAAAAGTTAAGACAAAGTAGAAGATAAAATACAAAGGTTAAAGACAAATGTTTTAACTTGTTTTTAAATGATTTGTTTTCTGTAATGATCTGTGAAATTGTTTAATTTGATTAAATGTTAATTATTTCCTTTATACACCTCTGTACTGTGATAAAATCTAGCCAGTAACCCAAATCTGGCAGGACTACTGATTTAATGAATCTCCCTTTATCAGTGTGGGTATTTTCAAGAAGTATAAATTCAAGATTTTTCATTGCTAACTTTTTGTAAGGATTAGCATTTTCACTGTGTCAAAAAGAGAACATATTTATATTTACACATAATATTTTAGTTTTCTTTTTTAAGCTACTTCTAGCAAAGCTACAATTAAATTTAAAAAAATTGAGATATTATGAATAAAAATACTTCTGTTATTCAGTCTTTGACCTTTAGTACAAAATATAAAAATCATTCTGTGGGCAAATACTCGTACACAGGAAATGCAGTGAGATATTGCTGTGACAGAAATTTCCAGACCTACATTTGTGGCTTGTGGGCAGAAGGGTACTTGGGGTAGTGGATAAATAAGGGGTTGGTGGTAACATATACCAGTGTAGAAAGACAAGTAAATCCTTTATTTTCATTCTTAGACAAATCACAAATTCAGAGATGTTTCACCAATCATAAATACAATCATCACACAACCCAGTATATTAATATAGTATATTATGAGTGCATTCAGTATATGAAAATATTAACATCAGTGCTTATTTACTCATTCAGTTTATAGAGGGAGCTCAGCAGCAGACTCAGTGTCTCCAGCACAGCTTCAGATGAATGGAACCACCTGCCTTTTTTCACCTTCATATCTCACAGTAGCATATTGTGTTTCAGAGGGGTCCTACAGGGCAAATAGGTCAGCATGGTTAATGAGGCATCGGGTAAATCTTTCCTTTGCTTTTTTGACAAGGCCCACAGTTGCTTCACAGAAATGCTTTGAAGCACCATAACCTGTGTGTACTTGTATTCTGTACCTGAAAAAGTGAGTCACTGCTGTCAAAAGATGTTCATGCTGTGTTTGTAATTTATTTTCAGCATGATTACATTTAGTCCAGAAAAAACACACAAAGGCCATATATCTTTCTGATTCATATGCCTAAATTTAGACAATAAACTAGTGCAGGGCAACGTTTTTAACAGCATTATGTTCAGTCTGGTCAGATTTTTGGTTAGACCTGTCTAAGAAATTGAACTTTCTGGAAATTAAATGCCAGAAAGAAAATGCAGCAAATCACATCAAATCATGTTTAACTTAACCTTACAGTGTGGAATCAGAAGCACTCAGTCACCTCAGACAGTCCATTTGATACCAAATTATTCCTTTTTAAGTTTATTAACAGAGTGCAAAATGTGGTTTACCTGTGAATAGCACTATGCATAAAATAAATAGGAAAACCAATATTATGGAAGCTCTTTCTGATTGTATACAGACATAAACTGATTTATTCAAATCACATTTGGGTAAGTGGATAAAAGAGCAGGTATTTTGCCAGGTCACACATTTCTGGCTTAGTTCATTTAAAAACACAAAAATAGATGCAATGTTGTTTATTCTTCAACAAGAGCTTAGAAAATAGAATTTAAAAACAGCTTTACCTGACTTTGCTATAAACATTTTTTTTAACTACAATAAAGATGAAAGTGCAGTTCCACAATCTAGTGAATGAATTCTGCTTTCCCCAAAGATTGCAGGAACAAATAGCAACATAAATGAAGTAAAACACACTGCAATATATTTCAATATGTAAGGGTTTTAATTTTTTTAAATGTGGATGAACAGTTAGGGCAATTTGAGTTTAATTTTGCCTTCCCTTTTTTGATTTATTGTCCCCTTTCCTTCCTGCAGAAATAAGCAGTTGATAAGGAGTGTTTTGTTCCAGACACATGCAGTAGCTTTTATGACTGCTTTACTTTTTCAAATTGAATTACTGATGAATATACAAATTACTCAGATCAAAACAATTAAATGTTTAATGAGACCAATATTACTCACAGCAGGTGTCTGTCTGCAGGCAGACATGTCCAGAGAAGGCACAGTAATAACACCAGCGACAATCATTGCGAACAAAATCATGGTGAAGGTGGTGTAGCAGAGACCTCCCACGGTGTAAAGGACACAGGGGCTGGAGCTTTCTTCTCCCACATATATGTGACAGAGCGACGTGAATGAGCAATGCATCATTTAGAGTGGATCTGTAAAACTTAAACACATACAGGGGTATATGCAAGCACACTCTAGGTTGCAAACGTCTTACCAGATTCCTCCACTCTCTTGACAGTGCTGTTCCTGCATAGTCCAGTGGTTGTCTCCAGGACACAGGTGACAGCAGTTCCCCTGGCCCACATGTGATCTGGGACAGACAGCCAGGTCCTGAGGGAGTCCCTGGCTTGGACAGGGCCATGAACACAGAGCTCTGGCTGCGCTGGGGTCACTGTCCTTCCATCCACTGCCCAGGACACACTGGCAAGGCTGAGGTCCACCCCAGAAACCAGGCACATAAGGGTGACTAGCTTGGACAGGTTCAGTCCCTGAGGTCCGGGGACAAATATTTCTATTGTTGTTTCAGGAAAATCAGACTCTGGAAGAAAAGAGAATAGATGTTAAGAGACATGAACTAAAATGATGAATTCTGGAACTTCAGCACATCTTTGGCTTGAACCATGGCTTGACTTTGATTTCAGCCTTTAGGCAGTTAGCACTGTATCATTGATTTAACACAATTAAACATGACAAGATTAAACATGAGCAGACCGAATGTGCACACAACAAATTCGGCATCCGTTTTGTTTGCTAGTTCCCGTGTTCATGGATACCAAGTTTTTTTGCTCGATGATCCAAGTGCCAAATGTTTCTCAATTTGTGCACGTAAAATTAATTCTGTAATTCATATAACTCACTACCCTGAAATTCCTAAATGCTGGAAATACCTTTTTTTGCACATTTGGAGCTTTGTAAGAGAGCAAAATTATATACAGTTCAGAATTACCTGGATTAGAGTGCTAAATGTGTTGTTGAGAAATAGAGCTTAATGAAACAGCACTATAAGAGGCCATTAATGCAGTATATTGAATAAGTGGAGCTTGAACATTGTGTATGTGCAAAATAATACAGAGTAGATTAGTTATATCTAATAATGGCAAATAAACACAAATATGTATAACAAACATAACATTTCAACATTTCTTTAGAAATATACTTTTTTAATTAGTTAAAATATGGTAAATTGTGACACTCAAAGGGTTGCAACAAACAGCACTATAGAAGGCAGCAATAATCATTGTATTACTGCACTGTATTCTGTGAATTAATGAAATAGTGTGTATGAATTTTCCTCAGACTGTCCAAGTCTGTGTTCAGTGAACTGCAGAAGGGTTATATAGTCAGTGACACTGTGGTGAGCAGCTCACCAGAAACAGTCAGTGTGGTTCCATTTCCCAACTCAATCATGCCAGTGTTGTCCAGGGTGCAGTAGAAGGTTCCGGCGTCAGACAGGCTCGTTCTAAAGATGTGCAGAAGACAAGCTTTGTCTGTTATTTTGTAGTCGCTGGGAACACTGATGGCCTCGCTGTGAGACCTGTTGTAAAGGCTGAGGCTGCCTGTGTGCCACATATGCAGCCAGCGCACTGAGCTGCATCGCATGGGCAGGGCGGCGATGTTGCAGGTCAGAGTGATGTTGGCGCCTGCTGCCACTCTCAGTGACCGGGGCTGTTGCCAAATCATCGCTCCTGAACAGGGGTGACAGGAGGACATTGGTCACAGTTACTTAAACACAGCCAGATTTGGAAAAGAAATTCCTGATTTATATTGTTTTCCCCCTTTAAAAATATCACCCTTAACAGTTTCCTTCAGGTTGTTCACAAAACTTACAGATACTTTCTTTTGAGATCAGTCCTCTGTCCTGTAATAGTTCATTTTAATTTGACATTTTAACATAAAAAATAGGCATTGAAATGTACGTTTCATTTGACTTACTTTTAATTACAAATGACCTGTCTATGAAAGCAAGAAAACTCTTTATTCTGTCCATTTTGTTTAAGCTAGTTAGCAGAATCATGTTTTGCTGAAGATACAGTATTTAATCAACCATAAACAATAAAAAAGAAGAAAGTTTAAAACAAGCAATATGACAAGTTAAAACTGGTAACTATTTTTTAAAAAAACACTTTTGATTGTGAAGCCAGGGATACAACATATGGAACTGTATAAAATAGTTATCTAGATGTTACATCAGCTTAAAGGCTTAACTTAGAAGAATCATATTTTTGCTTATAAGAAAGTAAAATATTTATATGGCTTGTGCACCAGTAAAAACTAAATTAAATATACACAACATAAAATTACTTTTATTAATTAACAATTAAAAGACCAAGATGAAAAAAGTAAATAATGTGACTAACTAATTTTTAAAATGCATATATAAATAAAAATATGTCTATTTTTATTTGCAGCAATATAGACATACTATCAACACATATCTCACAAAGTCTGACAGACACTGAATAAAATGTAAGTAAGTGAATAAGGTGTCAAGCATGTAACATTGATGAGACCAGTATGTCCAATTACTCCGTAGAATGAATAAAAACCCCTGGTATTATGCAGCTGCCTGGGCCCCCCTTGAAGTCTAGGTGACCACATATTCTGTAAAAGGTAAGTGTCAATAATAAGCTTTTATAATAGAAATCTTTACATAACATATGAATCAAAACCAAGTTTACCAACAGCCCAAACCTCCACGAAGAGAGCGAGAACATAAACTGTCCAGAAGGAAAACATCACGGGACTTGAAAGAAATGAAAATAGACCACCGTGGATGGAAATGTTTATCGTATGTCAGTGACATCATGACCTCAATTTCCATCCCCCTTACAAAGAAACCAGACATGAGTGAAACACAGCAGAGAACAAGAAGAAATGCTTGTGCTCCAGACAGTGGATCTAACCCCATTAAACACATTTTGCTGTATTAAATGACTCAAACATCTTCAGATCAGCCATTGATGGCAACTGAATCATCGGAAATATAACAATTTGCAGGCGTAACAAGAGGGGGGCTGTGGAGGCACATCCCTCCAGCATTCTGGGTTCTAAGAAGCCTAAATTGTCCCCCACCAAAACCTGAGCAAAACTTGTCACATAATTTTGCCTCCAGTACCTGTAGTAAAAGGACAAATAATTAATTAGATGTAATAATAATTTATTTTTCAAGGACATTTTTATTAATGTATGTGCTGTTTTTGTTTTGTGAAGCCATATGAATATTTGCATTAATTTGTATTATTTTCAACAGGTAAATGGTTTATTATTTTTGTCAAAGGTGGTGTTTTGTTTAATTGTATAGGTTTTCCTGTTATATTATTAAACAAATAATACAACGACACTGTAATTCTGATCATGGTAACTGGAAGTTTCAAACTAGCATCTATAAAGTAGCATTTATCCTTAGGAACACTAATTTAAATTGCTAGAGAAAATTCATAATAAATGAGCGTTTCCACTCATATTTCCAATATTTTTTGCTTTCACCTCCGAAAGCTTTGGTAGAGAACCTGTGGAAGGACAATGTTTAATGTCACCGCGGCGTGGTGCTGTAGACCTGAAACCTTCACCTGTTCTGTAGTGTTGCCCTACCTACAAATATTTACCCATCTGGGAAAGTTTTACTGCAGTAATCTCGGGAAAATACCTTGCTCGAAATACTGCAACAGGAGGTGAGATGCGAACCCAGAACCCCAGAACTCTAACCACGGCGCCCCCTGCTGTTCCTGCGTTATTACCAATTTTGAACAAATAAAAAGATTTTCATAGATCAGGTGCCATAACGTTGAAGATTCTTCAGACATAAAGCTAACGTGACGATGCCCACACTTAACGTCTGATGTCTTCTCCCCAGTTCACTTACAGAAGCTTTAAATAAAAATTGTTCGTTAGTTTGCGCGCAGTTATTGACGCTGCAGCCGCCCCGTTTGTCCGCTTCCCCGCACGCAGCCCCGCACATTAATCTGTGCGTTTGACCTACTTCGGGCAGCAAACACTGCTGTGCAAAAAGACTGATGTGTTTCACACAAGTGTAGTTTCGTTTTACATTTGGATAAAAGCAAATACATTTAATTATTTCTGACAGTGCTGTTACTGCGCGAAAAATAACTGAATTATGAATGTTACATTATTATTGTCCCAGCCGTTATTTTCTTAGTCCTTAACTTTTCTACATCCCAGTTTTTCAGCTGCGATTTGCTGAAAAGCGGCGGCACTTTAAATGTTTGCACAGATTTATCACACCTTGAAGTGGAAAATCGGGATCCGTGTGGAACGTGACATCACAGGGACATTTTTATTGCTAGTAATTTCACACAAATGGTGAATAGCCGCGAGCTTCTGCTGTCCGCAGGTGAACCGTAAACTGACTTCGTGCCTGATTTCCATTTTTTAGGATAGCAGTCAGAGGGACATTGTTCACCTGGCCGCGCGCTCCACCTGCCCGCACGCTCCACCTGCCTCTTTATAAAGGACACTGCGTGCTGCCGGGTTTTCACACACTACTGTTTGCCCGACGAACGGATTTTATTTTCCTCTCTTTAGTTCCCCTGCTTTCAAGTGGACTTGGTTCGTTTTTTTCACATTACAGCTGATTTATTGATATTAATAATGGTACAGAAACGTCGGATTATACTGCACCTTGCGATGTGTGTCTGGGCTTTTTCAAGTAAGGCTATTTAATCCTTTATTTATGATTGTATTATTGTAATGTTTTTAAACACGACGTTAGGTATTATTATTGGCTGTGTTAGGAATATTTTCACTATTTGTGAACGTGAAATGTATAAATGTGAAAAGATGGACGTTATTCTCCTCGTTGCTCATTCTGAACTCAGCTAGGCAGTAGAACAGTTTTTTTTAGATTTTTGGAGTTTAAAAGGGTTTCTGTGCTGCCTGGGTTAAATTTTAATTTAAAATGAGTTTTTTTAATTAGTTTTTAGTTTCACATATACATACACAATATCATACATATAAAGGCATCAATTTCATATGAAAGTTAAATTTAAATGTAATTTATTATGGCTGAAATGTGGAACAGCAGTTGGGTTGTTTGAATCACACTGAGTCTGTGTGCAGTTCTCATGTTTTCCTCATAGCTGTGTAGGTTTCCTCTGTGCTCTGGTTTCCTCCCACAGTCCAAAGACTTGTGTTTCAGGTTGATTGACAACAATTAAAAAAATGCCCACAGTGTGTGCACATGTGGGGCTGTGTGGTAGTGTGTGATGATGTGTGTGGCTATCATGTGATGGACTGGCATCTCATAGCCTTATGGTAGACTCTGGACCACCCTGATCAGGACAAGCAGTTAATGACAATGGGTGGATATGATTAATTATATATTAATAAACAATAAGATGCAGTTTGATTCAATCAGAACCATATTCCTTTTGCAGATAAGCAATTAGGACTCAATGATTGTATTAGTTCATCTTTAGTTCATAGTTCATTACTGTCTGAGAAAGGAATGATGAACTAATAAGCAATATGAGTTTCCCAACAGATCTGCGATCTATAAATACAGACATCACACACATATGTTGGATTATGTTGGATATGTGTACAGTTGCCTCGCAGGATGCTCTCCACTCTGATTTTCATATACTCTACAGGAACTGAAATGTTTTCAGTTCTGATCAACAAGCCACAAAACAGCATTAACTTGAATATAAATGATAAAATTATTTAAGCAATCTTTTGGAGGAGGTACAACTTTAATTAATACCTTGCAAATGTCTTTTTCAGGGATATCTGGCACATCGTCCAACAGCACCACAACTACAATGACAGCCACAACACCTACTGGTCAATTCAATACTGAAACCACTAAAGGATATTCTTTTGAGGGAATCAGCCATTCAACTTTGACTAGTACTACCAACAGAACTAGTGAGAGAGCCACTAATACCCCACTGGCTAATGAAAGCACCACTAATTCTTCAGTGACTAGTACTACCAATAGAAGTAGCGAGAGAACCACTAACAGCCCACCGGCTACTGAAAGCACCACTAATTCTTCAGTGACTAGTACTACCAATGGAACTAGTGAGAGAACCACTAACAGCCCACCGGCTACTGAAAGCACCACTAATTCTTCAGTGACTAGTACTACCAATGGAACTAGTGAGAGAACCGCTAACAGCCCACCAGCTACTGAAAGCACCACTAATTCTTCAGTGACTAGTACTACCAATAGAATTAGTGAGAGAAGCACTCATCCCATAGCTGTTAAGAGTAGTTATCATTCTACTACCTCCATGGTTAACAGTACACACAAGTCTACTGAACACACCACAGGTAATTCGGTGGCAACCACTGTGCATCTTCCATCCACTAAAGCATCAGGCAGCTCTACAGAGTCGTCAAGTTCTACAGCATCGAGCAACACTCAGCATCCTCACGGTAGTACGAGTTTGCCACCAAGCAGTACCTCCCACCATCTCACACCTGGAACCACCAGTCGGCATAGCAGCAACACAGAGACACATGGGACTACAAACTCTCTGGAAAGACACACCACCCTGCATGGAGAAACAAACCCAGGATCCAGTGTCCCTCTTGGCAGCAATGTGTCAGTCCCAGGATGGGGCATCACTCTTCTGGTGCTAGTCTGCATCTTGTTGCTGCTCTTCCTTATTCTCATCATCCTGCTGGTAAGTGTTGGTGCTCCAATACTAGATTCTTCTCTATGGTATAGTGACCTGTTTTCAGTGGGTTGGTCCACATTTTCTGGTACTGACCATATTTCAGTTCTCCATCATCTGCATCAAATCCTCCTCGAGGCTGAATGATGGCAGTAGCAGCAAAGCTGATGTTGCAGACTTCTATTCTAACATGTTGGTTCCCAACTAATCCTGATCCTCTTTGCCTTTCTCTCCCTCTCCACAGCTGGTGTGCTGGTTAAAAAGGTGGAGACACTATGGCATCATGGACGTGTCTGGAGACCCCATACCGTATGGCCACTTCAATCACTGGGACAATATTCCCATGTACTCCACTCACAGCCGCTTTGAGGCACCCAATGGCAAACCCTACGTAAGCTAGAAGATTTGTGACCAAGATTTGCACCGTCCTGAACACTTAATCGAAATGTTTTCCTGTTTTCCTTGTTGCGTTTCTATTTCATCGAAAAGCAAAGCGCTTTGCAAGCTTCCTCAGTCCGCTGCCAACGGAAATTTGCATGCAGAGGGACCAAGCACTGTACTGCAAACTCGGGAACTTGACTGCTAATATACAAAAGCATCGAAGCGAACCCCTCTCGTGTTTCAAGATTAGACTGTGCGTGTTTTTGTAACAGTGTCTAATACAATCACGGTTTTTACTGTGACTTAGTGACACTGGAAGTCCATTTGCATGAGTAATGCACAGATTTAGCCAAATATTGAGTTACAGGGATGTATGAGTAAAACTTGCACAGAGAGCTTTGCTGTCTGAGCTTCTGGCAGAAGGAAGGGAGCATGTTGGAAGCCGAAATACTTTGGACAACCGTGTGCAGATACCATCAGATTGTTAGCTGTGGCAGTTTAGTACCATGCTGCTTACACTTATTTACCCAGTTTTCACTGGCACAATTTAGGGCAAGTACCTTCATCAAGGTTACAGAAGGGAGCAGGGGGGGGTTTAAACTCATAACCGGCAGCATTAAAGGCAGCAGCTGTAGCTATTACACCACCTCACATCTCAGGTTCCTTCTCCCAGTCTCACCACCTGTCACTACATTTTCACATTTTCTAATTTCTTTACCTGCCAGGCTTCTGTATAACTGGCTGCTGCGCAACAGATTTGCTGCACATTGTCTATTAATATAGCCAAGCATTTACTGAATCCATCTCAAGTTTACTACTATACCAAAAGATTCGACTTAAGTGCCACATCCTGGAGGATGTTCTTAATGTCCAGCAACACAAACAGTGGCACTAAAGCATTTTTACTGCAGATTCTTTTTGGGTGTGGTGCCACAGTTTGGCTGATATTATCACGGAATGCCAGAGGAAGCCTCAATGAAAAGACTTTATCGCCACCGCAGTAAAAGGCATCCATCATTCTGTCGAATCGATATTAAAGAGCGATCAACCGTATTCTCCCTCAGTAAACCTAAGCAGCCTGAGAGGGCTAAATTCAGGTGTAAATGATACCGTTTGGCTTGCTCCAGGTGGTCCCTGCTCCAGCCACACACGCGCGCAGGCTCATGCACACACACACATAGGTAAAAACACACTGACACATATTCTGTGGAGGGGACGAAAGCCCTGGCTGTGGCCTCTGGACTCTGCTTTAGCCCGGCTACAGTTACCCAGAGTTATCCCATTTTCCTCTTTTCATAGACACCTCTTTGTGCCCTGCCGGCTTTGACAGGGAAACATGAGGCGTGGGAAACTCAAGCCCTCCACAGAGACTCTAAGCCCTGACTGGCCATCGTCTCTGCTCTCTGAAAGGCTTACATACTGATACTCTGTCTTCCACGGAGACACTGAGCCGCGTCTGTCCATCGCTTCTGCCGTGTGTGAACGGCTACACACAGCATCCACTTGTGCTTCTGACAAAAGCCCAGAAAACATCTGAAATGAGTTGCGGTAAAGTACAACCCCATGCTTCTGCTGATACTTTTGATATTCTTGCCCGTTTTTTTTTTTTGTTATTTAATCAATGGTCTACAAACTTGATGTCCGAGGTATTGAAATCACACTGTTTTTCTCATCGGGTTGCCCCTCAATAAACTCCAATGGCAATACAGTCCATCCTCGGTTTTACTGATTTCACATTTTACAGACAGTTGCAAATATTCCAGGAAAAAAAAACTGAAAATCATAAAAACTGAAAAAACCTATTTTAAGCATAAGCTAATAAAATTGTACTAATTGGAAAAAATAACTTACAGTCGCCTTATTCACTGCTGGCTGTATATAATTCACTGTACTGTATGTATGTATGTATGTATGTATGTATGTATGTTTCAGATACACAATTGACTTTACTTTATTAGGCCCTTTACATGTTCATTACACATTATATTAAGTTTGAAAAGTGTAACTGTAGTACACAGTGCAGTTCTATACAGCACTGGAGTAAAAAATATGCTTAAATTACACTTTTGATTTTCTGGACTTTTCGCCACATCCACCTCCTCCCCCATATCGTCCGGGAAATTGGAACAGACTATATTGATGTACATAAGAGGGCTGTAAAAATGCTACTAAAGGGTATAGTTTTTTTTATAAAATATTTTTTTAATTTCTTTGCTTTTGTCGCTAAGTTTTTGTTTTCCTCTCCTCAGTTGTTGGCTGGCTTATCGGAACAGCTGACTATATCTGTTCCCTTAACAATGGAAAATCTAAACAGTATTTTATAATTCACTTCTCTTTTAAAACATCCCTTCGGAATTTGTTCAGTTCTCTGTGTCACCCAGGTGTGAAGATTGCTCTATAAAAATAAAACGAATTGAAATCATTGGTGGTTGAACCATGGTTATTTCTAAGTTTTGTTAGTAGCTGTATGTTAACTGCTTGCGAAAACGTATTTTGTTCATTTTTAAATAAAATTTTGGTTAATATATAATCTTGCAGCATTGCAGTCATTTAAATTAAACATTCTCACTCGAATACAGTCATGCTGAGGAAGTTAGACTTTATTTAAATTGCCAGTGGTTATTCACGGGCAGCATGGTGCTCATGATGAAGAAAAAACAAATTCTTCAATCTGACATCACTCTTCTACTGGTGGCATTTTTGCTCTCTCCTTTTCTGGTGCACATCCTCACACCCTTAAAGAACTGAAAAAAATAACACATTTCCCCCCGTTTCATACATGAATGAAAAGCTGCAAATTATTAGTATGCTGTGGGTTATCAAATAAATATTCTCTAATCTCTAACCTTTAAAATGATGAACAGAGCACTTTAAAATTATTTAAAATTAGATTTTCTGTTGTACTTGTGAGTTTTTGAAATCCTTATTAATTGTATTATAATTTTTACATTTTGAGTTCCTGTTAACACTTAGGGCTTGTTTTGTGGTGCAGAAACTAGCAACTAGTTTTGTACTATGTTCAGAATAATTTTTTAAAATTTCAAACAAGGGTTAGATTCACTATAAAAGCAATTTTCATGGTAAAAAGTGGACTGACCATTTCAGTTTATTTTCACCGTGTGCAGTACTGTATATTTGGACAACATATAGAACACATTCATTGCTTCTTATTTCAACTTACATGGCTGCTTGTGGTAATAAAACCAAACAGGTTTACCCAGGAGCTGGCTAAATTTAAATTAGTTTATTTAAGATGTGAATACTGGGTGAGGTGATACTTGAATGTGTTTCATTTTGTTCATATTATCTCCCGGCTTGTGCGTCTCTTACTGGTGAAACACCAGGTCTCCAGCCCTGAAAAATGAAGTGTTTGCTGGAGGGTTGCAGTGTTTCCCATTTTCCCCTCTCACTTTTAATAAACATCACTGTTAGAATTAAATTAAATAAAAATAACATTTTAACAAGCACAAAACACACTGAATTGCACATTATTGGGCATTTTAAGCCACCTTGGATAAAATGGCTAAATATTATATTATGCTCACTGTGTTTGAGGTTGGAGGAAAGCATTTTCTAAATGAATAAATGTAAATGTAAATGGTCATGAATGTTGGAAGCCTGCGCATACTGTGGGCCTCCAGAACCCAGGAGCTGTAGGGTGGGTGCGAGCAAGCAGCAAAATGTGGCATTAAAGATCTCTTACATGCCTTTCCAGGCCATGTTGTTACCCATTGAACATTTTGTCTGGCAGGATGACTTGGGTTTCTCAAGCAAAAACTGAACCGGAATGTATATATTGAATAAGTAGGAATTGTTCCGGCATGATTATAATTATGGTAAGTAAAACGACGGGGAGGTCATTAAGATGGGGCACCGTTGTTGCTGTAAACACAGTTAAGCTCATTGTTTAGATGTAAATATAATGTGTTATTATCTATTTAATAACAAAAGTGAATTTTTTCAGTAGCATCAGAAATATGAAAACAAAAACTCATCTCTTTGTTTATTCTAAAAATTGTCTTTAGGGATCCGTTGGAACAGAAAGAGGGCTGCAGGAATCTAAAAATGTGAATTAAAAAAGTTGGGATCCCTTAAATATTACAGATGAGTATGAGGTACAACACAGCAAAAAATATTTTATACAAGAAGGACTAACCATTCACAAGAAGAGACATATGTCTGTAGCTGAGGTTAGAATTTGTTATTTAAAGTGATTATGCTAATGAGGTTCAGCAGAAGGACAAAATAGATGAACTTCAGTTTTCAACTGTGAGAACTGACAGAATCCATTGTAAGCGAGGAAAAAGAAAAAGATTTTCTGTTATAATCTTTTAGCCACCATGTGTTTTGCTTAATTCAGCCTATAAAACAAAATTTGGCTAACAGACCAGGGGAAGACAGGGAAGTTGTGCAGTAGTTCAGGACTCACACATAACACAGGAGGTTGCTGGTTCTTTCCCACTGTGATCTTTTACCTTAATCTCTAAAAGCTCCAGCCAAAAGAAAGGGGTTGAAAACTCCTCCATGGGAGAGACCAGCTACGCTTGTCGAGCCTGCTGATGCAAAGAGCAGAAACAGCTCTGTGGGGTATGAGATACGTGTCTCTGGGCTGGACTCCAGGCGCATAATCACCATTTGTTCAGCACCTCCTGTTTGTATTGACTGGGCTCCACTCTGACCAGTTTCTGCAGCTTTGATGTTTCTCTCTACAGTGAAGGAACTTACCCTTCCCTCTTTATATAGTTTTGATTTATACACAGGTTTGGGTTTCAGTTTTGTCTGTTGTAAGACTGCCAATAGTTTTGATTTGGCTTGAACTCTTCCATTGTCATCATACATTTTTCAGCTGTTAACTACTTCAGAGATGTAATATTGCAGAGATGTAATCATTTTCTTGAACAGATCTATTTTTACACTTTTACCCTTGCATGATTAATGATTAAGCTGAGATATAACAGTCACTGTGTGTTTTACATCACTCTGTGCATAGTTGCCCGCTGTCCAGTACATGACTGGTTTTTCCCACTTGATGTGGTCACTTGCCCGGAACAGGCGTCGCTGTATTACTCACCAGTACAGTACTGACTAATTGTTTTTGGGAAATCTGCTCCAAGAAACTGACTAGGGGTGCTGCAGAATAGAATATGTGACTTGAGGGAGTCATCAGCTGATAAAGGGTGAAAAACCACAGCTGTAAGGGACACAGGCACTCAACAGTACTTCAGGGTAGCACCTCATTCATTGACTTCCCTTGCTCAGACGCACACATGCGCAGCAGGTATTTCCTTCTTCTGTCCTTCTTCTAAACGCATTTCCCAAACATTGTAGGATCTGCAGATTCTTGCCCTTTGTGAAGACCTGAGCAGGAAGGCTGGAGAAGAGATATACACACCTGCACACCACATAGAGGATCAATCTGTACCACAACCGCCAAAGGCCTCCTCCCGCTTTCTTATTCACCTTCCAATGTTCTCTGAAACGTGTGTCTGTACTGTACAGCCAGACATCAGCACAGCTCTGCATCCCATACTTTTCATAAATATTACTGCAGTTATGGAACACTGCCGCAGCTAGTTTTCATGCTTGAATGTGTGTTGGCTAACAATGCGGTGTATATTTAAATATTCTGCATAATATTTTACTGCTCTTGTTTACTTGTGAATTTCAGTATGAAATGTTCCATATTATTTATTTCCTAAATATATGTGCAAATGCATGGCCATGAATTTTATAACCATTAAATTCTGCTGAAAAATATGTAATGGTTTTGTCTTTTTTAAGTCAGTGATGCCCCTTGATGCTATAGTGCCATTAAAGCTGAGTCAAAACTGTTCAAATTCACATTATACTTATAATTACCTGCATTTTTTGCATTATGTGGTTAAACTGCTCTCCACAGCTTGAGTGTATGTCATATATCTGTAGGTGAAGGCTTTCAAACACCTAGAAATTTAGGTGAATGTGACTATTTTCTGTATGTTTCTCATAGCTTCTTACAAAGCTAATATTAAGTATTTGACCTCCAGACCTGTCACTTGTAAATAGAACATTAAATTGTCTCAAATAAAACATATGCTGAGATTTTCCTGAGTGGGGACCGCTGGTCTCTTAACAGTGAACAAAGGAATTTCCTTTTACATTTTTTTAAATTATGAAGCATGAAAGGTAATTTATTCAAGTTCAAGTGTCAATGAATCGAACTGTTGATAAATCATTGTATGTTGACAGTGTGTGTTTCACAGCAGATATAATTCTGAAATGACTGATAATTTAAAGTAAGATTGTTATTGGCATGTACATTTTTTTAAATTTTGAAATAAAGCTGTTAAAGCTATTAATTTTCTTTAATGAGGCAAATTTTCACAAATTTGTGTAATGTCTTGATTCTTGGGCTAGATTTGAAAAATGGGAAATAAGGGAAATAAGAGAGATACGTATTGAAGTATATAGCTGTTTAAGACTGTGCAGCGTGCAGTTGACATTCACCCAGTGTGACTTGCAATGATAGATACACTACAATATACATGGTATAACCTTTCACCCCTTTATACAGCAAGGCAACATGACATGTCAACACACACAATGTGGGCAGTTTAGAGTGACCAATCCACCTAAAACAGACACCTTGGGAATCCAGGAGGAAACCCATGCAAACACAGGAGAACATGGCAACTCCACACAGGTCGAGTGGGGACCGAACCTACGTCCAGTGTGCTGGGAGACAACAGCGCTAGCCACTGTGTCACTGTGCCAATTCCGTTAAGTCACATGCACTTCCAATGAATGAGTCAGTCTCCACCACACCTCCTGCTTTGCCCAGCGTCCACTCCCTCTGGTAGGGTGCCTGTTAATTCACCATGAGCTCGTGACAGGTCGCCGTGAGGGATGGGACCATACCAGGCCACCAAACCGCACTGAAGTAGCTGAGCTCCATCATAATCATTCAGGTCATTCCCTGGAGCTGAGCATAACAAACTTTACCACTTTCAGGGGAACTTCTCCTTATTCCAAACACAGACTCTTCATACCAGTCAACTGGCTGTGTGTTTAAGCCACTTAGAGATTTTACAATGTATCTACTGTTTGCAAAAAAAAAAAAAAAAAAAAAAGACGTGCACTGGTAATTATTGCCCTATTTCCAGAATAAAAGACAACTGTTGTCTGATGAACACAGACCTCTGCTCCCATAGGCTGATAAAGTTCTTGTAATGAGCAGGTTTGTCAGATTATTCCAATGGTTCATCATTTTCTAATATTTTTCCTACATTCTTCCTATCCAACAAGTACCAATATGCTAAGAGGAGACAATGATGCAAAACGCCACTATGGGTGGGAAGGTGCAAAAATGTAGAAAGTCGTTCCACTGTAACATTTGTTACTGCCGTTTACACGTTTCAAATAAACCCATCTCCTATCACCTTCATGTTTTCATTATGGAAAACTAAGTTCTACATGGAAAACACACTGTCCTCCTACAGCATGTGCTCCTGCCATCTGTCTACTTCCTAGATTGAAGACAAATGGTAAAAAATGCTGTTATTAGAGATAGTGAGTGAGTGAAAGAGATTTGATCCCCACTTCTGTGAAGAAGAAATGAGAACATTTAAGAAGGGCAGCCTTTCCTTAAACAGACAGTGAAAAGCATGTTGGAACAACGTCAGTATGTTGTGTTTACTCGCCTGTTTCAGGTGAGCATAAGTTCAGGGACAGGGACAGGTGTTTCTGACTGCTCAGGCGTCCCACGTTCCCTGAGCTGTGTCCACCTAGGAGCTGTGAATGTGTAGCGCTGGTTGTAGCCCCAAGAGTTTGCCTTTTCAGTCTGGTTTTGAGATGAAAGGTATAAATGAGGATGAAATTTAGAAAACTGACGGAAAAACGAGAAACTCCCATTTCAATTAGAACCACTGGACTGCAATTGGGTTCCAGGATGCAAGGAAAAATATGCAAAAATAAAAGGTGGAATTCTGAACTTTAGCCTCATATTCATCCTTTGATCTGGAATACAAATCTGTCGGGGAATGCAATGCAAAAAAAAAAACCTTTACTTCACCATCCCAGTCCCCTCACTGTGTATGTTTTTGGGAAATTCAAACTGTGGCCTTAACTGCTTAACACTACAGCTAAGAAACAAATCTGGGAGCAAAAAAAAAAAACAACTTAGCATTAATAACTTAGGCTTAAAGGGATTCATTTCCTTCTGTTGCTGTCAAACCTGTATCACACTGGCAGCTTTGCTCACCTGACCTTTACAGCTAAATGTCTCAGACATCAACATTTCCCATTTCAACCACAACCTGGTAAACATCTTAACTGCTGCCTCACTGGGCCTAAAACTGAGGACCATCCGGGCAACAGGTCCAGCAAGGTGAGCTAAAGAAGCTGTCATGGTAACCTGCACAAGGGTAGGGCTGTCAGGCTCGCTTGGCCCACCCATGACCAGCACAACTGTTGGTCAGACGCTGATAAGGAATGATATCGTGTAAAATAATCACTTTCAATAGAAGCATGTGGTGAAAACAAATCCCCCTGTATAACTGGTTTTATTTAAACAAAGGCGCTGAGAGCCCCTTTCAGAACCAACTAGCCCTGTTGGCTTCATACAGCCCCCTCGCAAGGAGGAAACTGTCCCATCCATCTAGAACGTCCGCATAGTCCCGTCCTCGCAGAAAGTCCCACTGACCTCGGCTGAAGCTCCCATTCGCCAAAGTAAATTCGGCTACAAATTCTAGCAGACAAATTCCCGCCTTGCAAAAGTTCAAAAAAACAGAGAAACATTGTGAGGGTAGAATTCAATCAGAATACCATAAAAAACAACAACAGCAACAACAACAGCAACCCAGCTACTAGAAATGTCAGCTTCTGGTTTGGTCTACAGCAAGAAATCTGCAACACTATATTAATTTTATCCCACAGTTATATCATTATTATTCGTATCAGCAAAATCAGACCGAGACACATCATGCAGAACAAACAAAGCTCTTCCAGGCAATTTGCAAATGGTGTAACCAAACAACAGTGAGGCAAGACAGAGCTACTGGCACATGGACATGGTGTCCTAGAAAGACAACAGACGTCACGTGGAAATCCCACACGTGTGCATTTTAAACACCTTAGCAAGTGTACCTAGTGAAACTGAACCTTGAACTGATCTAGTCACATCACTTCGACCCCCTCCTGGGCTGTGGGCTGAGATGTCGGTTTGAATCCAGCTCAGTCTGTGTGGAGTTTGCATGTTCTGCCATGTTATCGTTACTGGACCAGGACAGATGGACACACACACACACACACACACACACACAGACAGAGGCAAAAATACACAGTCAGTAAAGTATAGCTACAGTGAGGTGCTCTGATTTAATCTCCTTCAGCAGTATTTATGGTCTAAATCACAGCTTCTTCATTCTGTACCTGTGTCCTTTAAGAGCTCAGTGAAGGTCCTGACTTATATCCCTGGCTTATACCAACCGTCTGTGTAAAAAATGGTCCATCAGCAAACCCCCAGCTACTTCAGCAAATCTGAATGGAAAAATGGGCCAAACTGCACCAGTAGAGTGAGCAAGATTGGTGGAAGACTCCCCAGAGCTCTTTCTGAACGGCTTCTGTTGTTCTACCTCCATATTAGGCAAAACCCATTTCAGGTATGTTTCTGTTTCAGCATTCAGTTTTTAAATAAATCATTGTGTTATTTGAAAATTGCACAACTGGACCTCCATAAGAAGCATACGACTGTTTTGCATGGCTGTGTTTACAGTTTCACGTCTCTCACATAAGATATGCTCATTTGTTGACTGGTCACTGACGGCCCTGCAGCTCCACATTGCAGTAGATTCAAAGGGGTTTTATCAGGAAAATAATTGCATTGTTGTGTCACCATCCAAGACTGACAGGAAACACGTCAAATAGGAATTTCTATGTTTCTCAGGTAAATATACCTCTAGCACGTTTCCATTCTTGCAAAGAAGAAATCCCAAGTCAGTTAACATAACAAAGCGGTGATTTCATTATGCTTCTTATATCACATACAGAGTAGAAACAATTCAAAAGAACATAAGCAGTCACTGAGATTTTATCATTTGGTATATTTCCCTGATAAAATGCATAACTTAGATATTCTTCATAAAAGGAAAAATGCTTGCTGGGAACCACTTGATATTGCAAATATTTACATTTACAATAACATACAATGTTACAATAACATTTACTCAGGGCACATTACAACATACTTCATTTCTGACATTTCTTAAAAGATGACGTTCAGAACTTGCAAATAATTTGTAATTTCTGCAAAAATGTTTAACTTGTTGATCCATACTGCTTATTCGTATCAATATTAAAAGACTAAACTGTAAGTTACTAAGTTCACTAAATCCAGATGCAGGGCTGGTTGTGTAGGTAAAAAAATAAAATATTAAACTGGCCAACGCATTACATAGAGATATTGTTAAGCAGCATTTTATTTAACCCCTGACTTCAATAGAACTTACAATGTTGGGTTTATATAGATCAAGCTGCTTACATTTACACAGCTGGACAATCTTTAATGGAGGACTACGATTCAAGTGTACAGGAGCATGGATTTGAACCCGGGCAAAGTGATGGCTCTAACCACCACACCACCTGCTGCCCCCTCCTAACTGTTTCAACAGCATCACTACGGCATCCAGTTTTGTTAAACAATCCTCACGTGACCTCATACAACAGCTTTATCTCATATAAGATGCAACATTTTACAATATACAATTTTGGACTACGGTCCATATTATCAAACAGAAGACGAAACAACTCTTTCCTTGTTCTAACAGATTTGCGACACATATTTGAATGCTGCTGCCCTCTGTCGGAGCTATTGCCTCAAATGTAGCCCAGGCTAAAGCCATGAATTTAAAAAAATCTTTAGGCTTGTTATTGATGGGAAGCCTTGTTATATCTGGTACTTGAGATGGTATAAATTCACATTAAGACCAGAAACTTTGTGCTAGTATTATGGAAATGCAAAAATTAGCCTGGGTTGGTGTCTATAAAGGTGTGGGCAGTTCTGGCCAGGACACAGGAAGCCAGCAACGGCAGGCTTTGGACAAAATATTCTTTCCAATCTGTTGTCCTTTTTTTTTTTTAAGCGCTGCAAGAGGTTGTTTTCATCACCTTCTTGTGAAAACCTGACAGCAACACGACACAGAAACACACTGAATACAAATTATATTTAATATCATTTGAGCACAATAAAAGAAATTGGGCTAATTTCCCGCACAGCCCCAAGAACGCATGGAGGAGAGAGAGACACATCATTCATTTTTAGATGTCTGAGACAGAGCTACAAGTGGAAGAAATAAGGACTGGTTCTCCCCTTACTGACACACTGGCTGTTTTTTTAGTCTATATCTGCAAATGAACTGTTACATTTTGAAATTTCGCAGTGACTAAAACGGTCCCGGGGATATTGTTGATGTTGGTGTTGTGTCAAGTTGATGTGGATGGTTGCCGAATTGTGATCAATCTTCAGATAGACAGCTGTTATTTGACACAGGGGCATCCAGAGCTATGGTTACTGTATTAGTTCACCGCATTGCAGGTCTTCCTCTTTTGCAGTGATGTCCTTCTCCAGTGACCTTTCTCTCTGCGCAATGTGCCTGAAGTATGAAAGTCAAAACCTTGACATCTGAGCTTCTCGGGAGAAAGAAACCTTGACCTCCTCCAATACCGACGTGTTTGTTTTGTGAGCCGCCCATGGTTTAGACCATACGTTCACAATATATACACCTTTAGTAAAGGGGACGGGAATTTGGAACAAACAGCAAGAAATCAGTGTGGGTGACTAACTTAGTCGCATGGTAACTTAGTGCATCCTGGGTAACGAAATGTAGCTGTGAGGCTGTTGTGAATAATGTCCATGTACTTCAGTCTGTTGCTGAAAGAGCAGCTCAGACAGAGAATCTGAGCAAGAACGGTAGAAAAGACCACAAGGGGATTATGGGAAGTGCTGGCACTCAAGAAAAAGTTCTGGTTCTCCAAAAAGCAACATGCAAAACTGCTGCTACCGAGTACTGACCCACAAGCTCTGGTCAGAGATATACAGGGGCTGATGTGATTTTACCTACTTTATCCTGGTCAGGGTCACAGCAGATCAAAGCTCAGCAGAAAAACGGTATGAAAAAACCTTTGAGTCTTCAAAGGTTATAAAGGTTATAAAGTCTATAGTCGAAAAATAATCTCCAACAAAATTTAAGGCTCTTTATACAAGCAGGTCAGCACACAAGCTTGATAAACAGCCTGAATAAATGGGCCACTTTCAAGAGCCCTTATTAACAGAAGAAAATCCTACTGAAAACATTAGGTTGAACAACGCACCCACACAGCAACGTGCAAAACCTGAGGCAAACAAACACACACCCATAGGATGATGGTGTATCTCCGCAATGATAACTCACTATAAATGTTATACATTATTAAGGTTAGATATTAACACTGAAGAGCAGCAGGTAGCATAGTGTATAGAAAGGCTGCCTTGTACTCACAAGTCCTGGGTTCAAATGTCTGCTCCTTGTGTAGCATCCCTGAGCAAGATACTCACCTTGAATTACTTCAGTAGAAAATTACCCAGCTGTACGAAGTGGCTTTGGACAAAAAGCATTGGCTAAATTAATAAATAACATTGTTAAAAGAAGACAGGCAGCTTTATTCCTGGTTTGTGTGTGTTTCAACTACTTCCGAGGGCTGGAGAGGGATACTCCTGCTGACACTTGGTGAAAACACACATTATTTAAACCTGGCCTCCTATTTACAGGTAGTACCTGAAAACAGGACAATGACTGCAGCATTAAAAAGTGGTCAAGAAAATAAACTGTAACAACTGTCAGATGAGAGGTATTATTCTGGGTGAAGAAGGGACACTTTATTGTGTCTATAAATATCTGGGATTTTTGCTAATGGTTTGCAGGCAATATTCTTATGACAAGACTGGATCAGCATTTGCGATGAAAAACCTAATCTGTTTAACATGTATTGCAACAATACAAAGAAGTTTGGTGACACCGATCCATCAAAATAACCCCCACTAATGCCAAAGTGACAATGATGTAAAGAGGAACTTTGAAGATCACAAAATAACTTAATAATTGCATTCAGTAACTTACAGACTATGTAATAGTATAATATTAAATATTTTCAAATCAGGTACTGTACATGTATAAATTATCTTGAATGATCATGTCTGATTACTGCAGTTAATTCATAAAAAATTAAATTAAGCTTTTGGGTTTCTGGGATAAATATTTATTCAATATTCAGATTAAAATAAAGAAAACACCAGATGAGGAAAGATTACATTATATTGTGAAAGTTCAGTCTTCACTGTTGGAACAGTGGAGCATCAGAACACAACTACCCTGGTAGTTATTGATCACAATCCCTCAACTGTTCTTGGTTTAATTTCTTCACATCACAAAAAGGTGTTTGGAATTTACAATAATTTAGATGGCAATTTCATGAAGAATGTACTGACTATTCTTACCTTTAGTGATTATGTCTTCTACCTTTAAAACATCCCTTACATTCATTATTAGAATTTCTGCACGCTTGCAGGATACTATAAATGAGCACCAGTGATTTTTTTGGAAAGACCCCGTTACAACTTTTGGCATTTATTAGTTGCATAGTTACTTTTATTAGTTAGTTTCTTAGTTAAGAAAATTAAATGCATTTGTGTACAACCCAGTCTAGCTGTAAACTTCTTGCTGGTGCATCAGCACCAGTGACAGCAGCACCCTGAATGAGACACCTGAAAACACAGAGACTGAGGCAAGCAGGGCTTGTGAAGGTTACGTCTGGAAAATCACAGGGCTCACAGACTAGAGTCACACCTGTGGGTAAGTAAAGGCTCCGGACCTGCAGGGCTCACTCCTCCCTCATAGCCTGAATGCTGCTTCTGTGGGTCCAGAGTTTTCAGCCACAGCTCCAGGGCAAACTTTGTTCCAGTGCTGACCCTCTCCACGTCCTCCCCCTCTGCTGGAGCTCGGTTGCACAAGATAGACAGAGGCAGCAGCGACTCACGGAGTCTGCCATCTGGGGAGACCTCGGCCACACTGAAATGAAATGAGAATGTTGGCCTTGTGTACTTAAACAAGGATTTCTCACAGCAAAGGCCAGCATGTAGCACGCACACATATCAAGAACTACCGTAAGGATTGACCTCTAAGCTGGCGACAGGGTAGGATGAATGGATTCAAAGCTGTCAAATTGGCAACCAAGGAAGATTAAATGAAATTAACAGAAATACAGGCAATGCTTAATAATATATACATTAAGAGCTTTAAAAAAAGGTAGTTGTGATAAATTAGACTAGATGCCTGTATGACGCCTTCTGGTCAACAGTGAATAAAACGTCTCATAGGACACAATAAGAAAGGTGACTACACAGTCCCAACTGCAGTGAAACATAGTAAATACACGGTAATAACAGTAATAAAATCACCTTGTTCAGCTCAATACACATATCTCCCTACTTGCGAGCGTAATTTGATTCTGGAAATCAGCTCCTGAAGTGAAATGTCATCAGTTGGAGAAGTAATAACCATTCATTTTACTGGGAAATATGTTAATGGGTCCACAAAGTTACCCCCATGTTTACTCCGGAAATACTAAAAAGAAGATAAATAACAACATTTACATTGTAGCGCCTCCCGGTGCTGCTGCTGCAGACAAAAAAACTGCTCTTTATTGAAGGTGTGTATGCCCAAGGAATTCTTTTTCGATGAAAAATCTCTGTTGCAAACAAATAAAAAAACACCCCAAATACAAAACCACCATCTCAGTGTCTCCATATATACATTTAAACTTTAGGATTCCAAAATTCCAAGACATCTTGTTCATCTGTCTACAAGAATCACAGCGCACAACTTAAGACAAACTTAAAAAATCCCACACAATCAATTCTTCTTAGTCTTAAATGCAAAAAATCAGCTTCTCAACTCAGTAAATAAAGGTATTAAAAGGTCAGTCAATGACTTGAGTCTCAGGCGATACCTGTAGTGAAATTTCACATTTCAGTTGGCCTTCTACTAAAAAAAAAAAAAAAATCAGTGTAAAATACATGCAAAGTCCTACACAATGAGTAAATATGGCTGGACAATGCAGCATGTGCACTGTACCTCACAGCACGTGACACATTGGTTGGTAATGTCCCAGCATCCTCCTCTCCATCCACGGCAGACACAATGGCCTTGACAATTTCAGCATCCACCCACAGACAGCCACTGACCTCTGCAGGCTCAGGTCGCAAAGCAGCCTGAGGAACAAGGGGAGAAGCATTCAGCCTTTAAGACAATGACAGGGACTGATTTAAGCAACATAAAAAGCAAATGTGAGCTGAGCTTTGGCTGCCTGGAAAAAGCAGTTTCAGACATTTTTGCACACACACAGCTTTACCTGAAGCTGCAGGTGCGTGAGTGAGGTGTGTAGAAGCACGTATGTGACGATGTGATGTCTCTGTGGTAACCCTCTCGAGAGCATCGGGGGGTAAACTGACTACAAGGAAAAAGACAACAAACCAGAAGATGCTTCACTCTGTTTAGAAATCAGCAAAGTGGACAAATAATCTTTCAGCAGGAAGAACAGGTGATGCTGTAAAGATTTAAACTAGCTGTGGCCAAAACGTTTCTCTTTACATCCTATTCATTTGCAGCATCTGAAAATACTAAAAAAAGCAAACCAAATGTCAATCAAAACTATGACCCATGCTCCCTGTGCGAAAGGAGAAGAGGGTGTGAAGGAGGTTGGCATATTGATGCCACCTGCTGTTACCCAAATGTACTGTACTACCCAATAAATGGCAAAACTGTTGTATTTACTGTGTTTTAGCTACTGGGTAATAACTGACTCCACCAATCCTCAAAAAAAATACAAATGTACGTTCTGGTCTGCAGCACAAAAAAGGGTGAGAAGCACTGCTATAGTGTATCTAACACCAGAACTTACCTTGAACCTGGGTGTCAGCTACAGTAAATATTAAAATCATTATAATCACGAATATGTGTAAACGTCTCATACTGGCCAGCCCTTGGGAGGTGCACAAAATACAAATTCTATCCAGGAAGATGCGAAGAAATGGTTCATTAGCCAATGCATAGGTATTAAATGAAATTTCTTATAATTGGAAAGTTTGTATTTTGGGGGTGACTTGGGGTTGTACCTTTGCATTGGGTAACATTGGACAAATAGACTGGCACTGTATGTAAGAATATAATCAGTGACTCCACGTACCTCCCACAGGCCAAGTAGCTGAGAAGAGATGTCCTCAGAGTTCAGTTTTAGGCCAGTCTCCTCCCTGAGTTCCCGCAGACCTGCATCCAGAAGCTGGAAAGGAAACAAACCGAAACGTTCACCAGTGCATGTGAATCCCTTGTAAAACAGTTACATGACAGTGTAAATAATGCTATACCTTTTCATCAAGTTCCACATGTCCACCTGAAAATCAAAAATAAAGCAATTCACTCAGAGTAATGGTCACAATCAAGAGAACCAAGTCCATATGCACAACTGTCCTACCTGGCGGGACCCAAACATTGGGGAAAATCCTAAGACCAGCAGCCCGTCTGGTAAGCAGGAGCCTCCGATTGGCCGACTGCAGGAGCACAGCAACGCCGAGGTCCACCCCACGCCCTCTCACTTCAGGTGGGAGCGCAGCCACTTCTGATTCCGACAGGTGCTTGAAGGGGCAGAAGGAAGCCCTCTTGGGAGAAAACAAGGAGCTTTATAAGTACAATTGTGCAGAACAACACACACACACACACACACACACACACACAAAAAAATCACTCACTATACACTTCTTACTGTTTTTTTTACAGCCTTTCAGACAATTTTGACTCAAATACAACTGCTGACCGCGCTGCCACATGACACCATGTTTGTTATCATTGCAGTGTATGGGTGTGTATCAGTAACAGTTTATCAGTGTTCATTTTCACAATAATGTTTTGATTACAGAAATTTTTATTTGTGATGTTACTTAGGTTACTTTTTTACAGTGGTGAACGAGAGGAAAAAAGACTGTTCCAGTGGTGCTGATAAGAAAAAGTGAAAGATAACAGATTTAAAAAGGGACACAAAAATAACATGAAAATTGTAATACTGTGCTGTAATTATTGTTTTATATTTATAATCATTGTTGATCGTAGTATATTAGTGCTATTTTAACACAAACGTATGAAAACAATGTAGCAGCCTTATTGTACAACATAGCATTCATGCATTTTCTTTACTTATTGTACATTTGTCCTTTTTATAATACTGTATAAGTGGATTTGCCACTCATAACAAACCCTGCCATAGGCTGAGGACTAGTATACTAACCTATCTGTAACTACCCACTTTTACAGCAGGGTAATTCTTTACTATACCAGTCCAGTAGCTTACTCAAGCAAACTACAGCAGGAGGTGGGATTCAAACATCTGGTAGGCTGAATCCAAGGTGGTAAAACCACTACGCCACCTGCTGGCCCACTGACAGAACAGTCAGCTTGTGCTGCACCACTTGCTACACAGTTGAAGTGGCAGCTCACCTTGAGCAGCACCCCAGGCCCTGATCCGCCACTCTGCCCGTACACTATGAAGCGGTTGTTGTCCAGACAGCAGTCCACCTGCACCTGGTCCTGGTGGCAGCTGCTGAAATGTCCTGTTATACTCTGCCAGACGCCATGGAGAGTCAAGAGAAAACAAATCGCACA
The DNA here is from genome assembly GCA_900497675.1 of Arapaima gigas. Classification (NCBI taxonomy): domain Eukaryota; kingdom Metazoa; phylum Chordata; class Actinopteri; order Osteoglossiformes; family Osteoglossidae; genus Arapaima; species Arapaima gigas. The sequence continues at coordinate 86,135 of UFQX01000286.1, forward strand.
TGAAACCTGTGTAGCCATTCTATCTGCGATAATATCCAGTCGATTGGTGTGCTAAGTGAATAAAGGCGTGGCAGAGCTGACCTGCACGAACTGGGCACACTGAGGGGCGGTGTTTTCCTTCGACAGGTGCACCAGAATCCTCCTCACCTTTTCCATACTTCTCAGCTGCGGGGAAACAGTATTCTACCATACAAATACAACACTCCCTATCTTGTTTAAAAAGCGCCGTCCAGTGACATTAAGCGAGAGTTTTAAACTCGTCGACAGATGACATCGTTGGAATCTGTTGCTACGGACAGCAAGGTGTGTGTTTAACAATCAGTTATAGTAAAATTATTTCATATTTCTCTGCACACAGCCCAAGATGCACGATAATCCTCATACCTATCTGGTTTGCAGAAAGCTGTCATGTGATTCAGTCGTGGCAAACGCAGATTAAAATATGTAAGTCAAAATAAACCATAAATAATAAAAAAAATTGTTTCCTTGTTTAACTTTTTGCAGGCGGTTAAAAAAAAATAAAAACAAATAAAGCGGTTGCGTCACTCCAGAAAACACCGAACGGCAGTGACGTCTGCCATGTGATTGGTCAACTCTAGACTACGCACTGACGTGTATCTAAAGCCCCGCCCACCCTACCAAAGAATCCTGGGTAGTGTCTCCCGCGGTTAAAGTGACATTTCAGTATGAAAAAAAACACTAACGATTCTAATAATTTACTATTTCAATTAAAATAATCACGCTTTATGGGAAATAATAAAGCTAAAGTATTGCCTCACTATTTCTAGGCCATAGACCTCATATAATCCTGTAATTTACGTAAAATAAAGGAATTGTATTCCTGGTTGGAGTTTCATGTTTATTGCCACCTTTCACTTAAATATTTGTGGGTTTTTTCACGTTACATTGAGGTCTTATAATAAAATCACGTCACCAAGAATTTTACTCAATACAGGTGCTCAATTGGAAGCTTCTTTAGATTATGCGTGTATGAAAATTGCAAAAGTTGTCTGCAATTCCTTCAGACGGCATATAAATAAGACATTTACACACACTAAGAGAATACACCAGGCAGTATAATGCGTGAATATATCCAAAATTTTATTTATGACTTATAAGTTAAAATTCGTAGAGGGAAAAAAAGAATGCACAGAACCTAACAATCTTTGACGTCCTAAAAAAGTACATGAAAAATAAACTGAGAATGTTTAACTTCACATGCGTCAAAGAAACAATTTAGTGTCATTTCACTTTTAACAAATTAGCCCAACAGCGGAAAGACAGCAAAGCCAAAAAGTCGCCGTAGTCCTCAAAATGTCAAAATTGAAAAAGCAGCAAGTAGAATCAGATTACAATGTGTGTTGTGGTCCGCTGTTCGTCCTCAGGCCACGTAGGGTGCGGGGGATGCAAGATCACCGTCACTGCCCAGCAGAGCTTCATCGCTCCCACTGACGGAAGCCGACTCCTCAAGGCCTCTCTGGGTCATTCAGAAAGAAAGAGCATGGTGAAGAAAGAAACAATTGGCCCTGTGTGCCTTTATTATATCCCTCAGCATCAAACACCTGTGGATCATGTCACTGTGCCAGATTTGCTTAACACTGATGGCTGCCAGCTAATAAGACACAATTATTCCTTGATTTTTAAACTGGCAGGGGCTATTTGTTCACATCTTGCACAAAGTCAAGGCCCACAAACGGAGTTGTCCTTTAATACAAGAAATTAATTTATTTCAGACCCCTAGTGGCTATTCTTACCAGTTGGCTGCTTGAGCTTTGGCAGATGGCCTTGAAGGAAAACACACAAACGGTGAGGGCAATAGAGGCCTCCAGCACAGCCATAGAAAGCAGCAGTCCTTTAATGCCGTACAGCACAGACTGGATCCCATAAAGAAAACAAAGTTAATCAAAACTGTCAGTCGGGTGACCAAATGAACAGCTTTTACAAACTACAATATCCACTTAAGACAGTAAAACAGGTGCATTAACTGTTATGAGTTTTGTAAAAAAGACACACTTTAAAATGAATGTATGCTTTCATATACTGGCAAGCTGTTCAGTTTCAGTTCTCCACATTAAAGTAACTGTCAGAATACATCGACATCACAAATTATTTCAAACTTCCAATAAAAAAAAAAAACAGAAATCATACCTTTCGATGTTAATAACATTACAAATGCATGCTAGAAGCAAAACTTTAAAAAGCAGAAAAACCAAAACATTGCCAGCTGGTGTGCTTACCATGTATCTGAATGACAGAACTTCGCATTCCCAGAAATTTGAGTAGTACCCAGGTATCTCCACGCGAGGACACGTAATGATCTCTGGATGCACAGTGAGCGCCATACAGAAGAACACTACACCAGCCACTGCTGTCACAACACTGAGGAGGTTCATAGCCAGTGTTCCTTTGATCTGGGGAGGATGACAAAGAAGAGACTCACCCTCAGGTGGAAGAGGCACATTCTTTATTTTAAGCTAAATAGTAGCATGTGAAGAAGCCAAAAAGGACCTAGACTTCTAATAGAAAGGACAGTGATGTATATGTGAGGAAGACGGATTCTGCTGCATCCTTTAGCAGAGGACAAAGAAGTATTGATAGAAATTAGACATCAAGGAACATCAAAGCAGGGTCTAGTTTTCAAATTAGACAGTTGCCTCTGCGCCCGCTGCGTCAGTGCCAGACACCTCCCGTAGTCTTGTTGTCATGTCAAATATCTTTTTTAGATGAACTGGGCTCTTACTGTTATCTGGTCAAATTCTGTACACAAGCTCGAACTCTGAACGGCAATGTGTAACAATCAATGTTATGTTCTATCCTATCCTACTTGCGTAACAGGGACTTGCAAAAACAGTGGAATTGGACTAAGCGACTGTACTTAGAGAATCGCGTATCTGCAGGCACGTGCAGATTTTGAGTCCCTCGCAGCAGTATTTATCACACGTAAATAAGAAGGCACAATAAAGAACTCTGGAAAAATCTCGAGCCAGGTGTTGAAAAAGATACTGTTTGCAATCACTATCTGTCAGCAAACTGAGTGAACCTTTGGTGCACAGTTTTGTGTGTCAGTTCTCTTTATTGAAAAATAAATAATAAATGCTTCTCAAAAAAGATTTTTTTATAACAACAAAAGGTTTATTAATAATGTTCATAACCAGGGCATCCACTTTGTCTTTAATCTCTAAAACCATTGCAGCGGAAGTCGTGCCACCATTATTTATCCTCATCATCAGGCAATTTTTAAAAAAAAAGATCATTCATTCAACTCACCAGACCAGCACTGATTCCCTTGGATGAGGCAACAGTTACGATTCCTGAAATTCCATACTGTAAGATAAAGACAGGACATTTAAACAAATGCAATAGACTCTACAAAGTTCAAAACAAACAATACAAAGTTAATCAGTAAGACGTGATGTGCTGCACAGCTGGAACTTATATACTTTCAGCTTAATGTAGATGAACATCGTATTTGGAAAAAATATACAAAAAGTGGGATTCAACATGTGAATCATGCTGAGAGCAGTGCCCATCAAATGAACTAGCGAGGAATTCTAACAGGATAGTATATAAGAATGTTGTCGTCAGATACACCTGCTTTATAGGTTGTCTTAGGGTTCACCGTAACTCCAATAACATTTTAAATGGCTGCCATTCTCAGTTCTGACCGGGCCTGGAAAATTCTGATTCATTTTTAAAAACTTACCACTCCTCCAGTAACAAAAGCCGTCAATCCATTGAATGAGGTGAGAAAGCCGATGAGGCCAATGGCCATGGTCACAAATCCAATACATATCTGGACAGTCTTTTCAGTGAGAACACAAAAGAAAACAAAGTAGTACACATAAGAAGAGGAGTTTGACCAGGGTTTCTCTTCTATTGTTTTTCTTGACATATTCAGAAGCTTCAGCGAAATGTAATCAGTGCTCAAAATGGTCAATTTCAAGACAAACGTATAAGGAAATCTGTGCAAAAATGTTTACTTACTCCAAGAGGTTTGGGCTGACCTCTGAGGAACTGTCTTGTCATCGCAAGGACTGGCACCTTATACTCAGGCTCTGCAGCAGGAGCCACATGGACCTTGGGGAACGCCGGTGTCATTGCTATGGAGTCTTTTGACCCCTCTCCTTCAGGAAAGATTTGGGTGACCACCACAAGTCCATTGACCTTGGTTACGGAGGTGGACATCTTCTGCTGTAACAAACGCAGCACCGGAAACCAAAAGCAAACACATCATAACTCACAATGTCTAAGTGTATTTAGAAACGCAGGTGTTTATCTTAAAAAAAAATATGGATGCTTTAAACAGAGGTGCTTTTCCTTTGTTCAGTTACACAAAACACCTGTAGCATGAAAAATGTGCTTATAATCTTATGCAATAGAGAATGTACTCTTTTCACATCCCTACCTACAACCTCCATCCCGTAAAGTGCCACTTTGCCAGTTGTACCCCTTAAATTTACAGTTGCGTAAAGGGGGAAATACTGGGTGACGAAGCCTTAAGTAAACCAATAAACTGGGTAAACTGTACTTTAAACCATGGGTGTAACCAGGATACTGCAACAGGGTGACTTGGATATACAGAAAGTACAGGAGACCTGAAGTGATTTGTCCAAAGTGACCAGATACACCTGCTCTGTGTACGAGAAACCAGGAGAACCTGTTGTGCCTTGAGGAAAACTTCCAAAGCACTTTGTGTAACATAACAAGACCCTCACAGTCTTTTTAAAAAAACATAAATGCACACAGATCAACAGGCGCATGAATACAATAACTATTATTCGTATTAGTACTCCTGCTCACCAGATTCATTATTAAAGCTTAAGCTTTTAATAATGTCTGTGTTTTGATCAGACTGATGTGAAAGTTGCAGTTTAATATGAAATCTTGTCAACTTACCAACGAAGCCCCGGGCATTAGCAGACCAACACTAAAACCTGTTTTTATGTTTTATTTAAAATAACTGTTGCCGTTTTAAAATACCATCTGATAAGCACAAATACTTTTAAAACTTGGGTGACACTGGATAAGTCGTTTTAGCTGAGAAGAGCAAAAAATTATACTAAATCTATTAGCTGCACGTTAACCTTAGTGGGATAAAACTGCGAAATGAGGAAGAAACGAAATAAAAACAATATGATAACGGAATATTGCTATGACGTCACAGCGGATAAAACGAGTTGAAATCACGACACAAAATTTCTCGACTAAACAGTGACATCGAACTTTTGGGCAGTGTAAAACTGTTGTTTTATCGTGTTTTTTAAAACCTTATTTACTACTATGGGCAGGACGCGCAGACGAAGTCATTTCCTTAGCGGGGCCGAAAACTGTGATCAAACCGTCCATTTGGACCGATTGTTTACAAATGTACAAGAAGTTTGAGAAAATGACAGCACTCACCGCCTGGCGATGGTCGATGTGAGATGGAGGTGCGTTTGATCGCCGGTGACCCGGTATAACCTTCAGAAAAAATCTACTTCCTGATCCAGGACGGGGGGGGGGGGGGGCCAGACTTAAACAAAACAGAAAGTATCTTCGCTCTCAGATCATTTTAACTCTTACATGGCTTTGGCTACGAATGTAATATTATTGACAATAATTATGCAGAAATTTTCGGAGTGATTTGTCCCCGCGTTTCTATTTTAAACACGACTTCGTTTTAATATGAGCAGGAAAAAAGCAGCATATGATTTAAATCCACCCATGCAGCTCCAATATATTGTGTCAGCTGTAAATACAATATATAAGTGAATGTTGCTAAACCAAAGCGGTAGAAAAGGTCTCGAAAAGGTTTAATTTGCCAAGTGTTTATAATCGCAACAGCAATAGGTTGATACATAGAAATATATTTGAGATACAGTAGCCTATTGAACCAGGTCAAATAAAGCTTTACATTTTACTGTCTTCTAACAGTCCAACAGAGCCTTATTTTACCTTTTGTTATACATGGTTTCCCACTCTTAGAAGGTGTTGCTTCAGGGAGGGGTCTAGTAACTGGTAACATCTAATAATAATAATAATAATAATAATAATAATAATAATAATAGAGAAGAGTAATTATTACACCATTTTACAATGGTTGGGGGTTGGGGAGGGAGTTGGGTTCAGGGAACAACCAGCCGTGAGCTGGTGCGGGGTGGACCGACAAAGTCCGTCCAAGCCGGTTGCAGGTAGCGTAGGGGTTAGAACAGCTCAGGGGTTGCGAGTTCAAGTCCCTTCTTACAGGGGGGTTGTTGGAGTTAAATTTACCCAGCTGTACAAATGTGTAAATCCTTAAGCAACTTAACACTGTAAGTTTTAGTAGAGGAAACTGTCAGCTGATTAATAAATCAGTTTTTATTAAAACACAAAAAAGTGGTATAACAAAATCATAAGAAGATACAGAAAAGAGGCGATTTTAGCAGCAACCATGTCAACACTAGTCTGAGCTCTGCAGTGCAATGCCTCCTTTCCTCTGTCTAAAATCCATATGCTGAAATAAATATGTATTGAAAGTTCCCAAATGGTTAACCAAAACAGTTCCAGTCAGGGGGGGTCAGTGGCCCCCGTTTTAGTCTTTGATACTGACCGTAACAGAGCAAGGACTGGATAAGAAGCAGGGGACAAAAATTTTAAAAAGGCTTCTGTCTTACATTTTCCATATTTTTGAGAAAAAAAAACAAGGAATCTATTCTACATATAAAACATGTCAGGAACAATAGGGCAACTTATGTCCAGTTAGAGCTGATCTGTAGACATTGGTTAAAACTCCCTCTGCTTGTTATTAGATTTATTTAAGAGGCAGAGCAACATGATTTGAGCTTACATGGTAAAGCAGAGAGAAAAGCCAGCTGGTTTAGATGGGGCCACTGGGCTTGGTGTCCGTAGAGATCCTTGCTGTGGTATTGTCTTTTGGTGGGTGTATCATGCTGGCAAGAGGGTCCTCCTCATGACAAAGAGCCTCTGTCTCTTTCTTGGAGGATGATCCTGTGGGTGGCCTTAGCCTGTGTCCTCAGCTGCCACACATACAGGCCTGCTACTACCAACAGGCACAGAGATAACACCAGCAAGATGGACACTCCCACCATCTCACCATAGTAGCTCCGGTCCACTTTTCTGGGACATGCCTCACCGAAACTTTCATTGTCCAGGGCAGTATCTGCACATGATGCTGTATTTCCCTGTGCATTGGATCGGGGACTAGCTCTCTGCGTCACCCTGACCCTGGCCAGGGTCTCTTTGTGGCGGTTCTCCACAGAGATGCAGCGGTATTCTCCCAAAGTGTGCGTTGTTGCTAGGAAGCGTAAGCCACCCTGGCTCAGCTGCAGGTAGATCGTCTTAGAAAGCTGCTGGCCATCAGAACGCTCCCAGTGCACTGAGGCCAGGTTGGATGACTTGGGGCATGAGAGCTCCACCGTATTGTGCAGTATCACATATTTTTGTTCTGTGGGATCAAAAAGTTAACAGTTGAAAGAGCTCACTAAGCACCTCTATGATTATTTTTACCACGAATGACTGAAAAAGACCTGAATGACACCAGTGGTGGTTTACCAGAACATTCCAGGGAAACAAGATAAAACAACCCATTTCAAAGCAATGACATTGAGGGGCAGAAGAATTATTCATTAACCTGTAGGCTGATCCTGGTGGCTGGACTGGGATTTGCGACTCTTGACTTCGGTACATATCTTTGTCACGTTTCCCTCCTCCAAGTCCTGCCATCTGAGGAGCCAAAAAAATTAACAAAAATGAGCATTTACATCTGGAGACAACCAGAAACTCATCAAGAGATATGTCAGTCTTTTTTTAATTCTAGTTGTGCCATATTCACAGTTGTGCCGCTCAGTCCCCCCGTCTAAAGGAGTGTAACAGAGGGGTCCTCACATGCTGCGGTTGGTGTTAGACCATTCAGTGCAGACACCCTGGACTGGATCCCAACCACAGAATGGGTCCCGGGCAAGAACACACTGGGCACAGCTCCAGTAGAAGGAGCAGTTGGACACTGGCACCTGGAACACACCCTCAGAAGACCCTACAAACACCACACCCTGCCGAAACAGAACCATCTATCAGGACCACAGTTGCAAACAGCCTGGTGCTCTGGAGAAGCAAGGAAAGAGAAGACAGACGTGCCTTAGTGATGGAGAGGAGAATGTTCTTCACTGCCTGTGGTTCTTTGAAGACCTGGACTTCCTCTATAATATGAGGGCCCTTTTCCAGCAGAACAACTTTGTGAAGGAAACCAGATTCTGAAAGAAACAATGAGGAAGGTTACAAGTAATACAAATATAAATATACTTTAAAAAAAGTCAACTTTATGCTTGACATTAAATTTTCACCTCCAGTCAGCATCATTCAATGACTAAGAGAAAGTGCTGATTGATACAAGCTGACATGCAATAAACAGCCAAGCTAGATAAGGGACAGCAGGTAGCAGGAACACGGATCACTTTCTCAGGCTATGTTGTTGAAGTCCTGAGCTTGAGGAGATTGGCTTTTTGGGTAATTTTCCCCTTAAAAAACAATGGAAATAGTGTCTCAATTTATGGGTTTTCTCTCAGAGTGGCCTTTTTGTGAACCAATTAGGCACATAAATCGAGGGATGACTACAGTCCACACTTTACTACTTGCTGTCAGAACCCAACCCAGGCTGACTTCCCCGTGAAAAACAAGTAATCGTGTGGAATTATTTTCTCCATCTTCCACTGTCCTCATTGTTTAGCTAAAGCTTTCAGTCTATCTAAGTAGCACGCTCAGCTTGTGATAACTTACGTCCTTACTCCTTACCGTATTCACCCATGTAGAATAGCACAAAATATTACCATATTCACCCATGTAGAATAGTACAAAATATTACCGTATTCACCCGTGTAGAAGAGCACGAAATATTACCATATTCACCCATGTAGAATAGCACAAAATATTACCGTATTCACCCGTGTAGAAGAGCACGAAATATTACCATATTCACCCATGTAGAATAGCACAAAATATTACCGTATTCACCCGTGTAGAAGAGCACGAAATATTACCATATTCACCCATGTAGAATAGCACAAAATATTACCGTATTCACCCGTGTAGAAGAGCACGAAATATTACCATATTCACCCATGTAGAATAGCACAAAATATTACCGTATTCACCCGTGTAGAAGAGCACGAAATATTACCATATTCACCCATGTAGAATAGCACAAAATATTACCATATACACACATGTAGAATAGCACAAAATATTACCGTATTGACCCATATAGAATAGCACTAAATATTACCCTATTCACTGATATAGCATGGTACTAAATAGATACCATCACATACGTGAGGCAAATGTGTAATTTCTTTGAGATTTTGGCCTTTTTTTGTCCAGAGTGCATTGTATCGAGCAGATCAGCACAAAAATTGAGAAACGTTATTAAAACTCAAATCTCATTGTTGCAAAAACATGTTGTGTGAATCCATTTACATCCAGGGCTGGCTGTATAGTAGTTTGCGTAGTGAAACAAGACAACGGGTGTGAGCATCCGGTCCTACCGGTGAGCAAGTAGAGCACAGTGTAGCTGTGTCCATCGGCAGCCTGTGTCCGCTGCGCTGCCACCCTGCTGTAGCGCTGCCCTGGGGACACCAGCACCGGGCCGTGGATGGACTGAACACTATCCTTGGCAAGGAAGTTCTCTTTTACAAAATTAAGGCTGCTGTCCTCTAACCCACACTACAGAGAAAAAAATACACGTCTGTCAGGCACAACAAAGCAACAGAAAAGTCAAGTTGGTCTCAAATTCCTAATTTAGCATCAATAAGGGCAGCAAAGTTAAAGTAGCATGTGACACTTGCCATGCCCGGGGTGGCCATTTGCTTAGAATTTCTCGGGCTCCATGTCATCCTGTTTCGGTTCAGCTCCATGTATTGCCCAGAAAACACTTTCTTAATGTCACCAAGTCGGAAAATACACACTGCTGACTGTCCAGATGTCAGCGACCTGTAGCAAAAAAAAAAACCAGCATGAGGTTGACAGGACGCCCACAATGTTCCAGCACTAATAAACAGCAAGTGAAGATATGGCTAAAATTATGTTCAGCTCCTTTGAAAAGGGTTTTTCCCCTTTAAAAAAGTTTTTCTTCCTATTTTTTTTAACTTTGGTCAACTTTGGTTTGAATATTGCAAAATATTCACCAATTGCCTTAAGAATCCAGGGTAATAAGTGTGGCAACACCAAAACATACTTCAGACGTCATATAAGACTCTTGTATGACATCACCACATAGGGGAGATTCCATCTATGGCCTGTATGCTGCATGGTCCACAGCAGGTAACTACCAATTCAGAGGTACCCAAAGAATCCATAGCAGGGGCCTACACAGCATGCAGGAGGAACTCCTGGATCAACTTAAGCCACTCAGTCTAAGAAATTGTATAGAAAGCTGTAAATCACAATCTGCACTTGATGACTCTTAAGCATGACATAAGTATGTATGGAAGAAGCAGGGCAAACTGAAGGAAACAGACAAAAATGAATGTTGTGGGTGAGCATTCGTACCACTGATGGCTGAAAACACCATAGAAAAGCATTTCATCTGGAGAGGAGCCATCTGGCGGGGAAAGGGTGGCCATGTCCTGGAGGATGTTGAACGGCAGATCCTTCTCTGACTGGCACAGAAGCTTAGCTTTGGCAAAGGTGGTCCAGCGTTTCTGCAGGATCAGCTTTCCTCCCACATCATCCTGCCAGAGGTATGACAAACATATCACCCACTGGTGCAAAGGGGCCTGTAGAGTCTCAACATCAACTGTGGGGGCACCATAGAGAATTCTCACATCTACCCTGAGGTTGAATGTGAAGCTCCAGCAGAGCTTCTTCAACACTGCACAAGATTCCATGGTTGGCACTAAATGAAAGATGGAAAGTTTGTCAAGGATCTTACCGTGCAGACCTGGGCGACTCGAGAAACCAGAATTTTCTTGGAAAAGGTGTACTCTGTACCAGTCTCTGTGAGGAAGTAATAGACCTTCTTCTCACTGGAGATGTAGGTGGAGCTTATGAAAGTGGGATCTGGCATAAGGGAAAAATTATATGTTTTATATTTGTAGAACAGACTTGCAAAGATGGAACTGATTGGTTTATGAAGAAAAGTAAAACTTGCTTTGGTTTATAATGGTGTGGTTTTGTCATTGTCAACATTCTGACAACAAATTATCACTGGATATTTGTGATACTTGCAGTTGTCAGTGGTGGAAAACCTACATCTTTGGAAAACATTACCGTGACCTACCCCCTTTGGCAGAAATATGTCAAGAATTTTATAGTTACTATCATTCCACTACTGGGACCAGTTCTGGAGAACCAGAGTTTAGCTGGATTTAATATTGCGATGCCAAAAGTCTTCATTTCTTCTTTTCTCAGGAACTCAGGAGTTACTTGAGTGATTTACCAAAAATCCAGTTTTCAATTCTGCTTCATCTTTTTGACCATAGTTTCATATTCTGTTCCAGTGATCTCTGATACTTCATTGCTGACTGAATAACTGCGAGCCACTTAGACCCTGAAGCAGCAAAGTAGCCCCAATCCATAATGTTCCCACCACCATTTTTGGATTTGGTTTGAGGTTTCTGCATTCAGTGGCAGTGCTTGGTTTGCACAAAAATGTCACATCGAGCTTTGCAGCCACGGTCCCATCTGCAAAACCAAATTTTTCTAAACCCAGGTGATCTCTAGCAAACTTCAGATGTATTGTCATGCTTCCCGAGAGCGCAGGTTTATTTCTTGTTTCTTATCCTGTTGACAGCCACTTATATTCAGTCTGTTTCTGACTTGTGAACTTTGACATTGACTGAAGTAGGAGACCTATAAAAATCAGTTGATATTAATCTGGAATTCTTGGAGGCCAAACTGCACAACCCTTCAGGATGCACATGGGCTGGGTAATGGGTTTACACCATACGTGACTTTTCTATCTCAGGAAATTCCATCCATTCTGGCTGAATTTCTTGAATAAATAATTGCAAAGTACACGTTTCCAGTCTTATTTGTTAGATGTGGTCACCTTATTCCATTAACAGCATTTAAATAAGGATCAGAAAACTCTCCAAGAGTGTTATTGCTTTTTCATGTCACTTTCCTGTCATTTTTACATAGTTTTCTTTTACTGTTTTTCTACACTTAACATGAGCTTCATTAGAATCTGTGCTTTTATTTGTCACCCCCTTTAGCTGAAGCAGTTCCAAGGATAACATACCATCCAACCAGCCAGGCTGACCCTCCAGTTTTAGGTCACAGCGGTTCTCTTGGCTCAGGTACCGTGAGATAGCTGGCTGGGTCCCCCTGAAGTCTTCCATAGTGCCAACATACAGCTCTCCATCTGACATTTCAAAGACACCACATTTGTTAGATGAGTCAGAGTTCTAAGCAAAGATTCACACGAAAGTCAAAAGTCTTCACATAATTTTGCGATGTCCCCTTAGGAAGCTCACCAACAACAACGGCTGTGTTTCTCAAGTATGGATCGAAGGGGCAGCTGCCTTTGACCTGCTCTGGTTTGGGGTGAAGCTTGAATGTCGGTGCCTTGTGAGGGCAGCAGCGGAATCATGAAGTCAGAGGTGACTAGATCAGTTTCAATAACACAGTATAAAATCCACGTGCGGTGTTGATTTTTACCGCGTACAGTACGACATATTAACAGTTAACGGTTTTAAAGACCTTCCTTCTTCAGTTTGACTCATGACCAATAAACAAGTAGTGAGAAAGTAGGAGATCTTACAATGTAGGTGCAGAGGGGGTTGAAGGCGAACGTCCCACAGGCAAACATGTGACTAGCGTTGAGGAACTGAAGGACTCGAATGAAGTTGTGACAATCCATCTGCAAGCCAGATTTTCTATGTTAGAGAAGGCCCCTGGGTATCATTAAAATCATCATCATCAATATCTGATGCTATTAACAGTGTGACCTAAGAACAAACGCAAGTCATCATTTTCGTTGGTCGTTCATGCACAAACCAAGGGCCATAAAATAAACTTTGCAAACATGACTCGGATTTCACTAGTATTGGATATCATCTACTGAATTACTAGGTTCTGGAAAGTTTATGATGGTGAAGGTTTCAGTTGACACTTATTTGTAAGATTTGTGGACTTGGTGGTGTTCTGTGTCATGATCAGTCAGCCATTTCCATTTGGCCTGTAGTTTTACCTCTTTTTTGCCTGTCAAGTGACAGTTCCTACTGTCCTCTGCAGATGGCATCCAGTCCAGCTGTAGTGGAACAGACAAAGGTCATGAAAGTGATCACTCTGGCCATCAGGCCCACCTGTCTGCACATCCATTTACCCAGAATCTTCCATTACACTAGTGGACCTATGAGGACAGAGCATTTCTACCATTTTCAGGGTGTTGTTTTTACCAGCCACTGAACTATGTAACCAGCTGGCTGCAGGCTCCATCGTGGCAGAGAAAGGAAGAAGCATTGCTAGTACTGAGGGTTGCTGTAAAATAAACAGATGTAACACTTTTGGAAGAAGCTACCCTGCAGCTAAAACAAAACAAATCCTGGAAGTAGAGCTCTCCCACCACTGGTCCACATCTAGAAGGCACAGCTACCTTGTCTCTCAGTTCCATGACACCATGCTTGCTGACATCCAGAGAGAGCACAGCATCTCTCGCTCCCACATACAACGTGTTTCCGTCATCGCTTAGCAGCAGCGTGGTGGTGTTTCTGATATCAGACCCGTTGAAATGAGCCAGCACTCTGCCGGGGGTCCCTAGGGAAAAACAGATGGATTTCTATATTTATACTTAGTCAGGTGATGACAATCTCACTCAAACCTACTGACTTCCTGGCTTCTAACTTCCTGCTTTTTATATCTTTGCGGTAATTAAGGTCACATTTCAACATTTGGCAACATTCTTCAATCACCAGCATATTTTGGAATAAAATCTGACACGAAATACTACAAAATATCACTAACATGTCAATGAAATAGTGAAAGAAAAAAAAAATCAATGTAGAGTTTTATTCTTGAACAAAGAAAGAGGCTAAAAGATGTTGCACCTGCAAAAAGTTACGGTTAAAAAAATCTTTTTAAGAATGTTGTTCCAATTAATTAATAAGCAGAGAAATCCAAACTGCGGTGTGATGCTAAGCAACACCTTTCAGGGACCACAAGGAGGCCGGTAATCCCCCCTTCGGGCAGCTGCTTTGCATCAGGGTCTCAAGTATTCAGTTTTATCTCTGTGGCTCCTACATACAAATTGTAGCTTTAAAAAATTTCCTCACTGCACTCTGGTTTTGTGCTTCCTAGAACCCAACACGTACTAAGAAACCCCTTTGGTTGAAAACTACATTGGTTGACCAAAAGTACCAACAAAAATATACAATGATCGCAGCAGACTGCATTTATTCACCTGCAAAGCATGGCAATGGGTTTAAAAAAAGACCTTGCATGCAGCTGTAAGGGCATGTTTGGAAGGCCGTTCTGCTAGATCAGGCAACCTTGCTGTTACTTTGGGAGGAAACGCTGCCTGCAGACCATTTGGTCAAACTCTAAGTCATGGTTTTGACTGTATGAAGAATGCAGAATGTGGAAATTCCCCACTGAGAACATTCTGTGTGCGCTTCTTTGTAAAATACAACACCTCTCCATTAAAGCAGGTTGTGAGAAGATCACCTAAGAGCTGAGCTGGAAGCCAGCAAGCAGCAGAAATGAGAAAGAATGTCTGACTGTGGAGAAGAACCACAGAAACGAACTTGCCATTAACAGCTAGTTTGAGCAGGTTACACAGCATGTAGTGCACAGAGAAACACGGCATTGACGTCTCCAGCCCATCTTAGTAACCAGTTCCATATTCTGGATTTCATATGACCCCACGTGAAAGAGAAAGCAAGTTATGTTTACAAAAGAATGTCATCAGCTCACATCCAGTCCATTTTCAAGGTCTACAGAGCCGGAAAACCGTATAAATTTTGTCTGAGATAAAGCAACAGGACATTACTTATCTTGAGCAATGTGTGTAACATTCTCAACAACGCCATGCTGTCAACCACAAGATGTTTGGTTTAGGGCAGATAATGAAGTCAGCATAAGTGCCAACGTTTAAACAAAAACCCACATCATCTGAGGTGAAAGGCGAGTTGCTTGTTCCAGAAGGAAATCTTTCAACTTGACAAGAAGACTTTAAACTTTAGCTGCACTTTTCCCATCTCTTCTGTATCAGTGTGGAAATGACAAATCCAGTCCAGAGGATCACAGGGACGAGATGCTCTGGGTGATAATGTAGCCTCCTGGAACAGACATTATCTGTCCTTCACCAGTTCTTTCCACCCCATCAACCTGCTAGAAACACGTCTTATAGCCCTGGGTGTCACAGGCACTTTCTGCAGGAAGCTCCTCAAGTGGTGGATGCAGGAAGTTGCACAATAGAAAAGCAACTGTATGTAAGTACATTTTTCATTCTCTGAAGTGCAACCAGGTCAGGCAGAGCAACATGAAGGCAAAATTGGTTTTCAACCCTTTTTTTTTAACTTATTTTAATACATTCACCTTAACTTCTGAAATTTCCACTCTGCATGTGACATCAGATATGTGGAAGGGCTAATGAAACAGACATGGTACAAAAAATGAAGATGAGTTTTGTCAACTTAAGGCAAGTGTGACAGGTGGAAATTGAGAAGCTTGCGGTCCTCTGTGTGCCACTGAGAAGGCACATCCTGGGCTAAAATCGGTGACAGGGTTGTTACATTTTTCACCTATTATAGAAACCGTCGTTTGATGTGACACGGAAACAGACATATGTTTGCGGGCAGGAAGACAGATGCCTCAACCATTTACTGTCACAACTCGGCGAGAGGATGCTTGTGACAGACAAGTACAGGAAACAAAAGAATAAACATCCCCCGCAGTCAGGTACTGCAACTTAGTCTGTGTTGCAATCCTCTCTTACTGATCTGTCAACTGAGTTCCTCAGTTTTTTCTGAAAAAAAAAACAAAAAAAATTGCAAAATTTTGTTCAAATTCACAGTCACAGTTTTCATTACATCTGAGCTTTAGGCTTTGAGAAAGTTTCTGGTGTGTCCTTGGTGGGTGTGTGTCTGTGTAGATTTGAGAAATCGTATCACAACCCAGACAAGGTGCTCCGACAACCTGCAGACACATGACAGACCTGTAGGGAGCAGTCATGCAGCAGCCAACCAAACCCTCCCTGCCACTGAATCCCTCACCTCTCCAGGTTCAAGGTTCAAAGTTTTCAGCTCAGGTTACACTTCATTGTCATTTTGTCTTTTCCCCTTATGCAGACATACAAAAGAGAAGAAAATATGCAGTTGTCCCTTGATGTTCACGGGTTCCACATTCGTGGATTCGGTTATTCGCGGGTTCGCCATCGATAATTAAATGGGAATTTTTTGGAGATTTGCGGTGATGCGTGTATGTAAAGAAAACTTTTTAAAAAATTAGTAAGTCATAAATGCATAAAGTATATGTATTATTTGTCTATTTTATCATTTACTACCATACATACATACAGAAAGCTATTATAAATACAGTAAAGGGTTAGGGGAGCCTAGAGTTATTTGCAGTTTTCTGCTTTCACGAGGGTCTTGCGCCCCTAACCCCCGCGATTAGAGGGAAGACTAGTTTCTGCTGGTCCACAGGGTTCTGTACTAACAGACACAGGACAATAACAATTGGACAGATAAGCAGATGAATAAACACCTCCCCCAGGTTGGATTGGGGGGGGGTCTCAACACGTTTTGAACTGATTTCTGGGTAGTAGCTGCTACTCACCTGGAGTTAACTCTTATCCGTTTCTAAATAAATATTTGGAAAAATACACAGTTAACAGATGGAGCCAGGAGAAGAGCAGCATCCTGCAGCCACTGAGACCTGAAGTTTCTACTTCTGCCCCTAAGCGGTAGTAGAGAAATTCTGCAGCTCAGAGCTGCACTCTGCACTCACCCATGGAGAAAGACGTCCGTGGGAAGAGAGAGCCCTGACAGGAGCACAGGAGGCCCAGCAGAGCCACGGTGCACAAGACCTGGCAACAGAGGACCATGATGAGCGCAGGGAGGAATCACGGACAGGGCAGAGTGTCGGTCAGCCGTGTGCGTCAGTCGCAGTCTTGGTGGTGTGTCGTCTCCTTCAGTAGAACTTCAGGCCTGCTGATGACACCGAGGGAAGAGAAACTGAGGTCTCACCACTTCCCCTGACTTCTTCCTTTAGCTGTTGTTGATCAAAGATGACAAAATGGACCATTAATGAAGGAAAAATGCTTGCAGTTGCACCATAGCCTCTGTGCAGCAGGTAGCAGAGGAAGTCACACCCTCAGCCTGATTCCTGTTGGCGGTACCCGGGCTTAATGTCATCCAGCGGCCATGCTCAGGTGTGGTCCACGTTTCATACCGCCTGCTCGGTTTTTTTTTGTTCTGCTTCTATACGCCACATTTTACTATTTGTCCTTTTGCCGCTGAGGGATTTCGCTTTTGTTTATGTGCACAATGTTAAATAAAAGCTACAAACTTGTCCTGTGACTTTCTGTCTTTTCACTTCTGAGCCAGACACTGCCCCAGCCACTTTATTAGGTACACATGCCTGTGACTCAGTATATGAAGCACAAAGATAAGGTCTAGAGGACCAGTTACTGTCTGAATGAAATTAGAGTGGACAAGAAATGTGGTCTAAGTGGCTTTGGACTCAACTTGATCACTGGTGCCGGTCACTCTGGTTCCAGCATTTCAGACACAGCTGACCTTGTGGGATTTTTACACACTACAGTCCCACCGACATGTCAGTACTTGACCTCGCTTTACCGTAGTAGCCTGTACTGTCCCACCTCTCAGGCCAACTGAGCATCTTTGGGATGAGCTGGGATGTGATGTTAACAGAATGAATGTGACATCAAAACATCTGCAGAAACAGCAAAGCTGACAAAGCACCATGAACAAAGAACCCTGTGGAAACAGGCCCAGCACCTTGTTGCTGAACCCATGCTGTTCTGGAATCAAAAGATGAGCCTACTGAACGGGTGTACCTAATAAAGTGGCCAGTGAGTATGCACTGGATGATCAAAAATATTTTTTTTCTGTGCGACTTAATTCGTTGCTTTATCAGCAAACACTCCAGCAGGAAGAATCTAGCAACCAGATGTGAGGAACTCCTCATTTTAATGCCTCTTTAAGCAAGAGCTACATAACGCGCCTAAATAAAATAAACTTTAAATGTTATCTTCACAGATTCGGGTGCATTTCTAACCCCCCACGAGGGCGGCAGGTTCAGTTTAGATGCTAACAACCTCACTGTACAATGCAGTAAAGGCGCACGTGGATCTCCGAGTTTCCCGCCGCAGCCTCCATAAGCGCTCATGTCAGAGAAGAATTTGATACAGTGATGGACCGAAGACCCACGTGAATCTTTACAAATGTTCGTGCTTCTTTTTGATCGGAACTAAAAGTCGCATATAACTGGAGGTGCTGTAGTTTATAATGCAGGATCTCCATAATCGAACACAAGATGATCTCACCGCCAGCAGAAGACGCCGATTCTCAGCCGTAACTTCAGCCTATGAGGGTCGTCATTCAGGTGGAACCGCTACGCCGGAATAAAGTGGAACCAAGAGAAGAACCTCCGTAAGGACCACCTACCGTCCCGCACGTGACTTGTCCTTATTTGTTACAGTTTTATTTATTTACCTGATGCTTTGTCCACTGCGACGCGCGGCTCAGAATAAACCAAACCGGTAGAAAAGCGTTTTAAAATAACCTGGATTTCAACCGCTATTAACTTCCAGCCAGTTAAGTTTCTCCGCGCCACAGACTGTCGTCATCACCTGCAAAAACGTCACAGGCACGTATTGCGTTATTAAAAACGTCAAAGCGACAGGGATGGCTGGTCGCCGCTCCTCCACCATTTCAATTTATCACTGTAATGTATCGATGCTATTATGTTACAACATGGTAAATTTTACCGTGGTAATTCCCCAGGATGTCGCGGCAGCAGCGACGCAGACAGCAGCAGGTGTCACCCCCCCGCGTCGTCTGAAGAAAATGCTACAAGGGATCATATTTTCCACAGTGCAGTACTATTTACAGGCGCGACTGTGCACATGCAGCATTCTAAAAAACACCCAGTTTTTGAAACTTTTTCATTATTAAAGATTATGTTCGTAAGGAGGGAGGGGGAAAATGAAACTCACCCCCTGAAGTGAAAATGAAATACTGGCCACATCTGGGAGCATCATGTCACCACCGTGATGTTTCGAGTGTTTTCTGCGCAGTGTGCGCGGTCTACACGATGAACCACCTTTTGACATTTCACTTGTTTCTTCGCCCCAAATACCTTGTTGACCAAATTGAAACCAATTCCCCCGGCAAAAAGACAAAAAAAACTTAGTTGGTGACTTCGTTCTCCATTAACTGCGCCCTCCAATGTTTCTTCTTGAAAACAGTCGTGTTATACAGTATTGTGCAAAAGTCTTAGGCATGCAACTTCGATGTGTGTTGAGAAGTACAGGTAAATTCTTATCTACCCTCAGGGAGGTTTCTCATTGGTCCCAAATTCATTGTGCAGCCTGAGAATGACCTCAAACACCCAATCTCAGTCATACACAACTATCTTCAGCAACAGATGGTATGGTCCCCACAGAGCCCTGATCTCAACATGATCGAGTCAGTCTGGGAGGACATGCAGAGACAGTCAAAGTGTGCAGAAGAACTGTGGCCAGTTCCTCAAAATGTTTGGAAGAACCTACCAACCTCCACCTTAAACTGCATGCAAGTTTGCATAAGAGAACTGATGCTGTTTTAAAGGCAAAGGGTGGTCCCACCAAATATTGATCTGACTGAGGTTTTTTTGTCTGCTGCACTTTTTAGAAGGTTTATTGATTAATAAGTATCCATGGCATTATTTCTGGAACCATCCTTGGTTTATAGCATTTTTCCCACAGGTGCCTAAGACTTTTGCACAGTACTGTACATTCTTTTACTATAACCAGTTTTTTTCGATCCATACTTGCATTCCACAGTGGAGACCATCTGTACTCCTCTCCCTGTAGACTGTGGCCCACATTCGCCACAAAGTGGGGATATAACGCCGAATGGAAAAGCACTGATGAAAAACATTCACATTTATATTTATTCCTTTAACAGACACTTTCTCCAAAACAGCCTGCAACTCAGAACAAACAAAAGTGAATTTCACAACAGGTGAAGAGTTTTAGATAAAGACGCACAGAGCTTCACAACCACAAAGTTTCATAAACCCTGACTGCTTAGTGGTCCAAATTCAAAAGTGTGTAGGTTCTCCATTTTGGCTCTGAATTGTTGCATCTCTTTCAAAATTCAAGAAGGGTCCCTTTCAGACCACCGATCTCTTAACTGCTCTGTGAGCTTCCAACTTGTCACCTGTCACAGTCATTTTTGTATGCTAGATAAAGAAGAGAGACATGTGGCAACACTCTGGTTGCTGAGACCCTTCTTTAGCTGTTGCTTTCTGGATCACCTCGAGGAGCTGTTGGCAGAGGCTGAAAGACCAGGCATCTGGGAGTTGCTGAAGTAGCAGCCAGGTGTCACTTGGACCAGGAACTCTGTAGAGTGGACTGTGAGATAAGGGTGGTCTAGCAGATGTATCTGCGAGATCAAGTTATGGTTTTACGGTACTGGGAGAAGCAGAGACTTGAGTTGACTGTTATTCTCAGGTTCTTTGTTGATAATGAAGATGACATTAGTGAATTTTACAATTTCATAGATCATTCCCAAAAGGTGGAAGGTCCTGCTGGGAAATGAGGGGTTTCACTCTTGGAAACACTGAATTTGTGATGGTGGTCCAAGCAGAGATGTCTGGGGCAAAACTGCAATGCAACAGGAAGTTAGGGCAGCTAGGAGGTGTCATGGGAAACTGGTTTTACAGTTAACTCTGATTAAAAACATCACAAGTTCCAAAATGTGAAAATTTTGCAAGCCACGGTAAAGTTCTATTTTAGAAGCCTTCCATTCTTCTTTACTCTGAAAAATGTAGAGCTTGGTCCAACAACCCTTCAGTTAGCCTGCAGAGAGTGTAATATCACAGCTTTACAGCCACCAAGAAGAACATTAAACCAGCAGTGTAGGAGCATCTTGAGTATCTAAAATGTAAGAGGGGAAAGTAGAAGACGACAGACAATAACTTGAAGAAGGTGTGGAAAAAGTAGCCATCACAAGTTCACACACCTCTTATCTCAGCAAAAACATCAATTTCTCAACACACAAGTCATGGTTTAAAAAAATAATAAACTAGCTAAAGTTACGTTAGCTAAGCTGGAGCTCATGCTGGCTGGAGTGGTTCACAGCAGGTCACTTCTGCTTTTTTCACAGTTGATCACTTTTACACACTTTTCCTATAACTGCTGCTCAACGCCAGTGGAACTACTGGCCCTGGTGAATAAACACCCTTTTAACTGACAGAAAGCCTTTTCTAAGTAGCTAAACATTGCACTAAAAAATAAGTGGACAGTTGAAGACAAAGAACAACCAAGTAGACGTGTCAGCAGTGATGATGGAGGGAATTCACCACCGAGCTTCACTTCCTTCACTCGTTTGATTGTTGCCCAAATGACAGATCAAATCAAAAGACAGAGAACTCGTATAATTCATATTTGTAAATTGAAAAAATGATAAATACGTAATCGAATATAAGAAATACAGACATTGCAGGGATAGCAGTGTACAGTATGATGGCAAAGTGACGATTAAATATTGATGAGATGGCTGGTCAGACAAACATATGTAAATAATAAGGTAATAGATAAAATATTTTATTACACGATTGCACAATATTTAAAAATTTCACCTTGCGTTTCTCTAATGCTCTCAGCAGCCACTCAAACAGGTTGAGTCAAGCTGTTGCTTAGTATTTATAGCAGCAAGATTGTCAAGTAAAATTTTACTGCAGAGACACATACACAGATTTGTGAAAAGCTGTTAGCTGCAGGTTACCGCATTTTGGATTCCAGAACTGAGCCAAGACTTTTTAAAGACGAGTCAAACTGGGGGAACAGTTAAACATTCTGTGTATCAAACCTGTAGAAAAATAATTGAAAATTTGAACCCTGAAAAATTATGAGGTTCTCTTACCTCATGATGTTATATCATGTTGTAGAACAAAACCAGAGTATTTTAAACCATGTGGCAGATAAAACTGTTTCATGTTTTCATATCGTATTTAAGGACTCTGGATTTCACTCTGTCTTACGGAATTTGTCTTCTGCCGTTACATTCCAGACAGCATGTGGGCAAAAGAAAACAAAATACAATAAAGAAGAGGGCTGATGTGAAACAGTGAGGGTAAACAGGGAGGGCGACTTTCTGCAACTTGCGAGTACAGGCAGGCCAGACAGCTTCACAGACGTCCTTCTCCACTGACTACAAACTGACACTGGAATATTCGATCCATGTACATTTTTTGAGGGCTAAACTCTGATGAATTGTCACTGATGATCATCGGTCCTTTTGAAGAAAACATCGCAGATGAAGCTTTTCTGAAGCCTGTTATTACCTGTGAGAGGAGGGCAGCGGCGACTGGAACATTTAAAATGATCATGTAGAGTAGGAAGCGCCCAGAAGATTGGCCCATAATGTTAAATCGAAGAGCATTTATTTAGTATAGAATGGCCAGTTTAACTTAATGTATCAAAGGCCCACAATTTACAGACATGGTCTGTTCATAAGTAAATTTGTCCGCAACTCCAAAGTCATTTTTTACCATTATGTTGCAATTATTTCTGAATAAAACGTTTGTCCACTTAGTAATGGGTTAGTTCAGAAAAAACCTCATACAGAGCAGTAATAACGAAAAAACAATTTAACAATTACGTCTATCTATTATTAATAAAGTGCAGGGTCACTGTGGTCTGGTGCATCTGAGAAACAGAGCAAAAGATGCTGCTGGATTCCAGATGTTTTATTTTCCATTCATCCAGTATCTTTAACCATTTGTCCTGATCAAGTTTACAGTGGTCTGGAGTTGATCCCACAGTCACTGGTCACTGGACACTGGGCCACACACACTGTGGGCAGTTTACAGTAACCGATTAACCTGAAAGACGTCTTTGGATGGTGGGAGGAAACCAGAGCCCCTGAAAGCCACACACACACAATAACTGACTCTATGTGTGTGTGGCCACCCTGCATTGAAATGGTTTCTCAATCAGGGTGTAACTTCATAGTCCAGAGACCAGAGTCCAGAAACCAGTGATTCCAGGATCCTGACCGGGATTTAGTGATTAAGGATGATGGATGGATGGATGGATGGATGGATGGATGGATAACCGAGCTGTCGTGTTTGTCCTGTCAGGATAAGCAGCTGCTGTGGGATGTGTGGTACAGCACTGCTGTTCTTCTTCTTTTCTGCTTTCCATCCGTGCAGGCAGAGAGAGAAAGAAAGAGACAGGCAAGGGGGGGGGAAGAGAGAGAGAAAGAGAGATGGAGGGGAGAGACAGAGAGGGAGATAAAGGTGGGGGAAAGGAGAGGGAGGGGAGAAAGACAGACAGACAGAGGGGGGAGAACGGGGGAGAAAGAGAGGGAAAGAGAGGTGAAGGGGGAGAGACAGAGAGAGAAAAGAGAAGGGGAGAGGGAGAGCGAAAGAGAGAGGGAAAGGGGGGGGTATCCATACATTTTTTTATGAGAAAGAAGCGATAGTGTGAAAGTGGCAGCACAGTACTGTGCTTAACTTGTGTAAGGTGAGTGACCACACACACACGTTGTTATTGTTAATAGCGAAAACATTCGCTTGTTAGAACTTTGCATTTATTTCTAACAGTCTTGTCTACATGGTTATTTAGACATTTATTTGGGAAAACAAGTACGTCTAAGGGGCCAAAAGAGCACAACAAACTGAACTGAAATGAATACAACGAGGAAGGCAGCGGGGAGAGGGAGAGACGGCGGAGAAAGAGGGAACGAGAAAGAGCGATAAGCGATCGAGGGGGTGAGGGGTGCGGCCAGGGGCGGCGCCAGGATCGGGGGGGCGGGGTCAGAAGTTGAAACAGGTAGAACTGCGAGCTCGTGCCGCTGTCGCACTCTGCGAGCTGGGGGGGGGTCGTCTGTCTGCTGTCCCCTCGCATAAAACCGCGCTCAGGTAAGAACTTGTGGCTCTTTCTCGTTATGTCTCCAGCACTGGCTCGTATAAACTCTTTTCCTTAAGGAGGTTCTTATTTTCAGCGAATTTCGCGCTCAAATATACAGTACAGTTTAAAAAGAGACCGGGACCAGGGAAACCCGTATAAAAGCCACTCCAGGAGCCCGGGAGAAGTTAAGTTTTTACTGTAATGAAGGACATTATTGCTTCACTTTGTTTTAGCTCCCGTGTATAAATTTCCACAGCCAGAAAGTGACGTTGATGCACATGACCGGGGGCGGTTGTTTGTGTGTTTTTATTCTTATACAAACAGATATATGTGCTGCAGTTGCTTGCGAGCAGCTTCTGGCTTCCGTGTGTAAGCTCTGTGGTCGGACTTATCGCGCGCGCGCACACACGCTCACACACACACACACACACACACACACAAGTTGCTGTTGCTCTCTGGCCGCTTCCGCTGCCCTCTTGTCCTTGTACGTACCGTCGCTGTTCCACTGACATGTTCTGTAAAAAGCTCCACAATGGGCTTGACTGAGCCAGCAGGGGGCGCAGTGGTTAGAGCTTTGGGTGTCGAACCTCTCTCCTGCTGTACTCTGAACTGGCACAGTAAGAGCCCTTTACTGTATAAATAGGTGGGACACTGTGCAGCTGATGGACTCACACTGTAAGGCACCTGGGACTAAGTGCAAAAGTTAATAATGAGAACATAATTTAAACCAAAAACAGCCGCCTGAAATCCATCTTCTGAACGGAGGTATTCTGGCTAATGTTCGCACTTTGCGTTTTTTCATCCTGATTTTATATTGAGCTTTTTGAGGTTTCATTTTAAACTTCAATGTTCAAGGTTTCTTTCAGGAAGCAATCATGAAAGTGGCATCTTTCAACGTCCAGAGATTCGGGGAAAACAAAGTGTCGGACAAAAATGTCCTGTCCTCCTTAATCAAGGCGAGTATTGTCTTTTTATATTATCACACAACGCCAAAAAACAAAACTTGAGTCTTCAACAACATTGATCATTTAATACTATATACGTTTAGTGTGTCGAGCAGATTACAGACCATCTGTTTTAGAAGGAAAAATACCATCACTGTCCCCCCTCACACCAGATAGTGTCCCGGTACGACATCATTGTCATCCTTGAGGTTGTTGACGCCAAGGGGAATGCAATGGAGCAGTTCATAAAGGAACTTAATAAGTAAGTTTTCAATTTTTCTGCATATAATTTGGTGAAATGGAGCCAGTTGGACAGGGGACCGGCTTTACTTTGACAATCATGAGCCTTTGGTGTAACTGTAATGAAGGTAATGACAAATCATAAATAAGAAACATTACAGTAAAATGTATCAGTCTGACAAGAGAAGTAGTTTATTTTACTGAACAGGTCAGTGTTCAGTAAATATGGTCATTAGATTCATTGCTGAAATGCGACGTGAGCTCGAGTGAAAATTTAATGTTATTTACAACTGAAGTATACAATATTTTTTTTGGATTTATAGGCTGCTTGGGCTTTCTTACTGTAACCATCTTAAGTGAGAGAAATCCAGGTTTGTGTTCTTCTGCTTCCTTTCACCGGGCCACTTCCCTTGTGAATGGACTTTATACCCCAGTCCTGTATCTAGCAAACAGACAAACTTGCTCAGGGTTTTATAGACGGGTTTAAAAAGCCAGTTTTTAAAGGGCTCATTAAAACAATACAGATGTTTGGTTATTGCCGCCACAAGCTTTTAAAGCCTGCAGGGGGCAAGTAAGTGTCTCAGATCAAGTTTAGACTAATTCAAATAGTTTCAAGTTTTCCGGAATGTGACATGCTCACTCCCCGGCAAGATTAGAACAGCTATCAACAGGAACTTTAGCTTTTTTCTCATAAGCAGAATTTCTACACAGTGATTTTATTAATAAATGTAACTCCATCACAACAGGAGAGGCTCTGGCACAGGGCCAAAGTTGTATTATAAACCTTATGGGATATAATATCATGAGCTTTAGAGTGTAAAACACAGTATAATACACTGGTGTAAATATTAAACAACAATAATAAAGTTATTTATAAAAACACATTAATTACATACAAAATAAAGTGCACAAAACACTAATATATAACAATGTAAATAGTTTGAAAAATGATATTGACGTGTTTACTTTTTTCCAGCGTTTCACGCTTTGTGTACCTGAGATGCTGAGGGAGGGTCTCGGAGATTAAAAAAGTCAGAGGGGAGTTAGTGGCGTGTGGTGCAATATTTGTGCAAGGAAATCCTTTTTTATTTTCACGCAGGATGAACAAATGACTGAATGTGCAGCTTATTGTGGATGTTATTTTTTTTCACATTTATATACCATGTCTGCCAGTGACGGTCAGATGTAAATATGTATATATGTACAAAGAGGTGAGATGAGCCTCAAAATGCAAGAACATGACAATATCACCTGTTAAGTAATGAAATACAGCAATGTGAGAAAGTGAGACAAAACTGCAATGTTTTGCAGGATAAAATAAAAATAAATTTAGTGTGGGGTTACACTGCAGAGCTGAGTCCACCAGGTGATTTACAGCAGATTCAGTTTCACAGTGTTCAAAAGCAGCCGACTGATCCAGCTGTGATTTTCTTTATCATTCATCCAGAGTTAATAAATCAAGTCCCTACACAATGAAAATAAGCTGCAGACTGGGACGCAGTTCCTACAAGGAGCAGTACATGTTCCTCTACAGGTATGGGTTTTGTCCACAGCTACAGGAAAAGTGTAAAGTGGCTTTAATAGGTCTGTTCCACGGTTGCAAAACCAAACAAATAAGGTAAGTCTAGCTGTAATGTGTCATAGTTGGTAGAATCAGTGTGCCTTCTTCTTACCTGGAAGGCAGGACGTGGTGAAGCTGACTGACACCTATCAGTATAAGGACGATCAGGTGGGGGATGAAGACGCCTTCGCCAGGGAGCCCTACATTCTACGGTTCAGTTGTGCCAAAACAGGTGAGCTGCTATTGTTACCTTGGTATTTACAGCATAACATGCAAAATGTTGCAGCAGGTGCTTTCCGATTCTCGCGGTAAAGGCATTCAGTATATAAGCTTAATCTGTTCCTGAAGACACTCTTGTAAGGCAAATTCTTGCAAAGCAAACTCTTAAACACCAAATAATTTATGGGGAAAAATGTTTTTCCAAATAACAAAACCTTTAAGCTCTTTTTGCTGACCAACCATGTAAAATTCCAGGTTTATCATTTAAACACAGAGACTTACAGCAGGTACCAGGAGCTATCCTGTGAGCACAGGTGGGAGGTGGAGTGTGCTAGCTGGAGTGGGGTACACGGTGTCTCAGGTCCAGTTTGTTGTGGTGGCATCTAGAAGAGCTGGGTTGACCAGAGTTCAGCCATAGTGGTAGGATGAGTTGCAGGGTAGGAGGGGTAAATGCTAATTCAGGAGGAGAAAATGATGTGACAGCACTGGCGGGGACACAGCAACGGGAGTACAAGGTAGCACTGAAGCGTAAAGTTTGGTGGACAGCTGCAGAGAGCAACGTCCCCACATGTCATGTTCTTGATCCAGGCACTTTAAGACATGCTGCTGTTGATTCCCCATCATGCCTGTTATGTTTGGAGAAAGTTACGTTTGAAGGATGGCAGTGGATGGTTGGCTTAGGAAGGCAACTTGGGTTTCAAGGCACGTCTAAACAAGTCATCTTGGTGGAGCTTTTTGTTACTTTGGGAGACCAGATGCAAGGGACTGATTAGAAAAAGATGTGTGAAGGTGTGAAGATCTGCTCAAAAACCTGGCAGTGGAGGTGTGTACACACCACAGTAGAAGCCTTACAGAAAGGTCACTGTGTAGGTCCTACAGGTGGACTGGGCAGCACAGGCACTCAGAGGAAGGAGGCTGTAAAAGTCAATAGAGAGGCTGCAAAAACGACATCTAGATGGCTTTTGATCAGGAGAGGTGAGCTGTAGGTTCGTGTAACATCAGCGTCCAGGATGGCATCTACGCCAGGTACCACAGTGGCTACAACCACCACCTCGGAGCTTTAATCCCCCACAACTTGCTACAGTACACTTGAATAAGGGTTTTACCCAGCTGTATAAACAGGTAAATCATTTTAAATATCTTGACTTTCACAATTTCTCTTTTGCATAAAATGTACATATTTTTAAAAATATTTGTAGAAAAAAATTACTTCTAGCTGCTACATTTTTAGTCATTCATTTCATCACAGGTAAGCAGGGTTGCGGAGGTCCAGGGTCTGTGCTGGAAGCAAAGGGTGTGAAGCAGGCTGCACTCTGGATGGAGATATTATAATTATTTTGCTCGCAGATGTTTGTAAAATAAAACAAGATCACCGTTACTAACGGAATGTTACGATGGTAGACGGGTTTCATTTGTTCGCAAGATTAAGACTTTATTCCCATATTGTAAATTCTTATCAGTTTCAAGATTTGAATAGTTTCAAGTTTACAGTTTAGTCCCAAAAATTAGTATGAAGGAGCAGCAGACAGTACAGTGGTACAAGGGATCTGGGTTCCAGTCCCACTCCAGTACCCTTGGTGAAGGTATTTACCACAAACTGATAGAGTAAAAACACCCATGTGGTATAATTGGGTCAGTGGGTTGTTTTGTGATTGTTACCCTGGAGATGTTATGGGTTTAAAAAGTGCCTCCTCTGCTGCTTAGGACTAACTGGCATCTGGGTGATGGACTTAGAAGTTAACAGCTTGAATCTCCTCTGTCTTCTGCGCAGTGCTGAATGACCTGGTGCTGATTCCACTGCACACCAAGCCAGATGACTCCTTCAAAGAAGTGGATGAGCTGTATGACGTCACTATGGAAGTGAGGCACAAGTGGAAAACTGACGTAGGTGCAGCTCTAGGACCACAACATTCAGAGGCCACCATTCAAAGGGGAAGTGAAGATCTTGCAAGGGGTTTTAGAAAAACATACTTGGTAACACAGAGCCTTTTGTTTGAGTTTGATGATTCTGACTGCAAATTTGAGCTTTTTGACATTGTCCCTATATTGAATAAAACTGAGATGAACATCTTGAAAGAAAACATTTCTCCATTTAGTTATTTACTTCCTCTAAAAATGTCCAGCTCTCCAGTGAAGTGCAACTTTGTACTATGCGTGTTTTAAAATGCGTAAACTCAGGCTTAAAAAATTGCTAGGCAAACTTTACAGAGGAGGTTTACACTCATGTCCCCTGTCAGAATATCATGATCCTGGGGGATTTCAACGCAGACGGTGCATATGTATCCAAGTCAAAGATGAAGAAAATCCGAATCCGCACCGACAAGAACTTCCACTGGCTGATTGGGGATGATGTGGACACCACAGCAAACACCAGAAATGACCACACTTACGACAGGTAGCAAACTCAAAATCCAGCTCTGGCACCAAAATACCAAGTTTAAAACTAAAAATGGATTAAAAAATCTAAAGGTAAACATGGAAAACTACATGTATACAAACGATGACACGTTAAATTTCTTCCGTATAAATACAACCTCCCTATATGTGAAATAAGGCATAAAACCACAAGGAAATCGTGTTCATTCCTATTATTACTTCTGATAGGATTGTGGTTTATGGTGACAAAATGCTGGAAGCCATAGTGCCAAACTCAGCCCACCCGTTCAACTTCCAGGAGGAGTTTGGTCTCACTGAAGAGATGGTGAGTATCTTTCATGATTGTTCCACATCCCTCATTTCGCAGAAGATTTCTGATACACTTTTAGCAAAGATGAAATCACTAACCTTGTATACAAGTACAATAATTCTGTCTGTCTGTTGTCAAGGCCTTGGAGGTGAGTGACCACTACCCTGTAGAGGTGCAACTGAAGAAGGTTTCTAAAACAAAGAGGGAGGCAGAGGAAACTCCATCACAATCAACCAAGACCAAGAAGAAGCCCCAGAGCTCCTAGTCACACACAGCGAAGACATCCTTTCTGGCTTCTGAATGAATTCTGCAATCAGCATTTCTGTGAGATGGTCTGTCTGTCAGCATTTGACTTGCGTGACCATTTCACAACCTGGGAACTGCAAAAAAAATTTTTTTAAGAGATTAGGAGAGTAAGGAAATGTTTCAATGGGTAAATTTTTATAATCAATTTTTTTACAGTAATTAAATGTACTATTATCACACGTCTGAATAAGTGGTCTCAGGAAATGTCTGAAAATATCTTTTAACTACAAAGTTTCCTCCTCCTTTAAACTCCTAGTAGCCCCACATTATCTTTTCGCATTAAGTAAATGAGAAGAAAGAAAGACAATATTGACATACAGAAGAAAGGAGTAATATAATGAAAGCACAGTAAAATCAATTGTTAATAAGGGTCTTCTGAGAAATTTTCATTATCAACAACCTCTTTTCCTTGTTCATGTTTGGAGTGTTACATGAGCTTGCAAATAAACTGGCAAACAGGATCAAACAGCAAACTTTTAATGATAAAAGTGCTATTAAAACATTCAGCATTGCCATTTCAGTTTAGCGTCAAGTAGGAATCAGCAGTTTGTTTGCCCAATTTGAACAACAAAGGCAGAGTCTTTTGTGAAAATGGTGAAGTACCCTTATAGAAAAGCAGCTCACACAAGTGCACTCCAAGTTTACTACAGCACAAAAATGTTTGATTTAATAGCACTTCAAACTCAAAATACTAATTATAGTTTATATATAAAAAGTATGAAAGGCAGGCAAGTTTAAGTGCATGGAAATGGGCTAATGTCAGACAGTGCCCAAATTTAGTCACTGAAGAAAAAGATGTACTGCATTTTCATAAGGGTACTGCATACTCTCTACATTTATGGTTCCCTGTTTATATTTCACGCAAGTTTCTTGTTGGTCAAATGTTCTGGCCAGACATTTTTTTTCTATCATCTCTCTTAATGAGGCCATATTAAAAACAGCCAATTGGGTCATCAGTGTTTCATCAGTGTCAACATTGTTGACATTTACCTGATTATTTACATTTCTGTGAGAAATCTACTGAAAACTAAACCTCAGAATCAAAAATGATCAATCAACGAAGTCCATCAGGGGATCACAGAAGTGTGACCATAACGGCTGAAGAACACACACAGAAGGCTTTCAGTGTGACATCTGGGGGAGCTGACAGCTGTCTGTGTCCTCCTTTCTTCAGGAGAACACTTTTCAACTAGAATAAAAAGATGTGTGGGATTCAAAGGCAACTTTTTAAAGAACTAGGCTTCTGTTGATGGGGAGACGGGACTGAGAGGTTAACAGCTTGAATCTCTTTAAATTCCACCCTTGCCCCTCTGACACAAAGAGGCTTCCATTTACATTTTGCACACAAATAATCTGTATGATCGTCTTCCTCTCACATTAAAAACTAACTTCTCCCAGGTCAGTCGAAACTGGGAACAACTATGATCAGCTGTGGTCGAGTCTTGACTCCTTCTGAGAAAAGTAGGTCACGAAAAAAGAGAAGTGCAGCTGCATTTCCTTGATTTCACTTCCTTTGAAACCGAGGCCATCCAGACTCTGAGGACCACAGAAGTGGAAGCACATGCAGCCCTGGAACGGCAGCTATCATAGCTTCCTTTCACTTCTGTCAAACGTAGACGGCGTTGCTTAACATTGTCACACAAACCTGTCTGCGCAGGGAGAACGTGTTGTGTTCTGTTTCCAATGAGCTGCGGTCCCCGGCATCTCCAGGGTGGAGAAAATAACGTGGTGACTTGCTGTTACCACTGCTGCTGTATTCCTTTTACAGCATAGAGCTTCTCCATATTTCCAGTACTGCCCCCTCAACCAGGGCCGGCATTTACGGCAGCAAAATCAAAATACCACTTTTTTCATCAGGCCATAACAATTTCGGCTGTCAAGGTGACTAGGATTTCTTGGTGAGGAAGACACCGGACAACAGCAGAAGCAGCATGTAGCATTGGACGCAGGTTCGTGCGCAGGGTCCTAAATATCCCAAAAGCATGTCTCTGTAAAGCCGTCTTACAGAACAATTGCGACCTGTGATAAAGACCCAGATGACGAAAGTCCCAGCATGTCCTGATTCTGCAGTCCTTAAACAGGGGGAGGTGAGTGGGATTTTCCAGGCTGTGATGTCCGTGTTGGGGGAAGTGGAGCTCGTCTAAGCAAGTGAGACACAAAGAGCCTGACAATCTCTCTGGGAAAAACCAGTAAATGGCAACACTCCATATAATACAAAACAACATCAATGCAGATGATGCAATTTAAGTGGACACAGCATGTAGACCAACCTGGCTGGGACCACAGCAACATGTGGACCGTAGCTGGGAACAGAGGATGCAGCGGCTGCGTGCTGATGGGGGGCCCCGGAGGTGGGACGCGCTGGGGTAACTCCAGACGCACGGTATACACGGGCATCAGAAAGTACAGGCTTCTTGGGAGGAAGAGGTTTTGTTGGGGCGCGGATCTGAAACGTGTAAATGTCAGAACTGATTTGAAAGGAAGTCAGAACCATTCAAGGTAAAATATTATTCGAAGGTAAATAATACATGAGGCACTTCAGGGCAAACGCTCTTTTACCCCCCACCCTCCTCTGCCACCTTGGTACCTGGCTGCCTGTGAGGAGAGGGTCAGGGGGAAGAGGCTTGTTCGGAGGAGCAGGGTGGTCCACCGCCAGCTGAAACAGCAGACGAGTGAGGGACACAGTGACACTGGATAAGACCACCGAGGTATGTCACACCAGTGGCCCCTCCTCCCTGCAGAGCTACTGCTAGAACAGCTCCTCCACCCTCCACAATGCGCAAAGAGCCAGCCTTGGCAATGCAGCCTCCTGACACTTGTTGCCAAGTGTAGATGGTGCCTAAGTCTTTGTTTTTGGGGGTTTGGCTCACAGCACACAATGCTGGACAGTTACAGGAGATTTGCAGACAGAGTTGGTTTATTCGAGGTTTCTTCTGGTTTGAGCAAAATAATTATCTTTGCTGACTTAAAACATCAACAATGGTCCTGGTGGTGACCTGGCAGTCTGAGCCGTCACCCTAGTAACAAAACACACTGAGTGCTACAGTGATGCAATAATAGCTACCTGAGAAAAACACCTTATAGTGACGGATATTTTGCGCAGCAGTGTCATGCCTGCCAGCTGCTCAGCTCCTCACACATTGTGAGACTTCTAATACAATACAACATGTCACAACACGAACAAAAATCAGCTGCTTAATCTAATCCCAGGCAACGCACAAAAGAACGCGTTATTTGTATTTCAGACACATTTGACCTACAGTCATATGGAGGACAAGGAGTACCAAAGGTAAAACAAAGAGTGATCCATTTATTGTTAAAACAAATTAAAGTAGTCCATTGGAAAACAATGCGCCAAATAATAAAGTAATTAGAAAAATAAACTATTCAGAAAACTAAAGTACATACAGATGCATTTACACACACATTAAAAGTCTGAATCCATGTAAAAATAACTCAATTTAAACCTCAAATTGAAACTTTCTTTTCAAATCAGGGCTTTCCTTTACGTGAAATATACACACAAATTAAAAAAAACGTTCTTTTTGAACCAGCACAATTCTTTGCCTGCTACTCACTTGCATTTGTAGAATCTCACGTGCAAAACAATGTTAACTAGCCTGTGCCTTTGTGAGTCTAACTGAATATTTTCTGAATCTCAGTGGTCAGCAGCAGCATCTAAACCTGCCTCTGTGGGACTTTCACAGGTCATTTTGAATTGCTCAGCAAATGTACCAACCTGACTCCTCATCCTCCATATAATCATGGCAGCTAACACAACACAACACGACACGACACAACACGACAAGAAGACACAACAGACAAATAAAAATAAGCTGCTTAATCTAATCCCAGGCCATGCACAGAAGAAAATCTATATTATCTGAGTATTAGTCACACATGCACTACAATCAGTCTGCAGTGGGAGGGCAAGTTTCACTTTGGCATCACTGATTCAGTCCATCTAATAGGAGGAAAGGACTCGTGGACAGTAAAATGGGAATGTCATGTCTAAAAGGGTTGATTTTATTTATGAATATTTTCAGAATCAACTAGGAAAGGTAAAAATTAGATTTTTCTCAGCAGCACTACTCCCTTCAAGCGTATCTGCACTGCCTGTACCTTGCTGACTTTGGGAATAGGGTCAGGGGGCAGCGGCCTGTCTGGAGGGGGTGGCCGTTCCCCTGCCGACTGGAAGAGCGGACAGAACAGGAGGAATAGAGAACGGGGTGAGTTCACATCACCGTGCTTTCAGCCATTCCCAAATTAAGTGTTACAGACACAAAATGTCTACAAGGCCAGATCAAGGCTATCCAATAAACCACCAATAAACTCCAAGACTAGCTTTCAAACAGACAATGTCGTCTGTTGTGTAACATAAAAGTTATATGTTTACTTCAGTGTACTATTAACAATCTCAAGTTAAACCTTGGAATTTGTTTACACACATTCCACAAACTGTTGTGAAACAAACTGCTATCACAAAATATTGATTTATCATACTTTCTTTTATGTGCACTAATAATTACTGAAACATACACATAAACTTTAGCATTTCCCTTGCCCAAAATTATGTTACACCGAAACTATTGACTGTAGAGAACTATGGCAATATTTGACTGACATAGCCAAAGAATAATTATGTGGACAAAATACTTTTTTGTAAAGTAATTTTGAATATTACAATAAATACACCTTATTTAATCATCGTCTGGACGGCACCTTCCAAATAGCTTGTAAGTTAGGTTACACCAGCAGCTACACCCCTGCGTGCTTCTTCTAAAGGGCACAGGGCAAACTTGCACTAAAAATATGGATTACACCATCTCACATGAACACCACTAGAGCAACAACAGTCTAAAACTCTGTACCACCCCCTTGGGCAGGATGGAAATTACCTGTGAGTGTTTTATCACTGGATCAGGTGGGAGGGGCTTATTAGGAGGGGGAGGCTTGTCATGAACCTGTGCAGAAATAAAGAAAAAGAGCAAGGGAGAGTGACAGCTGGTGTGAACCATGCACAAGCATACACATTACTTAGAGTTAGGCAGAAAACAGGTAACTTAAAAAAATCAGAGGCGATTAGTAGAATGTGCCATCTTAGAATTGGTTAAAACATTAGTTCAAGCAAAAATGAATCCTGCAAGCAGTCATTTATTTACAGTGTCAAGTCTATTCTTTGTATGTGTACCAAAGTATCAAACACAGTTACATCACCATTAGCAATGCAGTGGTGATCCTTTTATACCATGGTAAATTGGTGCTATAGCATATAAAAGCTTGCATCATGCAATGATCAAACACAGAAAGACAGCTTTAAGTGAGGAGACAGTATAAGTCATCAAAGGGCAGCTAGGAAACATATTCAGGCTTCACCCACATCAAGAGCACATTCACTTGCACTTATACAAGCGCATGTAATTTGTCCTCTAATATTCACATCGCAGGCTATAAACTCACACTTACAAGAAACGCAGAAACTTCCCATTAACTACACAAGCCTTCGTGATGTCGAGAGCAGCGTAAGGTAAGTGGCCTCCCTTGTGTGGCGTGGCTTCTCCACTCACAAGCACCTTTCAGAAATCTTGTGACCCTTTATCATGGTGTGAAACCATCATTTATCAGAATGATGAGTAATAAAGCAAAAAAAAATTGCCTTTTTGCTGAAAGATCTTGAAAAGGAACAAATGGAAAGGTAAAACCTCACCCAATTTAGAACTTGAAGTTATTAAAAAAAAAAACAGAATTCAATCAAAAGACAATATCATTACAACTGAGCCTCCTGTTTTGTGCGATTTGATTTTCTGTTCATTTACCACAAATCATAATTTACCCATTCCTCAGCAGAAAGGGGTTTTCAGCATCACAGATGATTGTAGTAATTACATTTACTACAAGAACTGCCTTGTCAAGTTTAAAACATTTTGCATGTTTTGCTGAAAAAAATGCTGAAATTTTCATGGATCAGGAATGCACTGCTTGTACTCATTACATTAATGGTAATTAAGGTTAAATCACGGTTGAATAGAGTTGAGTTTCATTCAAATCAAGGAAAGTCTGTATAACTAAAACAACAAAACTACATAACTGGTAAACTGTCAAATATCGTAGGCTCTCCGTGATGATGGCCAAAGCAACAAATTAATACATTCCTTCTCATTCTAAATTCAAACTTAAAGCTTCCCTTCATCTTACACTCACAAGTGAAGTGAAAACCCCCACACATTTATTCTGTGATAATAAATATATATCATTTATTAGTTATTATTTATATATCAAAACATTATGCAGAAGTTTACTTCTACTGAGCAAAAAAAATAGAATTTTCAACCACAAATATGGGATATGAAAATAAGTGACATAAACCTATTTAGCTTAAAGCAAAAGCTTTCCCTTTTTCACACCTTCTTCAGCCTGGAACAGCGTGTCAAGTGTTATACAGTAATTATTTTCTGATACAGAAATCACTGGCTAAATTTAGAAGTGCAGCATGTGAATGACAGCACTCTATGGAAGGTGTTTAAAAAGTAAAAAGTGTTTAACGGCAAGAAATTATGCTGGACTAACAACTATCCAGCAAGCACAGCTGTTTGTGAAAGCACTTGGTATTTGTCCTTAGCTTTGAGCATTTTGTCTCCTTGGTTATTGCTCAAGGACATACTGGTTGTACAATACCTTGTTGGATGCTGGAGTCAGGGGGATGTCCACTTGGTTGGTCCAGTGGTACCGCAGGGGCTGAACCTGCTCGCTGTTCCTGGTGTCTGTTCGCTCAGTTGCTGGGGTCCTGGGGAGCACCAGTTGTACCCATAATAAGCGACAAACCTCTGGCTCAAACTCAGTGGTGCACAGAGTAGCAAAAATGGGGAATCCAACAAGAGACACTGCTGACGTCAGTGGATGGCCACCACTGATTCTACAAAGTCATACGGTTACACATTTTAATGGTGTAGTTCACAATAACACTTCATAAGGAATTTTTAGAGGGGGGGTGCTGTGTTGCTGTTCTTGCCACTATGACACACTATTACCACACCACAATGCCATCTATCAGTCCGGTCACATCTATCGCACAAAGAAATGTGCCAGTGAAAATCTAGCAACAGGCTTTCTCACTTTCTTGTAAAACCACAAAAAATGATATTGAAACAAAAGGCTGACGGGCGACCACAAAAGTTTGCCCAGACCTGGCATCAATTCTACTTTCTACAATTATCTTACAGCAGGATTCTCCTGAAATGCTCACCCAAAATAATGCACATCGACCACCATAATCATGCTGCATTGTGTGCGCGATCAAAAAAAGGAAAAAAAAAAAAAAAAAATCACATTAATTTGCATTTATACAGGACATACACATCTTAGGAATTACCAGTACATGGACAAAAAGTGTTGATACTGCTTAGCAACCCAATCTAGTCAGACATGTCTGTGCCCTGTAGATCAGAACCCTTGCTTCTGCTCTGTTAGTTAAGTCAGGAGTGCACTGTGAGAAGTATGGACACTCACCGGCTCTGCTGGCGACCTGGGCCCTTGAGGAAAGAATTGCTGCCCAGACAGAGTAGCCAGCGGCGGCAGCGCGGCAAACGCAGGGCCATGAAGAGCAGCACCACAGGCAGGACAAGGAGGAAGATGACCAGCAAGGCCACACGGGTTGGATCAGACACTGGT
The DNA here is from genome assembly GCA_900497675.1 of Arapaima gigas. NCBI lineage: Eukaryota > Metazoa > Chordata > Actinopteri > Osteoglossiformes > Osteoglossidae > Arapaima > Arapaima gigas. The sequence continues at coordinate 123,817 of UFQX01000286.1, forward strand.
AGGGTTTCAGAGTGCACAATAACAAAAGTTGCGTGTGCAGCTCAGCAAACTGACAAACATCTTTATAAGTTCGACAAAGGCTTATTACCTCTGGGCTCCTGGGCCGGCCCGCTGTCCACACTGCCTCCATGACCTGCATATTTACAGTCAGGTGGTGCCCAGCCCACATCACAGTGGCAGTTCTTATTGCTGTTGCAGACCTAGTTTGGAGGAAGCACAACAATGTTGAACATGATGACAGAACACTGGTCACACTGTCTCTCCATGAGCAGCTCTCTCACCCCATGGCCATTGCACTTCTTGTGGCAATCCTCTAGCCCCAGCACAGACATATCCCTGCACCGCTGAGCCACACACACCTGAAACACCATCCCAACCAGAAAATAATGTCACTAAAGCCTGACAGTGATAAGTTCATGCACTCTTATAGTCAAACAAATGCCAGTTGAAAGCTCAGATGATCACTTTGCTGTGTTCAACTGTTTTTGCAGATTTTGCAGGAGTCACTTTGTTCACCTTGTTGGGTCCACAGGGTGTCCCTTCTGCAACCATGGCAGGGTCTGACACGTCATCGCTCAAGTTGATACTGGTCCCACGACAGACGGTGTCAGTGTAATTTAGACGCACTGTTGTGGTAAGAATTTCCGCATTGGAGCCCAGTAAAGGCCGGCTATTGCCCCCGAGGCACTGGATCTTTCCACAGTACACATCACTGTCAGCAGGAATGATCACATAAGCATTAGCTAGAGTGCAGTATCTACATAGTCTATTTAGTATCATCAGTTGCCGAAATGTACTTTTGGTGAGATAATAAGCAAAAGTAGCAGTGACATAAAACTGTATAGCTGGAGCTTTAAACCAAGTGTATTTAGATCAGCAGAGACTTACGAAGGAGCACAGGGGATGAAGGTGCCATTAGGCAACTGGCCACAGTTGCCGAATTTGTTGCCCTTTTCATTGACAGAAGAAAAACACACTTTAGGAGCCTGAGTGGAATCTGGTAAAAAAAAAAAAAAGGGACAATGGCCACTCAACAAACACTACAGTGCATCATGAATAAGTGGTTGAAACCTGCTCAAGACCCATGACATCTTATCTACAGGGATCAGACAGATATGCAAGCCACTTACTGGATCCCCAGAGTGTCTGGCACTGGGAGTCAAGGCTGGAACAGATGCCACCGATGCAGTAGGATGTGCTCGCATTGCAGGGCTCTCCATTCTGCAGGAAGACATTGGGAGGACAGTAGGGGGAAGTTCCAGTGCAGAACTCAGGAAGGTCACACTCCCCCAGGGGCTCCCGGCACATCCAGCCTGCTGTACGCAGCTGCAAGAAAAGGAACACACACAGAGACCCAGTTGACTGGCCAGAGGTACAAAAATGAGAGCTCCATGAACAAGATGGCCAAGTAGTAAGTAGTGGAAAAGTAGTAAGAAGAAAATGTGGTTGTAAGCAGATGATGTTGAAATGCTCAGAAGTGTTGTATGCATGGATTAACAGCTGAAAGAGAATGACATACCTTACACTTCTCACAGCAGATCCCATCAGAGGAACACTGTGCCCCAGCAACCAGTTTGCAGGTAGAAGAGTTGCAGCAGGGATCGTTGCACTCCTATACAAGGGACACAAAGAGCACACTGCAACTATGTATTGAACCCAAACGCCTAAATGCAGAACTCTTTATTCCAGTACAACAGAATACATACGTCCACGAGGCCACAGTCGCACTCTTCGCCCTTCTCCACATAGAGGTTCCCGCAGCGTGGTCCACCCAGGAGTTTCTCAGGTTGGGGCACATTAAACAGACACATTCCAGCCCCATGGAGCAGGCTGAGCGACAGGTCCTGAGCACTACAGCTGCTGAAGAGCTGGCCTGGCATGAACCTTGAAACATATGGGGCAGGTGGGTTAGCAGAGGAGCTTATCAACATACCTATAATGCAGAGCTCCCATTAAGATGACAGGGATACAGCGGTCCTCCTGTTATCAAAAGAACCCTTTAAATATCACTATCCAGGTCACTGCACACCCTATATTTGCCCATCCCCTCACCCCTCTGATACTTGTATGACTTTCTGTGGCCCTCCCACCTTCCAGTGCACCAGCTCACCCAGTAGAGGGCTTCATGATACATCCACCCAGTCTTGGCTCATTCTCACACTGGCACTTCCGATCCTCTGTGTCGTGATTCATGCCCAGGTTATGCCCAAGCTCATGAGCCACAGTGGATGCCACACCCAGCACACTCACCAGGTGGTCCTGAGGATGCAGCACAACTAAGCATTCAAGCATATTACCATCAGCAGATGCCAGCCCTAAACTGAAAATTTTGGACAGTGAGGCACACTGCTGAGCTACTCACCACATTTACACCACCAGAACGGTCCTTGGAACACATGGACGACTGGGATGCCATTCCCACTGTAGTGCCATCAAAAGAGCTTCCCCTGAAAAAAAAGGAAATTCAAATTTTTTTTAAAAGCACACAAACAACTGAAAGTGTTAAATAAATAAATAAATGATTAGACAGCTTATCCATATTTTACTTAATTTTTCCCTGCATTCCTGCAATATACTAACAATGTTTGGTATTCTTAACTCTTCAAATTCATTCTTGGACAACAGCTATACAGGTGACACCCACATGATGAGCTGGGCATTGTCATGACGTATGCGGGGTAGCAGCTCACGGGACCGCCACTCCAGGAAGCGGTTCAGTGTGTCTGTGGGATTCTTGTCCACCAGGATCTTGTCCTTGTCATTCCAGATCTCCAGACCCAGGAGAGCAACACGTACATTAAGGGGTCTGTAGAACTACATGACAGCAGGAAAAGAGACAAAGACCCAACTCAACCATCTTCTAAAATAACAGTTCATGCGTATCACAGAATCATATTAAAACACAATCAATTTATTACACTGTGATAAATTCAGACAATGTCTGGACTTTTTTATTAGCAGTTTCCTTAAAACAAAACGAGGATTAACTCTCACAGTGGTCATCTTCATTATGGATCACAAGAGAGAAAGAAACACCATTTAAACATCAGAACAAACCCATACAGACACAGTTCAAAGACAGGAAAACGTATAGTCGGTATCAGATGTCTTACCCAGTCAACTTGGTTGGCCACGTCCATCATGCGATAGATGATAGTCTTGTTATTTTTCTGATAACTCAAATACTGAAGGAAAAAATAAAAATTCATAACATCACATAGGTGTACTGAAATGCACACCTGTAGTACACCTGTAGAAATGTACAAGTGTACCATGCAGTGTACATGAAATACTGATATGTACCACTAGAGGGTACTGTAGCAAGTGACAAATGTTTCAGTTCGCAATCCTGGTCCTTACAGCCTGCTAGTTTAGCTGTATATTCCTGTTATTAAACCCACATGGGTAAGGACATGTATAAGAACTAAGAACACGTGGCACTATCAGATCAATCCCTTTCTTACCTCCTTGTGGTCGACTACCAACACTAGCTCGATGTATTTGGTCTCTGACAGAATGTCCCTCTTGCTCTATTCAAGCAAACAGAGAACAAGAGACAAGTGAGGATGCACTGATGGCACTGAATGGAGTCTGGCCACTGTCCTTTTTTTCCAGCCCTGTCCTCTCACCCTGTGCAACGAGGCCGGAGAGTACAATGGAGGCACTGCTTCAGAAGAGACACCACAACCCCCAGTCTGAATGTCCACCTGGTTGGTGGGGTTGACTAGGTGCACGCCGTCCTCCTCCTCCTTCACTCCATTTTCCTTCTTGTCTTGTTCAGCCTCTCTAGGCTGCAGCTCAAAGCTCCATGTCGAGTTGAGTACAACCACCCCTCTGAGGCAAAAAGATTTGCACATCTCTTACCCACCACACTTTATTTTGGATACTGTTTTCCAACTCAGTGACTCACTGATACTTCAGCTCGACATCACCACTGGCCTGTGCAGTATCAGCTGTGCAACATACTTCCTAATGTTTCCTTTCTAATTAAATCACTCATCAGTCACTGGAAAGCTGTGTGTGTGTCTCTCTTGAGTATTGCAAATAATATTACCCAAGAACCACTGAAGGAACAACTGACAAGACTGATGAAAAGGAATGACATGACTGATATAATGTAAAGCATGGCTTAAATCATCAGCTGCATCACATCATGAAGGTATAGAGAGTAAGCAGTTTACTAATTTGGCATGACATGTTTCAGGCTTTCAGAAGATAACTCAGCAATAGCACTGCACCACTAGCTAGTACCTCATCTCAGATGGACTGCTCCTGTCAAAATGATCCTGTGAAGCAGGATTAGTACTGCAGGTCAAAGTTCAGACTTGTCCAAATAAGGAAAAGCTAAATCCAGTTCCAGCTTACTCTGAGACCTACATAGTCTACTTAGACTTTTTAAAACAAGAAATGGTAGAAACCCACTCTCCTGTACTGCCTTACAGGGACATTGTATCTCCTTCCAAATCATACTGTGATTGAAGCAGGACAGGGTTGTGGAACTCACCGCAGACCAGAGCAGGTACTGAGGGCCACTCTGGAGTCAGGGAAGCCTCTTACGGAACCATGGTAATAGCAGTGCGTCTTCGGGGGTGGGGGTAAAAAGTGAGAAAATAGTCAGCACACCAGCATCAACATAAAATGTATACAAGGCACACAATTTCAGTCAACTCTGATGAAGCAACAGCTGAAATCACCCGTTGCTTGATCTCTACACAGGATAATAGAGGATGTTTACAAAGCAGCTTCACTATTGACAACGTTATCAGCAGTGAGGTCTGCTTCTTCTCCAATATTCACAAAGTGGTAATAAAATTATTTAAAAACACAAGCAAGTCCTCTGTACTGGTATGCAGTAAATGTAAAGCTTACTGCTGTCACACCAGGAGTGCTCCTGTGCTCATGGCTGGATGTAGATACTCACCACTGAGTTGTCATCTGCAGACACCCTCGTGCCATTTGGCAGGTAGAAGAAGACACTCGGGGGCTTAGGCAGCAGATCACTGTGAACAGACATTGAAAAGTATGAGTATTTGCAGAACAGGATGGACTGTGCTCCATCCAGAAGCTCATCTATTAGATGTGTGGAATCTGAAGTATCATAATGGCATGTTGGCTTTTGATATGCAGAAAAAAATGGACCAAATAGACCTCAGAGTCATTTGTACAGATGCAAAGACTGACATTTGATAAGTCTAAAGCTTGCTATTATTTCTACAGCTGTGTGCACCTAATTAGGGGTATTTCCAAAAAGTACATGCAGTATTGTAGCATTCCTTACTGATTTTTTTCCAGGTCCAACAGATAGGTACGGCCTCCAAACTGCAATCCACAGTATAGCTTATCCGGGTGGCCATTCTGTGAAAAGCCACAAGATCTGAAGCTGAAAACATGCAGCTCAACAGAACCTGGATCACAAATTCTTGTTTCTAGACAATAATCACAGTGAGGACTATTAATAGACATACCAAAGAATCACCATAGAATTGCCAAAAATAAAACAGTATTTCTAAAACTGAGAAAGCTCTTCTCTGAGACCACATATCCCAAATGACAATAAAGCCCTGTTTATTGGTTTAATCACAAACCAATTTAAATTGTTTGCCAAACTTTTCATATCGATGAGTATTTTTCTTATAAGGTTAGTGGGGATTCAACACTAGAATGTGTATACAGTAAATCTTGTTTTCATAAAGCCAATTTATGTATAATATCTAATATAACAATCCATGCCATCCTGGGTGCTTAGAAGCTCTCCAGTCGGCCATCTTTAAATACATGCTGTTCACCCAATCCTTAAGGGCGAGCCATAATCACATTACTAAAATAGGAAACCAAATCACATAAATAAGTCTAACGGGCAGATTCCTAAAAGACACCCTTGAGAAGGAGACAGATTTTCCTTGCCTTTTTCATCACTTCATTGCATCCCCAAATGGCAACCTATGCCCTGTGCTGCTCTAATTGGGTGGCAATGGTGGATCGGTCTTCTTCCTGTGTTAGCATAAAGCTAGATAGGGGTGGTGTATGGCAGGAAAAGGGCAGGGGTGGCTTCCCCCTCAGCCCTGACCCAGCCTTCTTCTCAACACCTCTTCCTGCCATTCTGCACTGATCCACCTTTGAAGGCTGCGTTAGCAAGATGCCTGGCCTTCCTGTTGTGGCACCAAGCCCCTTCCGTGCTTTCTCTACTCTGTTACAGGGGGAGGGTCACAGGAACGCCCCATAACACCTTTCCTTATTCAGCAAATAACTTGATTCTTCACTGCTCGACAAACAGTGCCCATACGGGCCAGAAACCATTTGTCTCTTCACTCAGAAAAGTCAATGAAAGGAAAAAGTAGAACTATGGTAAAACGGCACAACAGCTTTGTTAGCTAACTTGTCATAATATACAGTTTCAGAGTGGTTACGGATTATTCTAAATATGTAAAAACACTGGAGAACGAAATTTAGAATATATGAAGTTATAAATTCCCAAATGTTCTGTTTGCGCAGTATTTACACCATCATGTAAACACAACATGATGTTCCCTTTTATTGTGCCAACATGTATTTTCAAACCAATACACTGCATAGGCACAAAACAGCCAACAGAGCACAGCTGTTAATACATTTCTTTCCACGTCTCAAAGAACTAAAATAAGAATCTGTACGCAGAGCCATTAAAAACTCAACTCCAAGTCACACCAACTTGTTGCTCAGAAGAGTAAATAAAGGGCTGGAAGAACGGAACTGAAAGGCCTGTGAATTCAGTGTCAGTGCCATTTTCTACATAAGGAGACACTCAGGAATTAAGAAGCCCTTTGTTGTTCCCTTTAACCTATATTTGAGCTTATTTGTCACAGGAAATGGAACAACAACAAAAAAAAACTTCACAACTGTGCTTTTGTAAAATTTGGGATGCTGTAGAAAAATAAGAGCACTGACATCATGTAACCTAAAACAACATTAAGTTGTGATGTGTCACCACTTACATTAGTAACTATAAGGCAAGATTATTCATTCAGCAGAATCCACTCAAGTTTACCATCTGGTACCACCTACAGAATGTTTGGCTACCAATAATGGATTCCTCCCACAATAACTCATTACAATCCTAGTCTTTTCATTTGTTTTTATCCCATACTTCTTTTAAATGATAATTACCATTTACACACCATGTAAAATCAGTGACACCATGAATGCTTCACAGTTGCTCAGGATACACATCCAAGCTCCTCCTAACATACTTCAGATCTCTGACAAAACACAGCAAATGTGTAAAGATTCTTTTCCCCAGTTTTCAGAGTCGATTGCAACAGAGATCACAATCGTTCAAATTCGGACACACCTTCTCTTTGCAACCCGTTGCTAAATAAAGAATAACATCAAATACGTTAGGGAAATTTTAAAGCTCATTATAAATATATCTTCATTTCCACTCAAAAAACACACCACAGCCAGCATCACTGAGTTCCGCATCAAGCGCAGCTTTTTAAAATGATTACAGGACTGTTCCCAAAGGGGGGGTTGAATCATCAGCTGCTGTGGGTTTGTTATTGATTTTTAGTGGGTGGGACCGCACTGGAACACAGCCTGGGCAAGTGGCCAAAAAGAGGCCAAGAAATGAAACTGATGGGTGGAGACAGTCGCAGATTGTGAAAAACAAGTCTAAACAGTGTGGTCAGTCTGAGCCTGAGAGCGGGAGTGAGACAGAGTGCTGTTCACTGGAAGCAGGTCACAGGAAAGGGGGGTAGTGCAGCAATAGCTGGATGTGACATTTCTGCAGAATCACATCCAATGTACTGGTGCTGAGTCAGGTTACACCCACCTCCTTCATTCTTCTTCTCTGTTCAAAGTCTTATTCTCAACCCCCCCCATGTTTCCCTTCCTTTATTTGAATTCAGCTGCTGGACTGGAAAAGCAATATTATAAGCATTTATTCATTGCGTAGTCTATAAATGTCCTCGACATTCTCGTTCTCTGACTGCCATTGCTTTCCCCTGAACATGGCCCTCCTACGCCCTTGCCTTGCCCCTCCCAATCTCTGTGAGGTAATGTCCTAGGATGTAGGAGTGAGCTTGCCAGCAGGATGAGCTCACTACCAGATGAATGTGGGGTGGGGTTCATTCAGCAATGCCTGCAGTGAGCAGGAGATGGAGGAGAAGGAGGAAGAGGAGGGGAAAGCAAAAATGAAACAGCTGGAGAAAAAGAGAGAGGAAGGATATGGGCAGTTGCTATTACTTGCATCTCCTTTCAGAGGAAGGCCTGCCCTTTTAGCACAAAGATGCACTGAGAGGAGGAGACCCTTGTATTTTCTCCTTTAACTGCTTAATCTACTTTTCTGTGTATGAAAGGAGCACAGTCTTTCCAAATTTAGTAATACACATATATTAAGTTCCTTCTTACACTATATGAATTAACTTGTGATAAAAATGATGAAGTTAACAGAAAATTGTCCTTGAACACACTTTTTCAAATGAGAGAAGCCATGTCACTGAACAATTTTTTTTCAGGCAAATTTAAGATTTCAAACAGGAATGCAACATTTCATTGTAAGTGCTGACTTTAAAAAAACAAGTAAAAATATCAGTCACGCCACAGCATCCAAGATTATAAAACAAACATACTATAGCTATCAAAAAATTAAGCACAGAAAATAAAACACTTTTAGTACTTTTACTAGGCTAGAACTTTACAGTTGACAGTTTTAGTTGGAGGAGTGGCTGGCCAAATGACTTCATAAACACCACAACGTACTTCTTGAGAAGATAAACTCAATATTTAAAATCTCACAAAATTAGCCGTTCTGGGTTGTGTGCTTTCACCGAGCACCTACAAAAATGAGTTCTACCTCCCCTCCCAAAAAAACATTAGGCAGGTCCTATGAGGGGGGACCCACCAACACACACACACACACACACACACACACACACACACACACACACACACACAAACCTCATGTAGGTAAAACAAGGAGATTGTATAAGTAGAAGTTCAGAAAAATCTAAATCAATGATGGATCACACAAAATGGAGCTTCAGTACTACCCCTCTACATACCCCCCACAGTGTTTCTTTGTAGAGTGTGCCTCTGGAATGTGATGGTGAACCTACTTGCTGACATTACCCAGGGATCAGACCTCAGATTAGCAGGTAAGTATAACTCCCTTGATCCAGATCACAGTGAAATTCCCTGAAGCGCCTTACACTCCATAGCTGTGTGTCCATGTGAACATGAGTGGTTCAAAGCAGAGATTCCCTGAGAATAAGGCTGCTGAGGAACCCAAAAATATACAAAAATATTCACATCAAAAACCGACATGTGATGGGTGGCTCTATTCACAAAATAATTATCAAAAACATTAAAAAATTATTCTGAAACCGAAAGCAATTTAAAATGGATTCGGAATTTAGAAACAGTCTGGTTCTGCAACACCATGCAGAGATATGAAGTAGTATGATTAATCTGATCCATCCAGATCAGGATCTGCTCAAATATCTAGATTTTGGGATACAGAATAGAGGTCCCTTTTAGTTGGACCTAGTTTATGACAAAAACTGTACAAAAAAGCCAATAATTAACATGACAATTTACACAACGAATTAAGTACCAGCTTTTCTCAGTTAGGCTGTGGTTTCACTTACAAAGAAAACACTTGGCTCAGGTCTGCCTGATCATTATCAGACAGAATTTTTTAAAAATCTGTTCTATAGATGGATAATGAGGGTAGGCTTGGGACATTCACATCCAAACCATTTCCACCTTTCCTCTCTATTTGAGAACAACTAAGCTGACAATGGGACCTGGGTGTACAGTAATCCACTCTGATTACCATGAGGGAACTGGTCTAACTGAGGTCCTTCAGCAATGTGGTAACACTGAACTACTAAGTCACATGTCTGACATGTCCAAATGGGAAGAAGGGGAATTTAGTGTCTGGTTTCCTTTCTGCACTTGTACGACAGAAAGGGAGGAAATTGGCATACTGACATATTTCGTAGGGGCTTCCTGGACAGAGAAGTATGATCTGATGAGGGGTCATTTTTCGAGGTGTGGGGGCAAACCCTTCCTGTGCAGCTGACAGGAGATCTGAAGTAATTTCCTGAAGAAGCCCCCTTTCTCCCAGTAATGACAACAAATAAAATTTAAAAAATGGTTGGTGTCATGAGGCAAAGAGCTAAGTAGTGAGCTCACCTCAGCTCACCAAAGCATTTCCTGGGACCTTACCTGTAGTGCATTTTGAAGGCTCCTCTTCTGTCCATCTACAAGGATGAAAGGTCTGGTCATTTCAAGTGACTCCTCTTTCCTGTCCACGTGCTGGTCTGTATACAGAGGCACCAGGGAAAAGGCAGATATCGGTCAACCAGTTCAAATCACATTAATGCAAACACCCTATTCATTCTGATTCAGCGGCTGTCCTGGACATGCCACACATTTGCTGCCACATTATAGTGATTTAAAACCTTAAGCTCATTAATTAAATAATCGCATAGTAAAGAGAACATAAAGAGACACTCCATTTCAGAGTTAAAATACAGTGAGCTGAGTTAAAAGTTTAACCTTAATTTCCTGCATGGTCTGCCTATTAAAAACAAAAGGACATTTTTATTCACATATCACAGTAGTGAAAAACTCAACACATACCCCTGACTCATTACACTGACTAAATTTCAGCACATAATGGCTGCCAACACAGATCTAAAAGGATGATACCAGTTTGCTAATGATGGAAAAAAAAGGGTGACAGAATTCTTTGTAAAACACAGGATAGCTCATTTCCTCTTCTTGGCAGCAACTAGTGTATTTGTGTGTCCCAAATGGCAAGGAGTGCCATGGGTTACTGTGTGTGCAATGACCATGTGCGGCACCCGAGGGGGCTGCCATTCTGCTGCAACTGGAGGATAGCTTTCCACAGAAAGTGTCAGCGAATGTGTTACATTTCCAAAAAATGTTTGCAATTTGCATATAAACAAAATTAAGGGCACATTTCATTTTGATTTTAATTCATTTCCCTTGAATTCTTCATACATGGTCTGTGATCCACCTGTCATTCAAACTGACATTAAGAACCTCATTGAAGATCTATCACAAATGACCATAAATATGTTATTCCCACTGCCCTCAAAACAGAGTTCAAATACAGACTATTAGACTAAAGAGCAAGCATGTGAAAGTATATGAGACCAGTTTTAACCTATGTAATAATGAATACTTGTTCAGTAGCTGAAGAAGATTAAATGTTTATGCAGCAACAAGGACAAACCAAATTTGACAAACCACTTTTGAAAATGTGAGGAAAAAAGTTGATTCTGAGGAAAAAAAAAACAGTCAGTATCCCTAACAAAATCATGGAACAAAGGTACTGAATCACTGTGTTTATACGGGTTTAAGTGGAGACAAGGAGAGAACGCCTTTCCCGTTCAACAATGGCTCGCTGTGTGAAATGTCATTAAACGCATTCTTCACATGCATGGAGAAACAGCCCCTTCCTGCTCACCTTTTCTCAGTGGCACCAATGACACCATGTGGAACACGTTGCCAGAGATGTCCATCACGCTCATGTTGCTCTACATGCAATGGAAGGCTGCCTCCTGCCCATAAATCATCAGTTCTTTCTCCGATTTTGTGCTCATGGTATGTTATGCTAACATGCCTCATATTCGTGTCACTTTTTCACCCTCCTATGCAGTAAAACTGCAGTGTTTGTCTGGTGTCCTCTCTATGAAGCTATGCCTGGCTCATTATTATTACTATTAGCTATTATTTATTCAACCCTTTGACCCAAGGTGATTTATGATAAGCAACTTACAATGATTTATACATTTATAAAAGAAACTATTCTTTTGGTGTTAATTCAGGCTGAGTACCTTGATCAATGGTACCGCTGCAGAAGTGGAACTCAAGCCTTCAGATTGCCCTAAGAACTACATGGTGCAGTACTTAAAGTCAGTGTCACAGCTGGGTCAGTGTTCTCCAGGACCTGCTAACTGCTACACAGGTCAATTGTAAGAAACAGGAACAGCAGTCAGTGTGAGGACCTCAGCTCCGCAAACAAACTAAGAAGCCCTGTGTGTCTGTGCTCTGATTCCAGAGGGCTGCAGAAGGTAGGATCACTAAGCACATGGCCGGCCACGTGGCCTGTAAACACCTTAACGTACACATCGCAGGAGCAGGTTGTCAATGCCTGCACTCCATAGGCTCAGCCTGTGTCGCGTGCACCATCTGTGTGTCCGCTGCACGTGTCTAATCCCCCCCATTCACAAAAACACAGGTACGGTTGGTCAGTGTGACAATTTCAGCACAGCACAGTGGTGACCACAATGACAACACTTCACCCATAACAGTCAGTTCCAGTAGTGTCTCTGTTCACTTATCTTAGACCCCTTTTACTTAAAACCACTCTATAAATCAATGGGAATATGAATACATATGAATATGGTATACATGTAAGAAGGGGGCAGAAGGATCTAATCCTGATGTGTTCTAACCCTCAATATGTGTGTGTGTGTGTGTGTGTGTGTGTGTGAGAGAGAGAGAGACAGACAGACAGACCTTGGAGTGTTTTCTGCTCCCTCAACACTTTACACGCCATTGAAATATACATACAAGGGGAGCAAACGTGAGTCCAATAAAAACTTCACATTTAGCACGTGATACAAAACTCTTTACCTGCTGTAATGTGTTAAACATCTCAAATCTCCTACAATGGCCCAATTCTTTCACTTTCACTGAAGAAAAATTACGAAGCATAAACTTTGGTTCCGCCACATTCAGTCGCGAGCTGAGGAGGTCACCGTCTCAGCAAAGTAGGCACTTTTGAACACTAATGTGTCGGTTTCTTCCCGGTTCTGGGGACTGTTTGAGCGCTCGGTCGCCTCCCACACGACACCGACCTGCGTGTAACACTGTCGGCGGCTCCGTGGCTCTGCTCCGGTACCGGAACTCATCGCTGACCGCCTCAGGCACCGCGTCCCCGAACACGGCTGTGTCGCAGAGGACCGCGCGGACGAGCACGGCCACCTCGAGCAGGACTATGGAGAGGCGGCTGCCAGAAGGGAGCAGCGCGGCGGGACGGCAGCTCGTCCACATCGCCCACTGTGCGACACCGTTCCCCGCGCGGGAGAAGTGGCTGTCGGGACAGTTCACTGTTTCAGGCTCTTTTCTCCCGTGTCGTTTCCCCTGTCCCGCCTTCTTCAGCAGTACGGCGGGTCAAGTGGTCATAAAAAGTCAGATATCGGTAGACAATCGCCCGTACGGCCAAAGGACAGAGACGTGCGAATTGAGGGATGCCGCGAAGCGCCGTGTCCACCTGCTTCGTCCCCGCAGTCGGACGTCAATAGCACGCGCCCTCTCTCCCGGCAGCCTCAGCTCGCGCTCCTTCCCGCACTTGCTTGCAGAATAAATGGCAACACTGGACACTAACTGCTCGCGTCCATCGTCCTCAAGGTGACAGTCAGAGACAGTGAAAGTGACGGCTGCCTCGGGGTTAGGAGTGTCAGCGTCATTAAGGTTCCCGTGCTCTCAAGCTCAGACTGATCTACTGTGTGAACAGAACAGACCAGACCTCGGAGGGGCGCCATTTCCTCCCACAGTTTAACTCCTCACTGACCGAAGCCCCGCGCTCTCCGTAGCGTACTGTTCACCTCTACTGTACTCTTCACCATTACTATAGTCTACTGTATTGATCTCATTACTATAGTCTACTGTACTCTTCACCATTAGTCTACTGTACTCTTCACCATTACTATAGTCTACTGTGTTGTTCTCATTACTATAGTCTACTGTACTCTTCACCATTAGTCTACTGTACTCTTCACCATTACTATAGTCTACTGTGTTGTTCTCATTACTATAGTCTACTGTACTCTTCACCATTAGTCTACTGTACTCTTCACCATTACTATAGTCTACTGTGTTGTTCTCATTACTATAGTCTACTGTACTCTTCACCATTAGTCTACTGTACTCTTCACCATTACTATAGTCTACTGTGTTGTTCTCATTACTATAGTCTACTGTACTCTTCACCATTAGTCTACTGTACTCTTCACCATTACTATAGTCTACTGTGTTGTTCTCATTACTATAGTCTACTGTACTCTTCACCATTAGTCTACTGTACTCTTCACCATTACTATAGTCTACTGTGTTGTTCTCATTACTATAGTCTACTGTACTCTTCACCATTAGTCTACTGTACTCTTCACCATTACTATAGTCTACTGTGCTGTTCTCATTACTGTACTCTGCTGTATTGTTAACATCAGATGCAGATGCTTATGTAAGATAAAGCCCCATTTCTTTCGCTAAAAGCTGTGCATTTCACTTATGCATATATAATTTATTTTCAAATGATTTATTATATATTAAGCAGTACTTTACCGGTTATTTATTGATAATAAAACAGAGATGTATCACTGTTTTAAATTTAATTTATTTTAGTCCAGGTTTGAGACAGGTACATCACTGTCCAAAAAAACAACTTTCATGGCAATCGGTTCCTTCTGCTTCTGAACAAGAGAAAAGAATATCAAAAGCATCAAACAGGAAAACACAAACACTGAAGAAAAAACGGATCTGAGTATATCTATATAATTAGTCTTTAGACAATGTGTTTGTATCTGTGTGTGACTCCACATGCTGAGCTTCCTGCTGGGTTTGTCTGATTGTCTTCCCGCTTTTTCTTTCATCTCTTTCTGCTTTACTACATAAACAATTTGTCTGTAGTCCTCTTAACTTTCTTAAAGTAGACAAGAACTTCTGATTTGTTCATTAGTCGTTGTGTGGATCTGATTTTTTAATGGCGTTTGAATTTGCCTGAGGACAGTGTGTGTTCTGCATTCTGCATAGTAACACTCAAGTCGCTGTGGTCATCGAGACTAGACACACTGCAGGGGCTGCATGCAAAGCAGAACCTTCCCAGGTCATTCCAGCACTGAGGGCAGTAGACTGCCCGGCACATGGACACAGGACACTGCACCACCCTGCCCCCTGTCTGACGATCGCCACACGCACAGCACCACTGGAGCTTCAGACCCAGCTTCTCAAACAGGGAGAGGAGCACTAAGAAAACCTGGTCAGAAAGAGATGTGTGAGTGAGGGTTGGAAATATGTTTAAAGAGCGAGATCAGGTACAGAAGAACGTACAGAGGTACAATGTGGATGAATAAAGTACACTAAAGAGAAAGAGTGAGCGTGTAAAAACATTAATGTTAAGATCAAGTAACAAGTCATAATCTAAATCAAACATGACAAAACAGAAAACAAAGCAAGCAGCAAAAAATTTGGATTTTTTTTGCTGAAATCTGGATCATCTTGCAGGGTTGAAATCCTGAATTTGCTTGTGAAATTTACATCACTCTGTCAAAACAGGACCTAGTGTCTCAATTTGAAAGCCCTGTCTGGATCTTCTCTGTTCAATTTAAAGATATGCAGCTGAACATGTTCCAGTCCAGGCTTCAGCAAATAACAAACTTTTTAACATGCAGATCTGCTCAGGAAGAAATAGTAAAATTAGCAGAACACATGACCACATCATATGGATTTAAATTCTACAACAGGTTAAATTTGAGCACTAAATATCCACTTTTGTAAATATAGTACAAAAGAAAGTTGTGCATAAAAATAAATGGACAAACAAACAGTTTTAGCTTTATCAACAGACATGCTGGTATTAATACTGCTAGAGGGTGTATAACAGTAGAGCACTGCTGGAAATGCAACAGGTTTTATTTGGTCTTTTTACAGGGAATCTGGCAGAAACTCACAGTCTTCTGCGGTCTCCCTTGCCTCATTAGCCGCTTGCGCAGTTTGTCCACATATGAGATCCGCTTCTGGATCTGAAGGTTGTAGAGGAACAGGGTGCGCCTCTTCTCCCGCTAAACCGACACAGAGGGAGAGAAAAGGCAGTCTGGCTTAAGTGATGTAGTCAGCAGTGGGGCTATGAGATCTGCAACTAGGAAATTGTGGGGCCGATATGGAGGATTTAATAAGATCTGGGTTTGATAGAGCTTCTAAAGGATTTATCTTATCCAAAATTCAGCACTGTTTGTTTTATATCTTGACTGTAAGCTAAGATCTAAAACATGAGCTGGGTAGAGATTCTCCATTTGTGTCATTAGGGGCACATCTCTTTCTCACACTTATCTGTGATGATGGGTGTTGGTGAACAACTAGTTTACTTCACCTCTACACTTGCAGCAAACCGGGCTTTATTCGGTCAGTACTAAACATGATCACAAGAAATTAAGTAACAGCAATAAAATCACTTCAGCTGCTTTATTGTGTAATAAAGCAGTGCAGAACCAAAGATTTAAGCTCCTTCCATGGGTACACATACTCCATTGCAAAGCTATTAGTCTAAACCCTTTCAGCTTAGCACTTCTTTACCGGTCACACAGGAGTAAATGTATTTCTCTGCAGAAAGTCCAGCATTTGATTTTTTTGCATTTAATCCTTTGTTCTTTCTAAAATCATCTGCTAAACTTTGATGTTATTGTCTATATATTTGCATAATTTTAAAATAACCAGGATATGACTATTCCTCTGTATCCCTCACAATAAACATACAATACTTGTCTAATTTTTTGCATTTTGAATACACTGCTTCGTATTCTGTAAAAGAAACCATACTGCAGTTCCCAGTCTGCGATGAATAAAATGGTGCAAGACAGAGGAAGGTGACCCTGCATGGAACTGTTTTTCTTTGCTCACCTTCCCTCAAACAGTTTGCAGAAAGGACCCTGTCATTTATCCAAAGCTTCCTGTGCAAAGATCACTGAGGGAAAAATATGGAGGACAACAATAGTTGTATTCCTCTGAAGGAGACTGTACTGATAAACAGAGGTTTGACTGCAGCGTCTCCCTTTAACACAAGGCTTTCCCAGGCTGCTGTGTCCACCAGTAGTAATTACTGCAAGGCAGTGATTTGCAAAACTGCTCTTGAAACTTACTGAGTGAAAAGCTTTAAGACCTTTCATTCTAACAAAGTCAAACCTTAAAGTAATGGTTTTAATTTTAGAATTAAATCTGTATTGGAACCATTTAATATAACATTGTTCCTGCCTGCTGTATTACACTACATTTTAAGGGTCTGGAGTAAAGATGGAAGTGATTCATGGTTCAGATTTACTTATGACTTTAATAGTTCCTATGACTACAAAATTATATAACACACATTATCTCAGCTACAGTATTTGCTAAAATTGTCAATATTATTCATAGCTTTTGTATATCTTTGCATGTATAGCCCTGTAATTTTAACTGGATATGAGTTTTAATTTAAATGAATGACCATATGAGGTGCATTAGTATGGGTTTGAAGAAACAAAGGTACATAGAGGCAGAAAGCACTGTATTATTTTAATCTGAAGAACACAACAGCTGCCTGTGTAGCAACTATCCATTCATCCATTATCATGAGCCACTTATCCTGTGGGGGGGTCGCAGCAATATAGAGCCTATCCCAGAAGCAGTGGCCACTAGGCTACGAAACTGCCCCGGATGGAACACCAGCCCATCTCAGGATGGCAACACACCCAGCCACACTTGCATGCACACAATATGGGCAAGTTAGAGCAATCAATTTACCTGAAACACACGTCTCTGAACGATGGGAGTAAACCGGGGCACCCTGGGGAAACCCACACAGACACAAAGAGAACATGCAAACTCCTGAGCCAAATTCCAACTCTCGCACAACCAGCCCAGGTGCTGTGAGGTAACATCAAAACTTGCTGAGACACAGCTCCAACCCTACAGCAAATATTTTAGCAAATATAAATATTCTGTATATATTATATAGTATAATATAATATATAAATATATATTATACTATATAATATATATAATATAATATGGTAAGTATTCTGTGGAGGGAAACATAATACTCAGAAGGTGGTGAAATTGAACAGCATGAACCTGGGAAGCATTGGATCACCTTCGGAAAGTAGAAGGCAGCAATGACCCTGCGCAGTCGACTGGTGTAGACCTGCAAGCAGCACATGATGGTCATCATCACGAGGGGGATCAGGACCCACAGGTAGTCCTCCTGGCTCAGGGCACGAGGTTGGGGCAGGCAGTCTACAAGGAGGGGCAGAAGCCACAGGTCACATGACATAAGGGAAATATTTCAGTGTCGCAACAAGGCAAAAGCACTATGGGAATACTGTGCAATATAGACAAGCTAATCCTCCTACTTCAAAGGATGTTTCCTCAGACTGGGCCAAACTGAGCCAGTTACACCCACATTAAAAGCTGCAAGGTTTGCCTTCTCATATGTTTGCAGATGTTACATATGGGGGTCATTACACAGAGCCACAGACGAATTCTGCCACGATCCAGGTTCATGATCCAACAAGTTGTACTTGGAGACTGTTCAAACAGTGCTGCTTACCAGTTTTTTTATATCCCAGAAGCCAAGACTGATCAGCTTAACAAGAAAGCCAGTCAGAGGCGTTAGGCAGGTACATTAAGGGATGTTACTGATTGGCCGACACACTGGAAAACACCAGTTATGTCACAACACTGCTACAGTTACATGTAGGCCAACATCTATGAGGTCATGGTCAATAAAGAAAAACTTCTACTGAGGAAACCAAATTAAACGTGGGTGTGTAATAAAATGCCCTACGGAAGCCAATACACTTGTTGTCATAGAATACAATGTTTAATCTGAAACTAATCTGATTTCCTATAATGTATATGGGAAATAGTATTAAATATGCATGCACTTTTCATATAAATAACTCTCAGTAGTTAAAGTGAAATAACTGAGCAGACACAGAAATTTCCAAAAAAATATTTAGTGGCAGAAAATGCATGTTACTTCGGTTGGTTGACTTCAAATCGAATCTGGAAGATCTGTTGAAGGCACGAACGGTTCTTTGTAGAAGTTTTGCAAGCATTGAGTGCCCTCCAACAGTTATTTCAAACTGCTGGGTACCTGTGACATCAGGGATAGTTCAGTTTAGTTCAGTTTATTTTAATAAAGTGCTCTTCTCAACAGTGACACAGTGCACCAAACAAAACATCAAGAGACATACCAGAAACGTAACATATAAAGTAAGTCTATAGGAAGAAGAAAGGTTAGCTACACATTTAATGGCTGTAGGAACTATACTAGCTAAAAACGCTATAAAATAAGTCAGCTGGCAAATGAGGAGAGGAAAACAAAAAAAGATCCAAGCCAAAAGGCAAGGGAGAAAAATAAACCTCTAAGGGGCCAAGTGGTTCTAGGTATAAAGAAGAGTGCCAGTAGTTATAGCAAAGAAAAGAAAGATTATATTGTTGGTCATGACATTGCTATTCTAGTCAATAGAAGCTGATAACTTGACGCCCATACAGTGGTGCACTAGGGTGAAAACACATAAAACAATCCTTGTTTAGTAACCTCTTGTTTGCACAAGTAAAGGCCACACAGCACACTTTACTGATGTAAAAGTGCCACTGACATCAAATCCCTGGAACTGCGAAGTCCATTAAGTGCAGCCTGGATGGAACCTTTAAAACATTATGCATGTTTGTTTGTTGATGTTTAAATGTAATAGAAAGGTGAAAGCCCCACAGAGTGACGGTGATTTCGGTTTTTTGCATAATTTGATAATATACAACATCAGATTTTTTGTCATACAGAGCCAAAACAGCATTAAACTAACTTTGGTGGTAGCATCTTTAGTAAGTACAATTTTTATTATATTTATTGTTTGGAACAGAAACTTAGAATAAAATGTGCATTAACATGATGACATATGTATGGTTATGACTATAAATAATTTTGCAGCATAGTATATTGAGAGGATGCAAAAGAAGAGATCTGGCCTGGGTGGGGGGGTGTCATATTACTTATGTATGTGTTCAGGTGCAGGATAAAGCACAAGGAAGGCATCTTCTGAGCTGACAAAATCTTTTCCCGTATGGAATTTTGAGCAGAATGAGTACAGCACAGAGTTATAACAACAGTCAACAACTGCAAGTCAGTGCTTTGATGTTCATAACTGGGGAAATGTGAAACTTGCCAAATGGATGACACTGAGCCTGACTCACTAGAGACAGTGTATTCCATGAGGATATGCCTGCAGACAATGCTGAAAATGTGATAAAGAATCCAGTCAATGGCCAAAAGTAATCCAATGCAGAACACCAGAGAGACCACTTTAAGCAGACCTGTAAGCTGTGGAAAACATCACATACCAGGGTTAGTCATCAGATCTTACAGTGTGTTTAAATATGCACTCTGGGAAATACAAAATAAGATTGCTAAAGGATAGAAATAATAGCAAGCATGACTGGCATTGAAAGAGAAAGATGTTCACAATTATTCCTGAGAGTAAAGAAGGAAACATACCATACATTTCAGCTCACATGGATGTATACGAAGGCTCCAGGGGTAAATAAATTTGGGCTGTTCAACTTTCTTCAGTGGCAGGAGATACCGCTTACCCTAAAACAAAGGTTATGAAGAACAAATATGGTTAAATATTTTTATGTCAGTATATAAATGCTAAACATAGAACAACCAGCTGTTTTATCAAATGTCTTACTATCTTTTTCCTGCGTGCATCAATCTGTCTGAAGTAAGTTGTGATGTACATGTTGTCAAAGCAAATATCTTGGTTATACTGTCTGATGTATCCAAAAGCCCTACAAAATGAGCAGAGAAACAGCAGTAACTTTTAAAAAACCTTTAAGGCATTTTCTACTACTTGTTCAGGGTGATGAAAAGATCTTTATAAACCTGAACAAACTTTCAGATTTAAATAAATATAAATAAAATAACACCTTGTGATGCCTTCTTCGGTATACTGTACAGTGGTTTAATGCATAGTGACATCTTAAGTCAAACTCACGATAAAAAGACAAAGACGAAGGTGCAAGACAGAACGATCTGGAAAATTTCAAGCAGCTGATCTACAATAACCATTTTCTCCTCCAAGGCCTCTCTCAGCTGTTCAGTGTACTCTTCCTGCGAGAATCGATCTCCCAACAGTGACGTTTTCTCTGTCCTCTGGAGAGAATAATAGTGATTCTCAGATGTTGGTTACAGAAATTTTAATTGTCATTATGTCAAGGGGAGGTAAGACCTACTTAGGACTTTAGTGTAACATAGCTGGGACCATCTGTATAGACAATTTGGTAAAACACAGACATTTCCAATGAAGATGTCACTAAAAAGGGATTCTACCTTGTAGGCCACATTAGCAGTGAAATCATTTGCCAGGTTATTGATGGAGTCATTCAATTTGTCATAAGCATCGCCAAAGTTCCCCCCCACTGGAATCTCTTCTTTGCACCAGGGTGTCATAACTGGTAGGACAACATTTCAAAGACAAGAAACAAAATGAGAACTGGACATTGTGTCTTCACTACTGGCCACAAATGTTCATCATTTTTTTCTTATAACAGAGACAGAGTGAAGAGGTTTCTCACTGAGCAGTAAAGCTCTTGACCCTCTTTACTAAATAAAGTTATAACAACATGGTTCCTCAACGGATTTGAAACCAGCACCACTACGTTGCCGTGTCCTCACTTCTCATGATGTCACACAGGAAGTCGAACTGCATGAGCACACAGAGAACGTGGTTGATCAGAGGGACCTTAATAACATCCATACACTCCTGCCACTTGAGACTGAACCATTCTTTACACCGGTTTATCCCCTGTTCCACAACATCTGATACAAAAAAAAAACATTGCTGCAGTCAGAAGGTGTAGCCATCACAAGCTAGAGTTTATAAAACATTAACATGTGAACAATTATTCACCACTCTGCACTGATATAACAGATAGATGAAAAATGTAAAGCTTTTATTCTATTGTCACGAAACCATAAAAGCAGTGAACATTGCTAAAGCAAACTGGCGGTTTTCAGTTGGAATTTTTTTATTCAATAAAACATGAATTTAGTAAACACTCAAGTCTAGTAAACACTTTAGTAAACAACTGGACTTGGTACTCACAGTCACAGCGCATCATGGTCTTGGCAATAAACATTTCCTGAGTGCTGTTCTTTGCCATTGAGGGCTCCTTATTGAGTGGATCATAGCCATAATCGCCCATCATCTCATCTCTGATGCCCTGGAAGTTCATGCTTACATTCTTTGCCTCTGCCAGAAGCACATCTCTTTCATTCTGCCACACAGGAGTCAAAATATTTACCAAAATTTCAGTCTGTCAGTCACGACCATACAAGCACAGTCCGTTCTATTAAAAGTACTTACTACAACCTCCTGCAACACCTCCATGAAGGGATCGATCACAGCTCGCCACATAATTTTGCTTTGCTCAATTTGTAGATCAATGTTGCATCCTATAGACAATGATACATCCTGCACATTACGGTAGATGTTGGAGATGGGACCTTAAAGGAGAAAAGACTGCTAGACTGTTGTTTTAGAAGGAAAACTGGAAAGCAGTGGTTGCAACTTATTTCTCATGCATAAAAGCTTGGTGTATGTTGTGTACCTTGATAGAGGCCATAAAGGACAAAAAGCATGACGTAGGCTCGGCCCTGGGAGTTGAGCATGCAAGGGATCATCAGCAGGACCGAACACCGGAAATACGAAGAGAAGGCTCCTCCAAGAATACAGAGACCTAAATGGCCCATATAAACAGTGAAATATTACAATAGCTTCAACAAAACCTGCATGAAAAGGACATCTTTTGCAAGAAGATACTTAGAATTGTTAGTCAGCAGGATGTAGCAAAATAAATTATACATACAAGCACCTTTACAACACAACTGAATCTTGTCTGATACAGTTAAAATCCTTTGACTTCCAAAAAGGTGGCTCATCGTAATTATACTCTTTAATCGGATTTTCATCATACTGTTCATACAACACTAAAAGCTGAAACACCACAAATACTTACCAACAAAAACGTATGCTGAAATAAGTCTAGACACAACAGTCATCGGAATATTGTTCATAAGACCGAGGAATAGCCCTAAATGACAGAAAATGAAAAAAAATTAAGAAAAAGTCCCATCTGTGGAGATACACTGCAAATCCAGCAGACAAGGCTGTGAACTGCAACAAGGTGCACTGCAATGTAATGCAGCCCTCACCTGCACCACTGAGCGCCCCGAAAACCGCCCCCACAAAGAAACGGGCAACAGGGAACTCGCGCGGCTCAGTGAACAGGAACTTATGCGCAAAGGCAGGGAGCACCCGTCTGCTGGTTTTTTCCAGTGCTTGGTGGAAAACACCATGGAACAACAACTATTATTGAACATTTGTTATAAATGCTGGCTTAAATGATATAACAAAATCATTTAACAATTTAAATGATTTAACAATTTAACAATTAAACAAACACTTTGTATAAATCTGTACTTCATATGCATTATGAAGAAATGTTAAACACAAAATACTTACTTGAATGTGGCGCCTTACATCTTTTATCATTTATGTCGGTCATTGTTTGTTGGTTTTCAATTCATTTTAATTTGTACCAAGACACAAGAAAGTTCTCTATTTATCCTACACTGCAGCTTCATCCACTACTGAGTCCTCTAAAATACATTTTACACTGTCTCTCCTACTTGTATTCAGAAATAACTTTTTAAACAGTTTTTAAACACTTTTCCCACTGTATCACTGTGACCAAAAGTTTAAAAATACAGTGATTGCTTGAATTATGATGGAGGTTAGATTTTGTTAAAACTTTAGGTCTAGCGACATTAAACAAAAAGCTCTACATTTTTTTAAAAACTCTGAGTTGCATTATAAACTATATAATATTACTGAAATTAAAATGCTGCCAATCCAAACTCCTCTTTTGTCCCGTTTGTTGACTGATTCGTATAGGATGCTCCTTAACTTCCTTAACATACCTCTTTCAGTTTTGTTTATTATCTGCACTTCAATCTCCATGGTGACATGACACCATTTCACGTGCGCTATTAGAATCGACTAGAACCAGCAACACAGGGGAGCTGTAAACAACGGGGCAGCGTGTGTTCCTGCTTACCGACTGCCACTCTTCTTTCTGGGTGTTTTTTACTGACATCTATCGGCTCAGCAGGTAAACACTGGTCGCCATCACTCCACTACATACATTTTAGGCTTTTTTGGAGCTTAATTATTTCACATTTATGGAACATTTAAATCTTAGCAAGAGATTATATTGTTGTCAGAAGATTTGTGCTCGACACCTTTCGTCTTTAGTTGTGATTAACGGGTATAAGCTGGGAAAACAGATGTGTCTATTTTGCGTGAATGCATGTGCTCCTTATTTAGAAATTAGTGTAAATAAGGGTTTGGTCTGACCTGCTGTAGGTCTCTTCGCTCCCACGATGCGCCGCCCGGACCCCGCTGATCCAGACTCGGGACACACCAGGAAGAGGGGCCGGCGGCCGTCGCCTCTGAAACAAACCGTGCTCAGTGTGGGCGCCTTCGTGTTCGGCCTGTTCCTGGCCTCGGTTTACGGGGGAACAGTGCTCTTCCTACAGAGCTACAGCGTGCGGTTCTGTCTGATCACCACCGTCATGCTGGCTGCCTTCTGCGCCTTCGGCATGGGCCTGTCGGTTCGCCTGCGCTCTATTGTCATGCTCATGCTGCCTATGCTGTGCTCCAGTGAGTGTCTCTGCATCTGTGTGAGCAATTGAACATGTTTTTCACTCTACAAAACAACCCAAGCATTTAAAGAGGTAATTTGGGCAGATAACTGTCATTTCTCTCTTCTTAGAGAGTGGAAAGAGCTTCCTGCTGTTCTTGATCTTCTCCCTGGTCATCCAGGGTCCTCTGGCCAACACGCTGAAGAACTTTGACCTCGCTGCCACAAGCATGGCCTGCGTGGCAGAACTGGCCAAGAACCAGACGCAGGAGCTCATGAACAAGGCCACCGCTCCCATGTTGTGTGGGCATCACCCCCAGCCAGATATCCTACAGATGTAGAAATGCCACAGATTTTTATTATTTATAAAAACATGTGACATAAACTACATTTAGATTTATTCTCTGAGCAGACAGTTTTCTCCAGGCAACTTACTGTGTTGAATTTTACATGGCACTTTTTTTTAGCCAAGGTAACTTATACTGCTAGGTACATACAATACAGTAAACTGCATAGTCATTCTGCCATCTATACAGCAGAGCAGCGTAACACATTCATACTAGAAGCAATTTTAAGTCATTGGTTTCCCTAAAACACATGTCTTTGGACTGTTGGGGGAAACGCAGACAAACACAGGGGTGAACGTGAAAACTGCACACAGACTGAGTGGCGTTTGAACCCATGTCCTCTCACACCACCTTGGCCATGTATTAATTTGAATAAGATCTCCATAATTCTGTTTTCCTTATAAAATACAGATATTTTGGGCAAGAATGCAAAATCACGATTATTAACAGTATCGAGACATTGTCTTTAACCGGTTTGTCCTGGTTAGCGTCGTGGCAATCCAGGGCCTATCGTGGAATCACTTGTCATCCAGATATGAAACAACATCCTGGATGGGATGCCAGACCATCACAAGATAGCTTATTAAAAGCATATGTCTGAAAACAAAAATCTGTTATAGGAATTTATGGAGAAGTTTTGTCTTTCGATCTTTTGTTGTTCTCTCCTCAGTCACGTTCAACGATTCACATAAATTATTGATAGTAAAGGCCGAGATGTTGGATATTCTTCATTCTATAAACACTACAAGCTGTAACTAATTATGTGCTGACTATCCTATTAAACTATTATTGTCTATGTGCTCCTATTTATACGTCAGCTGAACAAACAGTACTGGTTATCAAAGGAGTCATATTGGAGAGTATGAAAAGAGGCTTATTTGCTTAAGCTTGTGGCCATACAATGCTGCTCCAGGCTACCAATTTGGTGCAAAGCAGCTGACCTCCACATCTTCTCCCCATCCCCTCCCTACACAGCTGTCCTCAGTAAGATGAAGCAGATTACGAAGAATGCATCTTCAGTGGCTGGGAGAGTGCAGAAATTCATAAGTTCATTGACAGCGTCCGTCAGGCACATGGGTGAGATCAAGAACCCTTGGATAGCTTTACGTTCCACCAAATGTTTTTAATGCTTTGTTTACACATCTAAACTTGGGAAGAGAGGTTTTATTGTGGTGTTGATGTTCATTATGGACCATGATGTAGACATTAGTAAGATGCTGCGTTAATGGGTTGCTGCCTCTTTAACAGCATCACCTTCAGTGTATAGTAAATACATTGGGGAAAGCCAGACGTTAAGACTCCCTCTGCTGACACACACACATACACCAACTAATCCTTTTCTTTATTCCTCACTTTTAGGTCGTGTCCTAAGGAATGTCCTCTACTTCCTGGTCAACATTGGCGAAGTGTGCAATGACAGACTAGGCACACCCTACCGGAAGTGCTCCCAGATCTTCAGTGATGCTGAAAGGAACTGCAGGGAACTTCTGAATGTGCTCTCACCTTTATGCGACATTGTAGCTGCCTTTCAATCACTGTGTGACATCACAAAGGGTTGGTCTCCTTATTTCTCCATTGTGTAATGTATGTAACCAATTGTACAGCTTTCCCAGGGCCCCGCTGGATATTCCAGAGTCCGCATTGTTGCCCGTGTTACACTACTGCCTGCCTGGGAAAGAAATCAATATATAGATTACAGCCACTATAATTTCTTTTCATAGCTTTTAAGGGTAGCCTTACTAATGAGAGGTTGAACTCCAAAGTAAAAGCGTCCCTAATTGACCAGTATTCTAACATATCCAGACATTATTTTGAATGTTCCAGATGACTGGAAGTGACTCTTCCATTTTCTTTCAAAATTACAGACCAGAAGGTCTTGCGTCATGTTTCTCCTTCTAAACTGTTGCTGTTTTATGTCCACAAAACTGGTTGAGTCAGTCCAGTGGTGCCGAGTTTCAATCCAAACATGACCCTGTATTGGAGACAGAAGGAGAAAATGAAGGAATAATGAAAGTACTGCACGCCTCTGTACTTGTGAATATGACTGCAGTCTTTAGTGCGTCAGCTCATTCTCCACTGGCCACAGGTTTCATATATATTCTTCTGGAATATACACTTTTGACCAACATGCTCACAGTCACTATACCTATTTTGGACAGGCCACCGAAAGGCAGAACAACTGTACAATTTATTAAGGGACTCATTATTGCAAGGTTTTTTATGCAACTGAAAGAAGTAGCTTGTTGCACAGATGCCAAAGTACAAAACTGTGTGAAGTGGACAAAATAGTATAATGCCATTTTTTAAAATGAGATAATGGATATAAAATGAGGTGTCGATTGAGAGCTAAGCATACAGTACACATAAAAGCAAAGACTGGGAGCACCTTGGAATATGCTTACCCACCTGTCTTTTCATGCAGTTGCCCAGGTGTTTTGCATAATTCCATCATATGTCGCAGACCAGATCAAGATCAACGTGGTAGAACGTGAGTTGTCTGATTATCTGAAAATGTTTTAAGATTCAGCCAGTTACCTGGCATAAAAAAAAGTGAAACAAGAAAATGGAACATGAATATTTGTTTGAAGTGTACCGCCACCTTGATATTTTTTGGTTTAAGCTACAGAAACTTACATAACAAAAAACTTAACAACACTTCTGACGTTCAAGTTAGTTTACAGTAAGATCCTTCTACAGTAAATTCAGCTAAAGAATATAATACATTTTCTGCCTGTTTTTTCTCTTGCCTACAAATGTGAAACACTGACTGATGTCATTAATCTGCCATTTTAGTACAGTTATGGTGAGAAGAGTATATAATTTGACCTCTTATTTTATAATTTCTCACCTTTAACTCTAAGCGACGATCACTGCATTTGAGGAAATGAAACGAGAGTTTGAATTCAACATCTCTACATCAGCGCACTTCGACGTGCAGCTGAATGGCAGCCAGTCTGTGCAGCAAGTATCTCAACAGATTATGAATGAGGTCACCATGGAGGTGTCCTATATGCAGGAGATGATGGGGCTGCTGGGATATGTGGGTCTCTTCCTTCTGCTGCTCATGTTTGTACAGTGAGTGCCATCTTGACATAATGGTCAGTGCATGTATTTCACTTTGAACAGTTTGGATTGTAGAATTCAATTCGTTTTCATTCTCTTCATCCCTGCGGTTGGTGTCCCCTGTTTGTTGGAAGGGCTGTCCTGTACAAAGAAAAATTCTTAAACCAGGATGACTTTGACAACATCTACATCACTGACAAGCTTGTGGAAATGGACCTTAAGAGATGTGGACGAGGCAGGGCTTCCCTTCTACCACTAAACAAGAAGGAAGCCCTCACTTACATCTACCCCTGTGAGTTGAAAAGAAGGAAAACTAATGGAGAGAGTGGGCCTGAGAAGGAGAAGTATGATCCTAATATGTTAAATTGCGTGAAGAGTCGTAGGACAAGGTAACAAGGTATCTGGAGAGGAGTAGCTGGAGCCAATAAGGGAGGAGAATGAGAAAGAGAGAGACAATCTGGCCATGCCATGACTCTTAATATGCTTTTGTCTCCAGGTTCTCTGTATCTGACAGATAAGGAGAGGCAGGCCACTGTGCTCAGTGGCTTGTCTGTCCTCAGACACATTGCTGTTGGTGGCCTGCTGGTAGCTTTGGACTTAATGGTCTTCTGGATGTTTGACATTGTGTACCACTTGGTTCAGGGAGACATTGTGGTCAGAGGTGAGACTGGAGGAAATCTGCTCATCACTGCATCACATGTTGATACTGTTTATGGTTTTAGAGCTGGTTTTATGCCCTCATCTACATCTGTTTCATCTGCCTTTGTGCTGCATTGCCTATTAACAGTAAAGACTCATCACAAAAAAATAGTTTTATTACACAGGGTGATTTATAGAGAACTGTCATAAGTGTATTACTCAGGACATAAGCATTATATGAACATATAATCTAAACCAACTTGTAAAGTAACCCAGTTTTTTCTTAATCTGCTCAATATGTGCCCCCCATCACTCAGCTGAGTACTTAGCAATAAATTTATGAATCAATGTCTTCATGCATTTTAAGTTTTCAGTTCTTTTTGAATCACTATCCTATCACACTTGGTGGCTGTTAATGCCACCGTACCAATGTGAAATTTGAGGTTTGGTTAAAATTGATTCTATGCCTTATATATATAGTTGGTACATGGGCTGTTATCAACAGCCCATATTAAGTAGTTTGACTTGGGCAATGCCAGTTTAGATATGGGAAATAAACATATGCTGGTGTAAATATGTAAGAAATGTGCAGGATGGAAACAGAGTTAAACTGCACTTGTCTCCTTCACTGTGATACCCTTGTGCCCTCAGCTCCTTTTTCCGTGGTGGTACAAGTAAACGGGTCCGGATATACCTTGGACATCTTCAAAGACCTTTTGTCCTCTTTTGATATCCTGCAGCAGGGTAACATGACTGTTGTGAGCAAGAAGTGTCTGTTGAAACCCTCTGAGCCGAACTACAACCTCTACATGTTTATAGGTAAGCTGGCCTCCGGTACTGGCATTGCTGACTCTTCAACCTTTTATTCACCTTGTCTACCAGTAGCAGTTTTGGTGGACACTGCCCTCTATCGGACAGAAAAGAACCAGTCTGAGTGCTATTATAAACTTGAAATGGCATGAAAACAGAAATTCATATTCTTATATGTTTGCAGGTCTCCTTTATGGTGTTACACTATTTACTGCTGTTGCTGGCAGCTACATCATGCGTTTCAGAAGGTTTATTTGTGCCATTTACTACCCTGACCGAGAAAAGGTTAGTTTGTCAATCATGACAAAAATAGTCTGAGACATTGTGTGATGGCAGTGCTTATATAATCTGATGTTCTGCATTACATTCTATCAATATGGAGCAGGAGAGAATCTCCCTCCTATATAGCCATATTCTCAGCCAGCGGGAATACCTGGGTAGGGCTTTGCTAAAGTCTGTGGCCCAGAAGAAGGCTGATGGGAAGCAGACCAGTCCACTCCAAGCATTGACTGCCTGGTGAAACACCTTCGCTTTCTTACTTGTTTTTATTTATTTTCATTCTATAATATCCCCTAGTCATTGGTGGACCTTAAGGATTAACTTTGGAACACAGTCATTTTTTGCCTTTTCGATAGTCCTTTGGCAATTATTTTACATCAAGTAATATTTACCTAGTTGTGGAAATGGGCTAAAATGTTCAGAATTAATATGATTACTTCGTAGTCACAGATGAATCTGACTATGAATCAATGCAGAGGCAAATCTGGTCAGGTGGACACGAGGGGTCACTGGGAGTGTCATGTCATGGCTGTGTGGTGAGGGTATTGTGTATCTGCAGCCTTCCAGAAGAATCCCACATAGCACGTTTCTTCAAAGCCCCTGGTGTTTCCTGCATGGCTTGTGGATTGGCAGCGGAGTCAAAGGACGACCCTAATATCATCACCTGCCACACTCCACAGTGCACTGGTACTCTATAGTTAATGTATAAACTACGGCATGAGCCATATTTGGTGTCCATTTTATACAATGTTGTATCTGTATTTTTTAAATTGCATTACCATTTTTGCTTAACTTAATATAGTTAGTAAAGGGACAGCAGCTGGCATAGTGGTTGGAGCTGCTGCCTTGCACTTGAAGGAACAAGGTTCATATCCCAGCTCCTGCTTATAGTAAAGCTGAACAAGGTTCTCGTCCATGAATTGCTCCTGTATCAACTGGCCAGCTGTACAATTTACTTAGGTAAATCATTGTAAGCAGCTTAATATTATAAGTTGCTTGAGAAAATGAAGTGGTATTATGAGCTGGTGTCTCAGTATAGAAGCTGAATTGAGCACCATGGTAAAGGGTCAATGTCTCATGCCCCATACAGGCTCATACTGCCTCCACTGCTATCGGAACATGGGCAGCGTTTGTGCTGTTTGCATGGGACCTCTGACCTGTCCAGAGAATGCAGAGGAGGAGCTGTGAGTTGGCACAAAAATGTTCAAGAACTGTATTATAGGTCTTGCGATGTGCTTATTGAGGATGTCTTGCAAATGGCATAATGCAGAAGGTTTTTCAAAGACAACTAACCATTGCTGTAGCAGTTGTTACTTCTGGTCTGATTTATCCATATGTGTGATCTTTAGAGACTCCAGTGATGACCAGCAGCTGGGCCTGTGGATTGCAGCCCTGAAGACCATGGCACATGACAGTCAGAGCAAGCGCAAGAAGAAGCTGCTGAAGAGACGAATCAGAGAGACAATGAGGCGGAGACCAGAAGCTGATGGGGGCCAAAGGATGCAGCTGCTGAACAAGGAGACAATGCAGGAGTGCACTCAGAGTGACAGGGACACTGAGAGTGACACTGACAGTAGCATCAGTGTCCAGAGCAACACTGACACCAGGTGCGCAGAAGGCTCGCAGTCATGAAAGACATAGGACATAACGTGTTTTGCCTGTATGAGTTCCAGTTACTAATTAAATGTACAGTGAAGTTATGATGTGATTTTTTTTTTCCTCAGTGGATTACTAGTCCCAGCCTAAAGCAACCATCAGTTTTGTACTACCACGATCTTGCAAGTTTTGAGATACTCTCTCCTGTTCCCCCAGTGAGCCCAGCATGACCTACCAGGAGCAGCCCACGTGGAAAAACTCTGAGTCCAGCGACCATGATCCCTACCCTTTCCTAGACGTTTGCAGGCGCTGGGAACATGAGCTACACATCAAAGCCAGTGATTCCTCCAGCTCACTTGAAAGCAATGACCCCTCTGAGAGTGGACGTCTGCATGTGGTCTTGGTTCACAGCCCCATGACGTCAGTGCCTTCAGTCAAAGCACAGGAAGTCCAGACTGCAGGACCCCCTACAAACTTCTCCAGCAGAACCAGAATGCCAGACTCTTCTCCAGCTGCAGAGGAAATTGAAATGGTTTCATTTAAGCCTATTGCTGATTAAATGCTCAGTAACATGCTGCTTAATGCTCCCCCATTTAGCACTCATGCTACAACCTTATAGCACGCATGTACATAGTGCTCTTCGCATTCAAGGTTACCTTTTTGGATTATTAATACATCACAATCCTCATTCTCTTCACATCTTTCTAGTGCTTGTGTCACACACTTGGCCCCACTCTGATTCAGAAGCTCACTGCACACAACTTGCTGGTGATCACTTTCGTATTTCCCTGGCATGTAACCAGGAGCAGTTGCAGCACCTTTCTTTCACCCATTTGTGTGTGTTTTATTGTAACAAAATACACAGTTTCAATGTCTTTTTAGTGTTTCAAGTATTTCTCTACATAACTTCATGAACGTGTACAATACAAACATAAGTATCTATGTGATTCTGATAAGATTTTCAATAAAAGTTCCTTGTTCAACTATTTGTATTTTCATCTGTAAGATTTGTTTAAACAACTCTTGTGTAGTGCTGTTTCGGTTAGCGTACTACAGTTCCCTACAAACCAACTTAATTCTTTCTTCTGCACAGCCAAGCAGAGAATATTTTGACACACGTATGAGAACGCTACACTGTCAAGGTAATACTCAAATAGTGGTTGCTGTGAAACTCATTACATCTAATCATCTGGTTACCGATGCTCTGCCCAACAGCCAGGACAAACAATCATCGAATGACAAAAATCAATTCACTTATCTAATCTAGCTAGGGCTTTCCTCAAAAAAATACACAAAAGGACATTTCTCAATCAGGCCACAAATATTAAATTAGTCAAGCTCCACGGTCCCACTGTCTAGGGCTATGTTATATTTATATATATTATATATCTGTTATATTTAATCGACACGTTAATTCAGGTGACACAGTGGCTCAGCAAGTAGCACTAGTGCCTCAGTGTCTGGGGCTGGTCAAGCATGACTTTAAATTTAGTGGTTTGCATATTCTCTGTGTCGGTTTCCTCTATGTGCTCTAGTTTCCTCCCACTGTCCAAAGACATGTGTTTTGAGTTAACTGGTCACTCTAAATTGCTCATTATGTGTGTGTGACCATCCTGGAATAAACTGATGTCCCATCCAGGGCAGTTTCATAGCCTAGTGCCCTCTGCTTCTGGGATAGGCTCTGGACCACTGTTACCCTGCTTAGCATAAGTGCTCAATAAAATTGGATGAATTAGATTCATTCATATACCAGGCGTTTTTATACAAGTGAGAGTAAACCAACTCTTATTAGGTGTCACTGTAAAGTTGGCCTCCATGAATTTAAAAGAGCTTTAACCAAATTTTAATCACATAAAATGGTTTCACTGGTGACACTGTAAGCTTGGTTTTACTATTTATAACCAATGTGGAACAGCTGAAACCCAAACTTGAACTTATTTTGATGAACACTGTGGTCCCTTTATATAAAAAAAAATTAGGGAAATCTCAGAAACAGGTTAAGAAGGCAGATTTTTAAAATAAAGAGTGAGACCGCAGGTGTATTCAAGCAATCTGCTCATGCTGTCACCCTCCCTGTCAGTGTGCCACTGGGGCCAGACTGGAACTGAATAAGCTGCTTAAAGTCTGAGCAAAATTCATATTTTGTGGAAGAAAGGATTTCTATAATTCTGGTGTCCTGTTAACACATCAGCATATGAGGTGGGAATGGTTTAAATAACGAAGGGTCAGGTGGTCCAGAGTCTGTCCTAGAAGCACTGGAGGTGCAGTCTGGTCACTCCGTTGTAGAGCAGTCTCTCTCCCTTACACACACACACAAACAGGCCATATTGACCAACGCACATAAAACAAGTCTTTTGCCTGTGAGAGGACACTCATGACAACATGGGGACAACAGGAAAACGTCAACGCCATCCGTTGCGCCGCCGTGCTAAAATTAAGAAAAACATTCAAACACGGTTTATTTCCAGCGTGTACAAGCACGCGCAGAAAAAGGGAGTGTGCGCGTTCCCAGCGTCTTCCGGGTGTCGGACGTGTGTAATGGCAGCTTCCTGCGCGTCTGGATCAACCGCTAAGCGACGGGCGGGGAGCTGCTCCCGCGTGGCTGGAAACGAGAAATATCGTGTCAGTGCAGCTCTCGTTGGTGCGTTCGGGTTAACTGACCCGCTCTGGAGGCTCCGTGCCGAAGTGACTGACGGTCGCCGCTATGTTAGTTACTATGAGCGCCGTCATCCTTTCGTGATTGATAACCGCGTCTCTCCCTATTGGTGCTTTATGGGTCTTTCCCGTCAAAAAGACGGATTCGCTCAAGCAAGCGGACAGAAAACCGCAAGAGTCGTCGGCAGAAAATAACCAGCGTTCCGGTCTCCTTTCATAGAGGAATTTCCAGTGAACGACTCGTGCAGCGGTAAGTCCCACTGGAAGGGCCTCGAACGCGCGCGGCTTCGGCTGCAGCCAGGGCGCCTCAGTCGCCGTCCCCCGCGGCCTTCTGCTCACTCTTTGTTCTTTATGTGCTGAAGTACAGACATGCGGAGCCAGGACAGTCGCCCTCCCGGGGCGCAGGACGGGGGATCGCGGTCCCCCCCACAGGACCCGTCCACCTGTGGGTCTCCCGCCGACGTGTCCTTCGGGGACTGCGGCGTGTGCGGAGCCGCCCTGAGGCCCGAGCGGAGCCCCCAGCTGCTGCCTTGCCTGCACTCGCTGTGTGGATCGTGCACGCCCCCCCAGGGCCCCAGAGAGAGCGCGAGAGGTACGTGCGCGCCCGCGCAACCTGCCACGTTCTACCACAGCTCACCTGCGTAGTGCCCAGCTGGTTTTACGTAACATACCGTCATATGTTTCAGCGCATTAATTATTATTATTATTATTGTTGTTATTATTATTATTATTATTATTATTATTATTTAGATCACACTTTTGTCCAAGGTAGCTTGTTGGATAACTTTTTAAAATTGTTTTTACCCAGTTCTTTCAATACTTTGACCTCAGGTGCTGCAGCAGAAAGGGGTTCAAACCAGAAACCTTCAGATAAAAGCCAACAGACTTAAGATTGCTGGAAGCTCAGCTGACAAACTTAATCTAACTCTCCAGTCAAATGTTATAGTGCATCCAAATTATGTCAGTGCAGCACAGGTTGTGGTTGGAATCTAATGACACATACAGCTGAAACATGGTAAATGTGGACAGTAAGATCACACAGAGCGAGTCGCTATTGTTTTTGTACTTCTGTAGTTGTCCGGGACTGGCTGTAAGCCTAGAGCCCACTGGCAGGTGAACTGTTGTGCCGTGATCACTATGGAGCCCCTGAATGCTCTCTTCTTCTGAGAATGTAAACACAAGTTACCTTGGTTACAGATAATATTAACCTACATTTCTGTATCCTATTGTCATACAGCAGTGTGGCAACTCTGATTCTCCATATAAACCTTAATCATAAGCCACTGTACAATTCAGTATATAATGGTAAAACAATTATCTTTTTACATTCTCTTAGGCAGTCTCTCAGGTGTAACCAAAGTATTTAGCATCTGGGGTGGATTTTTTTCCCTCTTTTGCTCCAAATGGCCTGCACATAAAATTGACAAACATTAAGTAACAAGGGGGTCAGGAACCCCCCTGTAACACCTTATAATGATTAAACATAACTATTTTGCTGCATATATGTAAATAGTTGTCTAAACATCATTGGCAATTAATGGGGATTTTGGACTCTATGTTGTCTAAGCTCAGGAGCTTCCACGGGCATGGTGTGGCATATTCTGGGTTTGAGTTTGTTGCTATACTCTGATCTCTCCAGGCTTCCTGTTCATAACTCCAATGACAGAGGCAGGTGATTCAAATAATACGTAAAATTTCTCTCCTGTTGGCGAACAAAGCAATATATGTAAGGTAACACAGTTTCCATCCAGTGTATGTATACAAGGGTTGAGCAAAAAATAAAGAAATTTGCCTCCTTCTCAGAACTGAAAAAATTCGTAGTATTTTTTTTGACTGTCCCTCGTATGCACGCTACACAATGCGCACGCAACGCGTGTCCCTCGTATGCAACACTTTCTGCCTGGCACCTGGGATGGACAGCCCCCCCTTCATAAGCCCCTGCGCTCAGTGTCTGTCATTGAAATGTAGAACCTTGGGGTGTTACAAGTCTACAAGTGGGGTGATGGAGCTCACAAGCTCTTTTAATGCAGTGTGTTACTCAGTACCAGAATTTTTTCATATTTGTCCCCATAAAATTTTTTGGTTGTCAATTTAAGTAAAATGCATGCAAGATCTAACTAGACTGTACACACTTTTTTGAAATTACACTTTGCCATAGGTGACTGCAGAGTCAAACACAATTTTTGGTAATGACAGTGAGTTCTGGTTTGTCTTGTAAGACTTGGTAAATCTATGTACATTCATAACCTGAGCTCTGTTTCCTCCAGAATGCCCTGTGTGTAAACAGTCGTATACTCTGCTGGAAGTCATTGATAATCCTTTTCTCAAGTATTCTGCATCGCCTTCAGGTGCTCAGGAAATCAATAAAGTGAGTGTTTGCACAGCTGGTTTCCCATTCAGAATCCTGACAGTGTTACCACACTATGGCAGTCATAGTTTAGTCCAACTTGTCAGCTAAAATTCTGTCAAACACAGTTTAACTCTTTTTGAATGGTAAAATTGGAAAATGTAAACATAGCAAAACTTTTAGTTTGCTGATGTAGCAAAACAAATGTTTAAAAATTGTAGCAGTAATATAGTTCTTTCTCTCCCTGCTTTACTCAGTGTTCCGGTTGTGAGGAGTTTGCGGTCAGCGGCTGGTGTGTGCAGTGTGGAGAGGCCCTCTGCTCAGTCTGTGTTTCAGCACATCAGAGAGTGAGGGTCACACGAGACCACACTGTCCTGCCTCAGCGGTTTCCCTCAGGTGTGCTGTGATGTTAAACATTACTCAAATATTGGTTTAATTTAACACTTTGATTAATGTATTACTCAGTAGCTGAGTCATATGAACATGTAGTCTAAAACAATTTGTAAAGTAACTATTTTTTTCTTAAACTAGCAAATGCATGCTCATGTGATACTTAAGATGCTGAGTAATAAGTTTATGAATGTGTTAAGTTCTTTGTGAATCACTCTGTGTTGCAGCACAGGAAAGCAAAAATTCTCTCAATAGCTTCACCAGTGTATTAATAAGCATTTGCTGCAACTAGAATTAGTGAAACATGTTTTAACAGGTTCTTGTCCCTGTAACTGGAGGACAATATTTTTGTCCTTATGTGGAGATCTGTGCTGCTATGTGGATCTGATGAATATGACTATTATTTAATTGAGCCAACACTTAACAGCATTAGGATTTTTACTAAGATGCTTACAGTTATCCATTTACTCAGCATGGTAGTTTCATTGCAATTTAGGGTAAGTTCCTTGCTCAGGGATAATATAGCAGATGGTAGGACTCAAACCTATGTCTTTTCATTTCAAGGTGATGGCTCTGACCACTGCACTACCTGCTACCACAGTTTTAGTTAGCAACATTTATACTTTTTCAGATTCCACCCCAACAGTGTTTTGCCGCACCCATAAAGAAGAACCGGTGATGCTCTTTTGTAAGTCATGCAATCAGCTCACCTGTCGGGATTGTCAGCTGACCTTTCACAGGAATCACAGGTAAGGTAAAGTTGGTGTTCTGCATAAAAGCTGTCACCATTCTTCAAGTCTTCATCCCAATTTACTTGCTGGCTGTTAAGATCAAAGGGTTTGAATGATGCAAAGTAGCTGTGCACAGTTCTTACCAGTCAGCCTTCTAATGAAGTCCTTGTGCTGTTGCAGAGACTAGTCCTCACTGTTCTGTTCCTGTTTGTTTTTAGTTACCAGTTTCTCCATGAGGCCCTGACAAGTCAAAGGGAGCAGATTGAGAACTTGTTGGCAAGACTCAGACAGCAAAGGGACACTGTGAAACAAAGTCTGCTGGACTTGGATGGAAGGTACCAGCACTGTACTGTACTGTGTGTGCGTGTGGTTGTGTGTGTGTGGTTGTGTGCGCGCGCGCAGTCAATGGAACAATGCGGTTGGCTTCTACCTAACAAGCATGTATCTGCCCGATATATATGTTATAACGATGACACTCCAGATATGTACTGTTTTCTTAATTGTCTTTTCCAAACAAGCAAACTAATATACATCCACTGTCACTATTAGGTTAATGGTTTTGATTAATAATGCATTATGTTTGGGTGCATGAATCACACGTCAATCTCCTATAACCTTCCTCAAGGTTACTGGACTTGACAGCAATGAAATCGAGGCTGAAGGACGAGCTGCAGGAAACCTTGGTTCGCATTCGCTATGTGCTGATGAAAAGATCAGTGATGCTGTTCAAGGATGTGCAGGTACCCACAATAATGGTCAGCAAATTTAAATTTTTTGCTGCTGAACAATTTTTTTTTTTTTTTTTTTTTAACTCAGTCACGTGCCCTATAATCAAAAATGACATCCAAAATGTTGTCACCTCCCTTTTTTTCTGAAATTTGTATTAAATAAAATATCACGTTTAACACGTTTTAAGTATAGTCAATTCTACTTAAGCGAAGTAGTTAAGTGGATAATTCACTTCATTAGGTACTGTCTCCACGTTACTGTTTTGGTTCTAATGGCATCAAAGGAGCACAAGTTTGGATAAGTGGATACCTGATGAGAAACTAACTTGTTTTATTGGATAAAATTTTCTATTTTCCAGTCTTGTAGTTTTGTATTCTGTGTCGATGACATTGGTTAAGTGGATAAACAATATTTGCTGCCGATCCAACTCAATCCAAGTTGCTGGATAACCAAGGTTATGTTGGTCACGTATTTTGTTTCTGACTCAATTCTGGGATCTTTACTAAGGTTCTAGCAATAGTCTGCTGGCATTTTTGGTGACCATTGTTTCCATGTTTGGAGTCTTTCTTCGTGTTTGTCACTCTTGGCACCCAAGTTACTTTAAAAGAAACCATATTAAGATTGTAAAAAAATGAACCTCAAGTGACAAATTGCCCACAACTTTATATGTTTTATCCCCAGGAGACGTATAACTTTTAAGATCACAAGAAGGACAGCTTCACTGAATTTGCACGATATAAAAAAAAACGCAAATATGATAGCCATTGTTACCTCTGTGTGTCCTATACCATTATCCCATATCTTTATACAGTGGTAAAATTCTGTGTTGTATGGTGTGATCAAGGCCCCGGTGAATCTGTTCCTGCTTCACTGTAACATATACAGGGTTCTTTATATGGTGCTGGATGTTTTTGTTCTGTAATACTGTGTGGCTGTTGGATAGCAAAAGAAAACCAATATGAAAGCACAAGTGGTGTGTGAAACAGCATGTTGAGTACAGTATCGTGCTGTTCTCCAGGAACTCTGTGGGAGTGAGGCAGAGCGAGTCACTGAGAGGCAGGCCACGCTACGGAGACTTGGACAAAGGCAGGATCACGTCTTATCCTTCACGGAGAAAGCCCTGGCCACAGGGAACCACTTTGCTCTACTTTCCAGCAAAAGACAGGTAATGCCACCAATTGCGTGGAGCACTATTACGGGGTCTAACTGAAGGCCTGATGGTAGTGGTCCTGACTGTGTATCCTGTTTTCTTCTTTTACCTTTCCCCTGTAATCACAGATTCAACTGCAGCTGGAGGACATTTTATCTCAGAATGTGCTGCCTGCAGCATCTATGATGGACTTGAAATTCCACTGTGACCAAGACTTCTGCAACCGTATCTCTAGATTTGGTACTATGTGATTTGAATTTGGAGAAATATCATTGTAAATGTTTCAGTTAACTGCATGGCAAATGCTGCATATTTAAATTTTCTTCACCTTTTGCTGCTAGTGATCTTATTTTTTTTCTCTTACCTTTTTCCCCAGGTAAAATCATTACTAAGGAAGTGCCCTTTGCTCGCTCAGATGCTCATGCCTCTCCAAAGCAGACTCAGAACTGGCAGTTCCAATCCCAGGGTGTTTCTACTTCTAAACCCTTGGGTTCCCAATCCTACAGCTCTGTTTCCATTGTTGTCCCTTCATCTCCAACCCAATGTCAAGCTGAGCCTTCCCAGATTATATCTACATCAGTCCGCTGTGCCCCCAATGCACTCCAGCAGCCTTGTGTTGGTTCCCCTCGTGCTACTGCCACATCTGGTTCTTCCCTTGCTCCTGCAGCCCTTTCTCATTCCACTCAGTCTGCTTCATCCAACCGTATTTCTCTGCCATCTCCATTGCTCTCTGTCCAACACCAGACACGTCTAAAACGGCTAAAAAACAATAAAACCTGGTCTTTTCACAACTATCAACCCAAAAGGCCTAGATTAGCGCCTCATCCAGTTTGCCCTGTCACACCCGATGCTTTTCAGTTTCCCACTAGAGAGTCCCAACCTTCTGCTCCCTCTTCACTGGCCATTCTGAAGTCTTTCTCTTCTCCAGTCAGGCTCTACCCTGTCACACTGTCTCCTATTGTCATTGCATCAGAACCTCCCACCACTGGTGTCTTAAACATAAATAATGACACCATTAACACATGTACAGTCCAAGCCATCACACAGACTCTCTCTACCCAGGTCCAAAATGCAGTCCCAGCTGAACCTTGGCACATGGGTCTGGCCATAGAGTCAGTCAAATCCTTAAGTGACACTTCATCCTGCCAAGAACAACAGCCTTTAAAGAACCAATCAGGCTACCTTCCTGTGAAAGCTCCAGCAGATTCTCCATGTGAAAGGGCTGCCCCTGCTGCCTCATGTGGGAGGAACCCAGACATGGACAAACAATCCCAGGTTGGAGAGAATGAACCGACTTCCACCGTGACAGAGACTGAGAATGCTTTTCCAGCTGAGGTGCTGGAAACAGAGGGTCTTCTTTATGAAAAGCTGCAAGGCCAAGAACGTGCCACTGAGTCAGCCAATGGAGCTCCAACCGTCACACTAGTATGTTGAGCCAATAATATTGTTATTGACAATGCACGTGTTTGTCTTTCCAGAGTGTAACAGATGGGTGTGCTGCTGTCCACACTAGTTTATTTCTGCTTTTGCAAGCAGTTGAAACATTCATTAAGTCCATCTTGAGTCTAGTTATGATGTTAGGATGGGTTATATGTGAGTGCAATATTTGTCTTAATGTGTTTAATATATTACAGATACTGAGTAGCTTTTTAAGCTTTTGTCTCTGGGGAACCTCAGCTTAAAAGGACTATTGGTGGGGTTTTCTGTTGACTTTGTGTTGTTACTGTTTTCCATTTTCCTATTGGTAATTAGCATTTGAACTTCTGTTTCACATGCTTTCATGTACCAGTTTAAAATGTTCTCCTTTTTCTGCCATTCAACAGAAACCACTGGGTCAGGCCTGCACTGAACAGGATCCTCAGTCTATTACAAGTAGCCGCGCTGACTCCAAGAACCCCAGTGAGGAGGAGCTGCCTAGTGCTGTTCAGGCTGAGCTGATGGCAGATCAAAAACTAGATACTGAGAACATGAAAGTGCCAACTAGTTTTCAGGAATTGCTGGAAGGACCCACCTCTGAAATCTCCTCAGCTTTTTGTAAAACACTGAGATCTGGCTCAGTAGACTCTTTACGAAAGGTGGGTGTTTATAAGGAGAAAGTTCATTATACTGCTGTCCTTGTTGCATACCAGAGTTCACGAGGCATTGCCATTGTTTATACAGGAACAGAAGATGGATAGCAATGAAGATGAAAACAGAAGTGAGTAAACTTTGTTTTAAATGTTTATAATGGGGTTTGTCAGACTGAAACGCAAGGTTAAATTTTAAGAACACGGGCTTGGGAGTTGGTCTGTGGATAAAGGTGGAACAAATGCAAACAGGCAGCAGAGACAGAAGGAATGTTGTCTCTGGTTGCACAATTTCACCTTCTATTGAACTGCTCCTGAGGTGTAAACAGGATATTGGGAGAGCCCTGGGACTGAGATATGTGTTTATGGTTTTATGGTATCATGGTACATGTGTTGCGGAGCTTTGGTAACTAAATTCAGGTGTTTATTCATGGTAACTAGCTGTAGGTGTTCAGGTGTTAAGATATGAACAAATGGAAATATGTTAGGGTCAGTTGCTCTGTCAGTAAGCATATGCTAGTTCAGCTCATGTTAATTTGTTTAGGCTTTCAGTTTTGCTTT
The DNA here is from genome assembly GCA_900497675.1 of Arapaima gigas. Lineage (NCBI taxonomy): Eukaryota > Metazoa > Chordata > Actinopteri > Osteoglossiformes > Osteoglossidae > Arapaima > Arapaima gigas. Next base: position 165,714 of record UFQX01000286.1, read on the forward strand.
GTACCACCACTGTTAGATAATACACTGAACTGCTTTTTCTTGACAGCATAAGTATCCAAATAAATTAAATTACACCTGTTCTTATTGTTCTATATGTGTTGTGTTTATTCAGAAGAAATGCGTTGGACATCATAACTTTAGGCCATGTTAAAACCTGGTTTTCTGTCTTTCTCTCTTTCAGGTGTCCATGAACCAAACAAGGCAGTTGGCAGGTACTTCGTGGCTAGAGGTTATATTTGATATTTAACACCTCTGAAAATATTTGTGTGTGTGTTTGTTATCTCAAAACAAATGCTTTTGGTTTTTGGCCCCAGCTCTTGCTGTGTCCAATCTATGATTGGGGTTTCCTTTAATACTGCACAGTACTGAGGGACCTTTCTTTTAGGAACTGGTTACCTCAGGTGTCAGTGCTACGGCTCCCTATATCGCCACCCCTCCCCAATCAACCACTTCCGCAGTTTCGCCTCCTCCCAACATCCTCCACACACAAAGTCCTTCTTCAAGTTATCGATGGAAGTCATCAGGTAAGCACTGTTGTGATGATGTAGGGGGTCAGAAACAAAAAGATGTACAGGTGTCGCTTAAGATGCATGACCTTGACATTGGTTTTTTGTGTTTGAGAGAAAATACTTCATACCTGTTATAACCACACACGAGGCCAATTTTTTTCCACTTACAAGTAACAAAAGCTGACCGTGGGGGAATTTTCAAAGTTCATGCAGTAAGGGTTATTATATCTCAGACTTAAGAGATTTCACCTTACAAGCCGATTTCCAGGAATGTGTTACGCTCGTAAGCTAGGGTGATACTTATATGTGCCTTTAGCTCTGATGTCTTATATGTATCGCTACAAAATTAAAAGCATAATGTTGTATCACTATGGGAAAAAATGGAAAAAAATGTTTTGAAGAGTAAAAAAAATTCATAGAACTGTGTCATTTGCATTTAAAAAAGACCATTTATGTGGTGTGCCATTATCAGCACAACAATTATGGTTTATTTGAGCTTCTTCTATGACAAGTACAAAATCAACTTCAATTTGGGGGGTTGCGGCACCTGATTTTAATTTTTGTAATTATCTATTAAATAGCTATCTAAATATTTTTCAGACTTTCAAAAATACAGTACACCATTTACTGTACAGTACTGTGGAAAAAGTATTTGCTCCTTCCTGATGTTCCCCTATTCTATGTTTGTCACACTGAATGGTTTCAGGTCTTTAGACAAAATGTAATAGTAGACAAAGGAAACACAAGTTTTTAAATTATTACTTTATTTAAGGAAAAAAGTTATCCAACATCTATATCACCTATGTGGAAAAAGTAATTGCCTCCTTAAGTTTAATAACGGGGTGCACCACCTTTTAACGCCAATAACTGCAACCAAACATTTTCTATAATTTAATATGTTTTTCACATTGCTGTTGAGGAATTTCAGCTTTTAATTCAGACTCAAATATGCAATAATAGGGAAATGATCAAGGAGTAAACACTTTTTCATAGCACTGTAAAAGTACAGGGTCCTTGGCCTCTTTCTGCTTGTGTCTGTTCATCTCCTGTCTATTCTGAAACTGAAATGTTCTCATTCCACTAACCTTGGTTTCCAAACAGCCAGTCGTCTCAATCAGCAAAGAAGAAACTTTCCACTCATCTCTAGAATGAGTCTAAAGCAAGCCTGATTGTGCTTTAGTATTGTGCCCAGCCCCTTCCATCTCAGAATGACACATCAGAGAACCAGTCAGTGGTCATCCTGGCAAGTAGCGTGTTTACCAGTGTGTAACTAACAGTAGAATCCATCGCTCCTAGTTAGCGGGCACTTCCTTGTCTTTGCTTTCCCACTGTTGCACCACCTTCAACCTTATCTCCCTTTATTACTATGATCACTCTCTTCCCTCAGCCTCCTAACTGCCAGTCATCCTCCAACTGCTGTTCTGGTGGGCATTTTGACTCCTCCTTCCTTCCAATACAGTCTGTATCTGTGAACTCCATGGGCACCTGTAAGCTGCTAGACTTGCCTGCGTCCCATTGGGTCAAAGGGAAAGATTGCGTAGCCTGCCGGACCCCTGGGGAACTGCAGCTCTGTGTGGACTGTGGGAGGGGCTTTCACAGCGACTGCCATATCCCACCACTCAGCTCCACAACCTGGTATGCTTGGTGCGCTGCTGGTCTTCCTGCTGTTACTCAACCCTCTCCTTTGGCCTAAGGTGCTTAAAGTTTTGTGGCTCTTATGTCTGCTGACAGCATGGAGTGGAAGTGTTTGCTGTGCTGGGACCTTTCTGACAATGACCCATACAGCACTGAGAGAGAGAGAAGGCCATCCCTAAGCCTCCCTGATCAGAAAGTAAGCATGGAATTTTTGTATCTAATTTTTCATTTTGGAATTTTTCATACAAACCAAACACAACCCCCTTAAACTTGAACATACTTTAGTAAAAAGTATGACGTGGCAAAAGAATAAGGCTTTAAGGAAGGACTAGTTAAATCAATTAATAGATAAAAGAAAGAATGATGGAAAATATACAGTATTTTAAAAAGAATAGTGAGTCCATTAGCTTTCAGGTGTACAAGGTTAATATTAAAAAAAACATCAGATAGCACAGTGGTTGGAGCTGCTGCCTTTAGACTCCCAGGTTGTAGGTTTAAATTCTACCTCCTGCTGTAGTATCCTTGATCAAGGTTCTTACCCTAAATTGCTCCAGTAAAAACTAACCAGCTGTGTAATGGATAAACTATTGTAAACTGCTTTGGAGAAAAGGGTCAGCTTAAATGGATAAATGTAAAACAAGGATTCGGTGATCCTTTACAGAATCCAGGCTTTGATGTCATAAAGTGAGCTCCAGTTACAGTAAAAATTCATTACAGAACCTTGCAAAGTGAAATTTTTGAGTTTAAGAAGGAACATCTATGAGTCAGAAAGACAACAAAGGGAACTGAGAGATTTCCAGTCTAGTGTTCTGCTCCTGGCTATTAGAGAAGCAGATGGAACACTATTTTAGATCTCTCAGCTGTCAAGATAGAAAGGCCAAAGATCAGTGTAAATCAACATGGTTATCAAGTTTTGATAGTACTCCACAAGACAAAATTCCAAAAGTTACTGTTTATGGTAAGACCAAAACATATATAACATCAGCAGGAAAAATGTTCAGGTAAATGTCAGTAGCTCACTTGCCTTCCTATGGTATGCTACTTAAGAGCATGAGGTTGAAGTATTGATCCTGTTAATGGATTTTTTCCATGTTTTGTGATCAAGTCGACAGCCAAGTTCCATCTCCCATTTATTTTTAGTGTTATAGATTGTGCTGTCAATACCATACCATACATTAAAATATCTTTGTACAAAAATGACATTAATCCTCTGATTTGATTAGGACGTGTGAAAATTTGTTTACCAAAATAAATTAATCAGCCATAACTGCTGCTTATTGCTGTGTTGCTGATGCCTACTGATGTCTTTTTCTTCTCTGACAGAAATGTGAGTATCTCTTACTGGCCTTAATATGTAATCCACATAGCACCGTTCTTTTTCACACAGTACAGGTATGTATATATATGTGTGTGTGTGTGTGTGTGTGTGTGTGTGTGTGTGTGTGTGTGCGCGCACGCGCGTGATGCCTTAGATTTAATAAAAGTATCCCCACAATATTAATATAGTTATTGAATTAGCATTAAGCTGTTTTGTAATGGTAAGTAATGTTTGGTATACATTTAAATTTTTAAAAAAAACCTCCCATCTCTCCTAGCTTTCATCACATTATATTGACATTAAGCTGATCCGAGGCCGGCTGCTAAGAAAACAGTCACCTTCCTACCGCACCCCGTCTGAATTTGTATCAGACATATGGGTGCTCTTGGACACCTTGCTGGACATTTCAAAGGTATGAGAACTTTCTTCTTATTGTTTAGATACATTTCTATTTCAGATACTTTAAATACTTGTACATTTGCACAGATAATTGAAGGTGCTGTAGCACATGGTAGCATAATGGGTAGAATTCATCTTAAATTGTTAATTTCTATAATTTTCAGGAAACCAACCTGGTTGTGAAGTTGCAAGAATTCTTCCAGAAGGAGCTGAGCAAAACATTTGGCAAGACTCTCCACCCCTCCCTGCTGAAGTGTCCTAACAGCAGGTTCATAGGAGGTCCTGAGGACGAGGGCATGCAAAGATCTGGGAAGACGGTGAAGAGCACAGAGGGGTTGGAACAGGGGAATCCCGATGTGCCTCTGGAGGATTGTTGTCTGGATGGTGGAAGAGGCACAGAAAATGACAAATAAACTGGTGACATTTTTGTTTTAAGTGTTCATGGTAAACACTTGAGTGGACTCTTGATGGGAGAAGTCCTCACTTCAGATGCTGGGAGGGTTATATCCTAAATTGCTCCAGTAATGCAAATTTGTAAATGGATAAATTGTGTATATAAATTGCGTTGTAAATTGTACTCTATGCTTTGTCCTTCAATGTAAAATGGTAAAAAATTTTTCTTGATTAGTAACCTTGCATTGAGCCAATGATTTCATACGTATATGTGTATTAAAAGTTCATATCTACGGCTATGGTGTCTATCATTATGCACACTGCATACAGTGTGTTTAACAACAGAAAGTATAGAAAAAAGGTAAACGGATAAATGACCACATGTACTTTATGTAAAACAAACGTGAAAAATACTTTCTGTGAACAAAAAGTAAAATGAAAAGCAAAAGTAATATTGATTAATGTGGCACAATCTATACAGTTATATCAGTGTGCCCATTTGAAGGGGATGTATGGAGCCCAATCACGTAAGTACAGTATTTTAAAGTGTCAAAACTAACTATGGTGTAATGAATAACTGAAAAGTAGTTTTAGATCTAAGAGCAGGTTTGCCTGTCTGGTTGTAAAGTATCATACAGTCTTGCAGCATTAAGCAAATCTTCAGCTCTCAAGCATTTATACAACAGCAGTTTCTCAGTTTCCAAGGTGTTTAGAACTACCACGGAGTTAAAAGTAAGCGCGAAATAAGTTTGGGCAACAAAATAATACAAGTGACACATGAATAATACAAGGGTTCCATACCTGAATGGAGGTTGGATGTTTTCACTTTATATGAATTCGAAAGGTATTATTTAAGAAAATGTTACATTGGAATATTCGATTCTGACGCGTTTCCGAAAATCGTGTTTTGATCGCGCTCCCACACAGTGGCGCCAAATCTTCCTTTATGGTACGCTGCGAAAATTAAAAAGGCTGTCAAGCAGTGTCGCAGCTTGTTAGAAAACCGTTCAGTTGTTGACACGAGATGTGTAAGTAATTTATCAGCTTCACTGTTTTATTTGTATTTTTCTCGAGGCCAAAGTTAAAATGCCTCAGCAATGGCTTCTGCAATTGCACCCGCCGTGGTGTGACGCATATGTGACATCATCAAGAGTACGCCACACAGCGCGGGTGGGTTTCTGTATTTTGCTGTATTTTACTGTTATCTCCTCTGGGATCAACGCTCGGGCTCAGCGGGTCACCTGCTCTATTCTATCTACAGCGGACATAACATTTCACTGCTACGCCGTCAAAAACAAACTCTTATTGATAGATGTAGAGTCAAATAAAAGTACTTTATTTTAAAAATATTTATTTAAAAAATCAGTGTCTTGTATACAAAAGTGTGATGCTTTTGTTAGAAGTGTAAGGATCCAGGTTTGACTAATAAAAATGTATGCACAGTGGTACATATACTTTTGTCTTTCACCATCCTTTAGATGTTGTGATATTTAACTAATATTAATTTCATATTGACTGTACGACAAAACTGTTATAAAACGAACCATATGGGGCGATGTCGTAAGGATAGATTTAGGGGGACCAAAATATAATCGTGCCCAATTGAGATACATTCATATATTAGGAGGTAACACACTTGAACATTATTTTACATCTTTACAGTTGTTCAACAGATTTTCAGCATCCAAACCAGTATCAGAAAGCAAGTTAATTAGTCGGTCCTTAAAGTTTTAACGTACTCTTAACACTGTGCGCGAAAATAACTCTTAATAACTTTTTCCAGATAACGTTATTAGATTAAGTTACTACGTGCCAGTTTAGAACCAGTCATAAACCATTAGGAAAAAGATAGATTGCAAAGTGCAATTCTAGAACTATTTTAGACAGGTCGATCAGGTTAAGCGTCACTCGGATCAGTTTTTACCCGGATCTTTAGTAATTTTAGTAGAATATTTAAAATACATCAATAAATGTGGCTACAGTTAAGTAGCCCTCCTGCGTACCCCCCACGTCCAATGACTCAACACCCCACCCCGTCGCGAGCTACACTCTACTGTATGTGGCCCGTTTCGCGCTCACCTCCTTTCTTCTCATTCGTTCACGCACAGACACTCTGCCTTCTCATTGGTTATATTTTTCTGACATCACCTTTGCGACGCCTCCCTAAAGTGTATATAATCCCAGCAGCGCGCATGGTAGGGATTAGAGAAGGTGGATATTGTGCTGTGGGATTTGGAGTTATCGGACCGGTACCAATGGTTGTGCAGGCTAAACCGAACTCCAATAACACTAGCAAAACAATGGACGGGAGCCAGCAGAAGGTGGAGGCGAACATTCTGCTACTGGGCGCTGAAAATGTCGGGAAGTCAGGTGAGCGCTGGTGCTCCTTTGCTGTGCCCACCAGTCTGTGATAAAATGGACTCTTGCAGTTGTTTTCATGGTGATGTTGATGGTGATGTTTAACGTTCGTTTGTGTTTCGCTCCGTCCGCAGCGCTCACCGTGCGCTTCCTCACCAGGCGCTTCATCGGAGAGTACGGTGACATAGGTGAGTTCCAGACCAGGTAACTAGTGCTGTGACCAGATGACCAGCGATGCTCCCCCGATGTCCAGTTAACCGGTCCTCTTTCTTCCTGTTTCCTTCCAGAGTCCATATACAACCACAGCGACAAAATCGACGGCCGGGAAATTTCCTTCAACATCTGGGACTCTCTGTACCCGCAGGTGAGTTTGAAAACACCGAGTTGAACATAAAGAATAACAGTAATTATTCTAATAGTTGTGCTCAGCAGTTTTAGAACTGTTAGTGTTTGAAGTGGGGGAAAAATAATGTAGGGTTTTTGTACTGGCATGTTGTGCATATAGGTCCTCATTACTAAAGTGAATTTTGAATTTCTGTATTGAAGAAAAGGTATTAGTACATATTGCTGATTTTTCTAATATATGCCTTTAATAAAGGGGACAAAGCTTCAATAAACAGTAGGACTGCAGCATGATCTGAGGTGCAGTGTAACTTAGTGCATCCTGGGTATTAAAATGTAGCTGTGAGGCTGTTAAGAATAATGTCCATGTACTGCAGTTAGGCTTGCTGGAAGAATCTGGTCAACAAGTGGCAGAAAAAGGCCTGAGGGAATTGTGGGAAGTAGCAGTACACAAACAGTCCAGGTTCTCAAAAAGGCAATGAATAGAAGCATACCAGCCCACTTCAGCCACTACTAGGGGGCTGTGTTCTTGGGTGTTTTTGTTTAGACAAAATTGTGATCTTTGCCCCTCAGGATTGTGACTCAGTTGAGATGGTCAGTGACAAGCAGCTCCAGTGGGCCGACGGTGTCATCCTTGTGTACAGCATCTGTGACCATGCCAGTTTTGAGGTCACGCGCCGCCAGGTGCAGTTCATCCGCCATGCGAAGAAGGCATTTGCAGGCGTACCTGTTGTCATCGTGGGCAACAAACGTGACCTGCAACATCAGCGTGCTGTGTCCAGCGAGGAAGGCCGCCTGCTAGCCCTGTCCACAGACTGCGGCTTCTTTGAGATCTCTGCAGCGGAGAACTACCATGGTGTCCTGCTTGTGTTCCATGAACTGCTTGAGCTCATCCGAGAAGCGCGGGCTCTGAAGAAGGGGGCCGTCGGCATCAAGGGCATCGTGAGGAGCGTGTCTGCTGTCTTTGCTCGGAGAAGGGCAGAGTAGGAGAGCTGCTGCGTTCAGGAGGAGCGGACCCTGCTATAGCAGTAGACCTTTCCAGAACAGATGTACCAAATGGAGGGACACATCAGCCCACATGGACGCTTAGGACTGTCCTGGCCTTGTAGCACAGAAAAGGGCTTCAGTGTAGGTGGAGATTTCCAGAAGGCAGAGTAGTTCAGTGGCCACAAGTGATGCTGAGGTGCTCAACACAGCTTGCTGGGCTGTTGGCTGAAGATGAGGTGCTGTGATGTGGGCTCTGGTTTGGTCAAGAGAACCTGAAAACTTGCAGGCTACCTGTGATGACTGTAGTTGGAAGGTCCAGAGTCAGCCACTTAAGCTGTTTACAAACAACCTGTATGCAAAAAGCCTTCCGTTGACTAGATGGAGGAGATCTCTGAACAGGGTAATACAACTGGTACTACATTTAGCAAAAGTAGTGCAGTGAAAAATAAAACAAAGAACAAATGGATTAAATCGACCCTATGTGAAACGCAGTGGCTCGATTTGGTCAAATTTAACACTTCACATTAAAAGGTGATGTTCTAACTAGATACGATTTCACAGGGGTTTAAAGGTATAAACCGTGTAGTTAATTTGTTGCTACCTACAATGCTGCAGCTGGTTTAAAGTTTGCTGGTACATTATTCGATACTGAATATCTTGTGGAGGCAGCAGTGCCTGTGTGGTCATGGATGATGCTACAGCAACTCTGATCTTGGCTGTTCAAGTCATGGACCTAGGCAAAATCAAGCAGGTTTTCAGTCTCCATTACAGGCTTGGCTTGCTGGCTAAAGTCAAGACTAAGCTATTGGAATTCCCTGTCTGGTTGGATGTAGCCCTCCAGCAAGTCTTGAATACCCCTGCCATACAAGTCTTAAACTTAAGTTTGTCTAAAGGCAAAATGTAGGCATTTATTTATGAAAATAAATCTGAATGTGATCAGTTAGGCTTCAATGGTCATAATTGTTTGGACTAACTTGCATTAAAGTATAAAATTCACACATTAAGAAGCCTGTACAATGGAGGACAACTAGCAAAAAGGGTGGGTGGGGGGGGTTTCTTCTCTTCCCAATGTTCATATTATTAGAAGCACTGGTAGTGCACTGTTACTGTATGTACCTTCTGGAATAATTCCAGTAGTGATTTTGTACACTTCCATGCCCCCCCCCCCCCCC